>JAYDZK010000051.1:172110-243674 GCA_034509185.1 Euphonia xanthogaster
TTTTTTCTTTTAGTGCTGTAAAATTCAAGTTAAAAAAAAAAAAAAAAAAAGAAAAGAAAAAATACCAACAAAACCCAAACCCAAATCCAAAACCAATTCCCCCGAAACCCAGATTTAAAATAAATAAAGGTTGTGTATGAACAGGGGATTGATCCTGAACTGTTTCTGGAGTTTCAAATTCTATTGTCTGAAGGATGTCTGCTTTGGCTGCTCAGGAGAATAACCATCTCAAGAAAGTTTTTTACAAAAAGGTATAAATACTCATAACCTAGTACTCATCCTTGCAAAATGGATGTAGTTCTCTTCCTGCTATTAATTTCTTTGTTCTAAATCCAGAAGGGACTTGGCCATTTCAGCACTGATTTTTGGAGTGGATTAGGGCTGGCTGATCTGATATGTGCCCATGGATGAGTCTGCAGCTGCACAGACCACTTCTCTGAATTACATCCTGCTATAATTACATTTTCTGACCAGTTTGCCGAGGCTCTGGCTTAATATCATGCATATATATGCCATTTTTAAGTTTTATATCCTCTCGTATGGCATTTGTATTAAAGGCATTGACCAACCTGTTACTTTCTCAGAATATTAATGCATGGCCTCAGTGAAATATCTTGCAGTATATTCAGGCATCCATATTTGTTTTGCGAAAAACCTCAATACCTTCAAATGAGATTCACAAACTTTTACCATAACACACACAACAAATTCCAGTGCAATACAAAAATCCCAGCTGTTGTTTCTCCAGAAGAAATGTAAGGTAAATGCAACTCAAAAGAAATATTAATATGCCATATTTAGCAGAATAGATACCACATTTAGCAGAATATATGAGATCATCAATCTAATGTGGGAAACATAGGACCCTGAGGTCAGCATTTGACAAGTAGTGCGGGAGAAACTGTTTTATAAAAAACAAATTCCCATTTAGCCTCTATCCCTTCATACAGTCTCTAACAATAATTTTGTCTGAAATCTCTGTCCTCAAAGAGAGGATGATGCTGAGTCCCCCTTCTACAGAGGCAGACTGACAGGGGATGGAAAGGGTCAGCACAGGCCACATTCAAGATGTTTTAAACACTTGTTCCTAACAGTCTGGCCCAAAATAAAAATGTGAGACCTAAACAATCAGAGCAAACTAGGTTCTCTGGGTCTGTTTTGGAACTCTCCAGGAGCAGCCCTATAGAGAAAATTCCTAAATTAATCTTCTGGATGCCCTTCCTTGATCTGGGATTACAGAGATGAAGCTCATTTTGGCATCTTACGTAGAAACTCCATTTGTGGATGCCAAGAACTGCTCAGAAGAAATAAAAAACACCTTGTGTGACCGTGGCAAGACTTTCTACAAGGAAAGTATCATCTTTACAAACCAGATGTGTAGCACAGAAGCACCCCCATATGCACAGTACTGGGCATTTCACACAGCCTGCAGATCCACCTGCCTGTCTGCTGTTGCTCCTGGCAGCACTCAGTGCCTGGAAAGGGTGAAGGGCTGCACCCCATGCCCACCTGTGGGGCAGCAGTGCAGGTGTGCAGCGATGACAGTAGGTGACAGTACTGCCACTGCTGCCCGATTTGCAGGCTCAGTGCCTCCAGAGACACCATCCTGGTCAGGCACCTTTTCCTGCAGTGATCCTAGCTTTGCTAGAGTTTAGGAAACATAACTGAATGCAACTGAATCTATGTAAAATCTGAGAACAAGTTGTACTGACACCTCTCTATTCTAAGGACTTGGGATACAAGGTACGAGTGGTAGGGTTTCTCCTGACAGAGTATTCACCCGGTGCTTGAAAAAGGACTAAAGAAACCAGTGTCTCAGATTTAGCTATTATCTAGTAATCCCATTCTGTATATTTCCTGCTAGTTTTTTCAGGCATAGTTTGTAACTCCCAAAATCATCTCTGGGCAGTGACACAAACTATGAATTCATACTCAGAAATCCCGCCTTGACCCATCAGTGGACCTTCTAAGAAGTCAAAAAATAGCAGAGGTAGAGTGAAGTTCATGGTGCTTCTGGTCATATCAGCTTCAGGTGAGACTGGTCTTATTGGTCATCAGCCAACAGGAACCCACAGGGACCACTTAGCAGCAGCAAGGTCCACCCTTGACCCTCCAGTGTGCATGCAGCCACTGTCTGTGTTTTATCCAGAAAAAATACCCAAACATGTTCTAGCTGAGCATCTTCAGGCCAGCCACAGCCTTTCCAACAGCTGACAGACAGCACCACAGGGCAGAGGTTTATGAAGCTGCAGTATGGCAGGAGCCAAGGCAGAACCCCATGCTCTGTCCTCCTATAGCTTTCAAGATAAGAAGGGAAACATGGTATTGATTTACCTAGTGAAAGTGACAGCTCCCAACATGTGGAACCCATCCCTGCTTGCCACTCAGCCCTGCTTGGTCTTTTTGGACAAGGCAGCTTGTATCTCTGAAGTTATTAAGCAGGAACAGCCTATCAGAGCAGCCTCAGAGCAGGCAGGTACCACAGCAGTTCCAAGAGCCTGGGAACTACCAAATAGCACTCAGAACTCTGCACATCCAGCTGTAGGAACATACACAGACACCTGACTCTAAAGAGACACATTTCTGATCCTGGACTTAAATGACTTATGAGCCTAGTTCAATTAATAATTAACCCAAGCAACTTTTAATTCTTTTTTTTTTTTTTTAATCCAGCAAACCTAAGGAGTGATACACCCATGAGTTATACTGTTGAGAACAACATACAAAAGAAAAAGCCTAGGAAAAGTATCCACATTTAGTCACTGGCTCTTGCTTTATAAATGTCACAGTAGCCAGGTATATCTAGTAAATAATTAAGGCTGATAATAGCCAGCTGGTAAGGAGCTCCTCCCAAGGCCTGGGGACTTTATTATTAATAAAGGTCTGAGCAAAGCAGAATGGATATTTGCCCTTTGTTGATATCAAAAAGTGCTGAGAGCTGGAACTGTGTCTGAGACTAATGTTAAATGAAGTTGTCCGTTTTGGAAGATCAGTCAGGGTCCTGCTCATCCTTCCTCTCACTTCATCCTGGTTGTCTTCATCAAGCTAGTAAGGAGCAATGCCTGTCTCTGACCTTCTTAGGAAGTAAAGGAGTCTCGCTATTCCTAGACTTAATGTTTTTAATACTTAGATGAACAGTAGCTTTAAAGTTCTTGCGCACAACTAACTCTAATAAGAAAAAATTCTTTTGCCATGGCAAAGAACGTGAGCACCAGTGCAAGCTGCAGAGCACTCTGCAGTTCTCTCTGCCGTGTGATCCATCATCGCAGAAAATGAGCAATGGCAACAATAAATAATGACAGAATCAAAAACCATGGAACCCCTTTTCCTGTAGCAATATATATCTTTCAGTGAAACACTCTGATCTCACAGCAGTAATGCACCATTATGCCCCTGAGGCCACTCCTCTGATTCCACATTTTATGGACCAGCTCTTTATTCCTAAATTCAGCAGATGCATGGCTTATAGCTGGTCCCAGCATGGAATGCATCACAAGCAGCTTGTCTATTATAAGTGACCTGCTAAAGAGAAGAAATGGTGTTTGTATCCTCTGCAGCATTTTTAAAGCTGAAAAAGGATATGTGAAAGATTTCTTTTTTTCTGGATCCTGTGTATTGCTCAATATTAAGTATTTTGAATACAAAAAAAACCTGAAGACCAATCATTCATTCATTTTTCTTTTGGAAACAGAGGATGAGTAGTGGAAATTCTTGGGGAAAACTCTGCTTGAACAGTAAGACAACTAGAAATTAACTACAACTGCTCTCTGGGATTTTGGCTGAATAATCCTTCTCATACGGAATTTTAAAGGCTTTACTAATAGTGTCATTTTTTTAAATAATCTGTTTAAACTGTTGTGGAAAGTTTTATAGGGTTTTTAAATTTATTTTGAAGTTTTCTGTTCAAAGGATCCTTATGCTTTTCCTTTAATGTTGTATTTGTTATTATAGCACAGTGTATGCTAAGTAGCCACAGAAGTCTTCTTATGTTCTTAAAAATGGTGTATTGTACAGCTGTCCTTCCAGACCACAGACTTCCCTATCTAGTGCCTGCTTTTGGGGTGCAGAGGTGAGCTGTGTGCCAGGTTTGAAGTGGTACACTGCCTATTATTCTGGTAAACATCTATCCAAATTCCTGAGATAATGCCAGACAAATCTATGTGTGTGTCTGTTCACCTGTACACACACACATGCATGCATCAAATCAATGGAAAAAATATTTTGAGGACACAGTCCACAGGACCCTTGGAAGCACAGGCATTCTGGAGCAGTGATGAGTAAAGGCTCCAGCTTCCATGCCTGACAGCTGAGGCTGCTCCTGTCCTGACTGACAAGTGCCAGTCTCCTGTGGAGATGGCTGCAGAGTAGTTCACGTTTGGGGTGTGCTTCTGATTGTGACCATGAGTGACAAGGCCAGGCTCCTCTATGCCAGGTCATGTTTCTTTTTGGCTGGTATTGCTGGACTGGCCATTGCCAGGAGCATAAAGAGGACCTAAGAGGAGTTACTTCAGGATCTGTTTATTTCCAATATTTTTCATGTTGTTCTAATCCCAGAATTCTGCAAATAAGTCATAGCAATATAGGTTGCTTTAGCTGCCTTCTGCAGATTTTGTCCCTCACACCCTTGTCCATTCCATTGCCAGAGCTTATTTACAGGTCAGCTTTCTCAGTGGTTTTGGACAAGTGCTTCAAACAGACATTCTAGAGCAGCTCACAGCAGCCACTGACTTGTGAAGGGGATGCAGAATTAAAGAGGTCAGTATATGCTTATGCTCTGGTTAAACACCACCTGCACATTGTGTCAGGTCTCAGTTGTGGCATCGTGTGGGGATTGGAATTGTCACTGTAGACTGACTATTCTGTAACCAGACGCCGAAGCATACAGCACAAAGCAGATAAAATAGTTTCTTTCTCTCTTGTTTTCCTTCTACTAGCTCCAGCAGTTCTCCCTGCCCTGCCTGCAAAAACCAGCTTTGTGTGTGACGACACACCAGACCTGTGCTTTGCCTCTACAACTCCAGCATGGAAATAAAATGAAAGGAAAAACAGTTGGGAGCTGTGAATTAAGGAAAATATTACACAGTGGTATATTGACTGAATGAACATGTGCACCCTAAAAAGTGTAGAGAACAGATAGTTTGGATTCCTTCATGGGAAAGGCTGGAATGGTGTTCTGCAGGAAGGCAGTCCTGATGATACAGGGAATATTTAAAGAATGGGCTTGTACTTTCTCAAGCTAAGATCTTCATTTCCTCATTACAAGTTAATCTAAAAACCTCTGTGTTACCTGACCACCCAACTTGCTCAGCATGCTGCCTGTGTCAGAGGTTGAAATTCCCTCTCTACCAATGGTTTGTTTTTCAGAATGTGTACTGCCATTTACAAAGCAAAAAAAGATAACCTACTGGGGAAAGGAGAAGGCAGTGGAAGAACTAGCTCCCATGTTATGGAAAAATCTAATCTTGCCTGAAATTATTTGGGCAAACACAACATGACTGCAGCAGGAAAAGGGAAGGAGTGGTCATTTCTTCCCTGGAATGGAATGAAATGTCTCAAACTAATACTTGGCCAAGAAGCTTTATTATTGTTGCTTTGATTTCAGAATTATAAGGAAAAAGATCTGAGTACTGATGGGGAGAACCTGCACTCTTCCTTCATGCTCAAAATTTTAAAATAATCCCTTGAAAGTTGAGCACAATTCAAATCACAGTTGAATGTGTTGATTCTTTTCCCTGCAAAGTCTACAGAGAGCCTTAAAAAAAAGGGTAAAAATCATTGGTGTGGCCTTGAAACCTTATATAATGTTTCAGTGTTGGGCCAATAAAAAATATCCTAACTATTATTTTGTCTGAGCTCAAGTCCTGAAGGAAATGTCAGATTGAGTAGGAAAAAAGTTCTACAGTTACAGGTCTTATAATTCTCAGAGCTTTCCCCCAAATACCCCCTATTTCCAAGCCCTGTCTCCAAACACTCCAACTGTGGAAGTGATAACCTGCAGACTTGGCAGTGTACATGACATTTTACTAAGGGAGCTAATACAAATATTATCTCAAGTGAAATGAGGGTTTAATTCTATTATCTGTGGCTTTTCTTTCCCTGGGGTCAAAAGTACAGAAAGTGGTCATGTTGTCTTTATAGCCCAAGAAACAAAAGACCTGTTTTTAAACCAAATAATTAGTCATCCAGAACTAATGTCCCACAGCACTAACCACTAAGGGGGCTTTGGAGTGATCTGAACTAGCATGCAGCTCTCCAGACACATCATTTCAGAGGTGCTAGTATGGAGCACAGCAGAAGATTCTCTTGGGTGGCTGCACCATGGCCAGGGAACGAGGAACAGGGGCGCTGCAGGTGCTGTAAAGAAACCCTGCAATCGCCTATTCCTCCAAGAGTCCTGCTCCTTGTTTTACACTGAGAATTCCATCCGCTGTTGCTTTGTCTTTGTGTAGGTTGCAGGTGTGTGGATATGCATGACAAAGCCTTGTGACAGCCAGCAGTGCCCTGCAGAGAGCAGAAGGCAGATCAAGGGGGGTGCTGGTAGAGTTCAAATGTGAATAGTGTGCTCTGTCACCCTACAAGGCATGTTAAATTCTGCAGCTGTGATCAGAGCTGCTCAGAAGGAGGAACCAGCATCAGCTCAGATCTGCTCTTTGGTTTTGACTAATCACTCACTTTTAGGAGCTCTTGTGCAAAACTAACGTTCCCCATCCCACTCTGGGGGAGAGGTGTGAGTGAATGTCTGTGTGGGCTGAGTTGCTGTCAGGGTGAACCTACAGTGTGACACAGCAACTTTTACATGACACAGCAGGTGAGACTTCCAGCTCACCCTGGGGATCTTCTCAGGAAAAAAATTCAGCACTTTCTCAGGATTCAAGAGATCCTCTCCACTTTCTCCTGTTCCCTGAGTTATCTCAGACCGTTCTCTCATGTTTTGTTTTTTTCCTCAGAGTGCATTGTGATAACTGAATAAATGCAAAAATGGTTGTTTTAATCAAGAAGAAACTGAAAAATATGTTTTGTTGACAGCATGTTCTAGAGTAATAAGATCCAATGCTGCTGCTGTAGTAATTACACGTGAAATAGTCCTTCACTGTAAAAGATACTCTGTAGACTCTGTTTGTTCAGATGGCATAGTGTCCTTTTGGTCTAAAGCAATTACTTACATTTTCCACATAACAACTTCCCAAAGATGCCTTTGAAAATTTCTAAAGACAACATGTATTTAATACTTTAATATAAGCAAGTTTGATTCAATACAGATTGTTCAGAAGCACCAAATATCTGTGGATGTATCTTAGGTTGTATCTAAATCTGTACTTCCGTGCATAGTTTTGTGTTTGAAAGCAATCCCAAGCCACATGGTCTGTGAAACAGCACAGGGAGCTTAGTAGAGATATAAACCATGTGGACTGTGATGCCACTAAATCACAGATCTTCCTTTTGTCTGTTTTGATAGCCCTTGATCCTCCAAGGATGTGGAAGTATTTTTCAGTCCAGCAACTGAAAAATAAGGCCACTTTGGATTCTGGAAAGAAAAACATTCTGCTTAAATCCATCCCTCTTTAATTTTGTTTTCAGACACTGTCTGTCAGTCTAGCCTTTGAAATTAGCACAAATACCCATGAGAAATTTAATCCTGCTCAAGGCTCTGAATTAAATACATTGCAACCGATAAATAGTTGCCCTTTGACTTCTAAATTATGTTTAATCTTTGAAGCAGGTACAGTAACCTTGGGTGATCTGCTCATCAGTTTTCTAGGTTAAATAAATGAATATATTAGTTTCCTCTAGATTTCAATGTTTTATAATAGCAATGGGAACATAAAATCAGCACCACAAAAAAGAAGCCAGAACTGTCTGCTATGCTTTGTGGAGTCTATTAACAAGCCTCAGAAAAAAGGATCATTATTGCCCATGAGTTGGCCTTGTGCTGCCCAGGGGGACAGTCAGTGTTTCTGGGGTGAGGGAACTCTACTTCAGGCATGTTAGGTCTGCCTTACCCAGGTGTAAGTGCCCAGCAGGGCTGTTGACTCTGGGGCTGAAAGGACCTGTGCCTTGTTCTGGGCTGCAGGGGACACTGAGGCTGACACCCTCATTCTGCTTAAGGTGGAAATGGTGTCACTAAGCTTCTCTTTTCATGGTTTGCCCATTCCTTGTCTGTAGGTCAATATCCCTGGCCTTGCAGTTACTTGTTGGAGATAAATTTACTTGGAAAAAAGCACAGAAAAAGAACATGACCACTTCAAAAGTTAAAGGACCAATATAAGGAAGATTAGTTAAAAGATACTTTTACATATTATTGGGTATGCTCAGAAAAATCTTCATAGGAAGTCAAAATAAGGATAGTATATTTAGATGTAAATACTTTTAAAATTCAGATTCAGCTCACTTAAGTAGCTGACAGAACCCATTGTACAGTCCATAGAAGTTGGGCAGTTCATGATTTTAAGATTCTCCCTTTTTTTCAAAGGAAATCTGGAAATAAAAATTAAGCTTATGAAGAACAAAATGTTACAAATTAATCTGGCCACAGCAATCTCAAAGTCTGGGAGCCTCTGTGTCCATGAGATGGTGTCCTACCATCTGTATTATCTTTGGGTAGGACACTGTTACACATTTTCCTCAATGTGAGGGAATATACTCAGCTTGGCTTCCTTATTATGCAAATCATCAAAATTATTGGAACATATACAATTACCTGCCTCAAAATCATACTCATGTGGGACTGACAGGCAATGAAGAAACTGTAAAATTCATTTTTAATGGAAGTTATTGATTATTTGCAGAGATGATTTATGGAATTACAAGGGTCTGACATTCATTGACCACCAAATTACCCTTTGAATTATTCAGTGCTTTAGAGATTATTTACTGACCTGCTGTGACCTAACCTGAGCTGATTCCTGCAGCAGTGCAGAGCATTGCCTGCTGCTGCGGTGCATGTAGGACACATGCAGATTTTACATCCTGTTGGCAGTAAAAACACTTAATTATGTCCAAACTGATTTTGTGATATAAAGCTATAAAAAAAGCACTATAGTGAAGGTCATATCAGTCAAGATTCCTCATATCCTTTTCCAAAAAGAGAGGAAGTTGCCCACACCATTACTTTATTAAGGCTAAAATCAGGTTAGGTCCCTGTTTGCCAAATCTAACAAAGCCAGTCATTTTTCAAAAGGTAGAAGAGATACACTGTACTTTCACCATCTTGGGTGGTAATTATCTTCATCTGCCTACTAAGGAGGTTTTGTGACAAAGCAAGCAGCTCGGATATGCTTAGTGGCAGTATCTCTGGCACTAGCTCCATGCTCCAGAAGCCCTTGCTTGCTGGAATAATTGTGGCTTTTTTTTTTTACTTTTGGTTGACTAGTAGATCTCTGAAAAAGAAGGAAGTCACAGAAACTTCCCACCTCTTTTTATGTAATACTCAGAGATTAAATAGTATTTGTCATGTTTATAAGAAAAATACAATGGAAAGTTTTGTTATGAATTTCAGACTATGTAAAAATGAAAGTGCTTCCTTAGCATATCATGCTAAATAAGTGAGATTGATGGGGGGATTGCTTTTCAGAAAGCCACTGAAATTTTTAGAAAATTATCAAACTTTCAGAGAAACTCATGCAGGAGTTAGTGATCCTGATAGAAGCTGTCCACAACTCAAGTTAATTGGAGAATGATGACTATGCAAAGATGACAAGCTGAAGCAGGACTAGGCACATGGATGGTAAAAGACTATTGTGTAAGAAGCATTTTGGTACAGGTGAAGAATTACCCCCAGCTATACAGGTGACATTTACACAAATTCAAAGTTTGCCTGGAGTTAGACTTGCCCTATTAGCATAAGGAGAAGGGGTATTACTTTTTTAAAGTTTTTATGAGTTATTGTGAGAAATTATTCAGAAAGCGTGTTCCTTCCCAAGTCCCAAAGTGTGTCCCAGAGTCTTTCACAGTGCCCTTTTTGCAACGTGAGTTTACTGATGTAATTGTTAGGTTAGTTGCATAAGTTTCCCTGTAGTTCCTAAAAGGCACTTTAAACTGGGACAAACTTTCCTGTACAGGTGTGTATAGCAAGCTGGCAAACCTGCAGGTGTTGAACTGGGCCTTGCCAATGTCCATAGAAAATGAGTAATCTCTGAATTTCCCATAACCAGTGGTTTATCTAAAGCTGAAGGGAAGAGTACATAGAATAAATTTCTTCCTGGGTGTGTTACAAGAATTCACTCTTTAGACTGTCTCTCCTAACTTCACACTCTCCCTGTCTTTGTAACAGATTCTGCTGGTAAATATTGTGATTGGCATTATACTTTTCTGAATAAATTATACTTAGAGTTATTCAACTCCTCCAAACACATAAACTACAAGAATTTGGATTTCAGAACAGCACAAGAAGTGCTCTTCTCTCCCTGTCCTTGACATTCACTATCTTCAGGGGACATCACAGATACTGTGACCAATCCTAATGATTAGGGAGTTCTCGACCTGTGCTGCTCAGGGTGTCTCAGGTACCCAACCACAAAAACAAAAGGGCTGAAAGTGTTTAGGACGGAGAGCTATCAGACCACAGGATTACTGCTCTCAAGCTGCTGTGCTAGCCCAGCCCTCAGAGCCAGAGCCATCCTTGCTTGGTGCCAGATGCCATCAGGGCCTCGCCACTCAGGGAGGCTTTATTTTCTTTCTGAAGATCAGTTGTGCACACAGGCTGAGAGCGTGTAGGTGTGCGTGTATGTGGAACGTAAGGTGCCCTGATTAATCCTGCCAATTTTCAGGATTAGTAACTTGTAACTCAGCTGAACAGTTGGATTTCTTCTCTGCTAGCTGTAGTTTCAGTTGGGAGGGCTTGCCAGCTGCAGGGAAGCAAAGCCGGGGATCCAATGGCCATTAGGTGGTGCCCCTGTCTTGAGTAAAAAAAAAAAAACACACACAAAAGACTGTACTGTCCTCATTTTAGTTATGCAAATAAGAACAGCTCTAAGAAGGAAACTGTAGCAGAAGATCAAGTTCTAATGTGGGAATGCATGAAGTGTATATATGTGTGTATATATACACACATACACACAAAAATACTCTTTGAATCTCAAAAGAGATTTTGGCAGTTGAAACACTTGGTAGAAGTGAGTAGTTTCTTCCAGTTCAGTTGGGTCTGTTATTTACCTTCACTGCAGCCTTTGTCCCATGGGTGCCATCTCACCCTAACCATTCTCACTGCATCTTGTGCCAGTCGTGGGGGCCCAGAGGTGTCTCTGACATGCAGAGAGACACTTTACACGCCACAGCAGGCTTCCTTCTGCATCACTGCCTAAACTTACGTATTTCTCTCTGCATTATTTTGGGTTTTGTCATTTTTTCTGACCTGTTTTAAATCCTGAAGTGCCTTGTCTTGTAACCTGCTGATAGAAATGCAACACTATAAAATTACTTATTTGCCTGCATTTTTTATTGACTATTTTTAATTAGGTTGTTGTCTGCCCCTTGCCCAGTGGTGAAAGGATGTGGCTATCATTCAGTAGAGCGAATCCAGCTCATGACATAATCTGTCTAGTTGCAAGCAACCCACAGAATTCAATGTGATGTCTTTTGCATGCCATGTACAGTCACCTGTCACTGTTTGCTGTGTCCTGAGGCTTAGCTCATGGCACAAGGTAAGTGAGCCACATCCTGAACCTTTCCTAGTGACCAACAGTGAAGGAAGTTCAGAGCTGCTGATTACCTGCCTGAGTGCTCATTTATTCCTGGCTCCACAATGGCACGTGAACATCTTGTTCCATTGAAAGAATTTTGCCTGCAAACACAGAAGATTTTAGGAATGTGCCCTGACCTGGATATTTTCATTTCAGCTGCTTCCTAGATAAGCTCTGCAGTATAGCTTAGAAGAACAGCAGGTGAGGTGGGGGTTGGAGGATGATTGTGGCTGCCTTGCTTTAGAACATATTTTACTTTTTTTAAAAAACAAGCATCCATATTTGCTGTCCATGGGTCCAGGACATTCTGACCAGCTGGACAAAAACAGCTGGTAAGAGCAAAGACCTGGGGAGGTACCTAGTGCTCCTGGGTTCCAGCAATTGGAGGAAAATCAACAGCCTCATTTCTCCACACCAGCTTTTACATTAGCATAATTGAGAATAATGAACTGAACCAACAACCTTAAGGCTGACTTGTAACTACAGTTTCTCTGATGATGAAAACATTCCATATCCTATTATTAGCAGATCAATGCAAATAATTCGCAGACATTCAACAAAATTTACCCATTGCAGCAATTTCATTATAGTTTTTTAAGTAAAATTTAAACAACTCCATTTTCATTATTTAAATATTATGGCTTTGATTTCAGCTCTTGAAACATTCAAAATTGCTATTATTTTTATAAGTTGCTTACTTACAATTACAGAAACCAGAACCTTGTCCTAACACCTTTGTTTCTTACCTTACATCACTCTCTTTACCCCTAAGATTGCTCTTGTAAAACGTGCATCAACAGTGTGAGTCTCAGCTTGGGACAAGCAGAAGCAGCAGCTGCTGCTGCCACTGGCATGTGCACCCCCTCTCAGTGAATTACCCACTGTGCTGGCTTCCCTCTTCTGAGACTCAGGGTTCAGTGTTAGTGGTGAGCTGCTTAGGAGGAGAGTTTCTGTAGTTCTTCTGGCCTTGCTGTCATGGAAAGTTATCTTCCCTCCTGCACATCTGCTGAGCATAAAGCCACAGTATTCAGCTGGAGTGAAGGAACAAAACAGCTGTAATTTCTTTTTGAAATAGAGATCAAATCACCTGCAAACTCAAATGAGCTGGCATTGGACCTGGGTGCTTTCTCCACTGAGCAGGTTATTGGAGAAGGTATCTGTCTGGATGGGCAGCTCCTGTGCTTGACCTCACACCTCTTCAGTCATCAGATCCAGCAGCTTGGCCTGGGCTCTGTCAGGGGCTGCACAGGGAGGGAGTACTTGCTCCTTCTGATCTTGCACAGGTGATGCTGCAGATGGTCTGTGTCAGGGTAGTCCAGAGACTGGGAAGTTTGTCTGGGGCTGGTCAGCCACGGGCCCAGCAGGCTTAGCACTGCACTGAGCTACAGTGCTCTGTGAGGTCCTCGTGCTGCAAGAGAGCCATTTTATCTCCCTCCACCTCTGGAAAAGCTGGTACCTACAGGGCACAGGTGAGGAGAAGTGGGAAGAAGGATTCTCTCTGCGATGCCATCATTGTACTCATCCCCCCGAGATTTGCAAGATCTGGCCACCCCCTCAGCATTTTACGTGCAGTTTATGCCAGCCATCCTCCTGACCTCCACCCTGACTGGGGAGGAGGATGAAGACTGAATGCAGGATGGTTGTCACATATTTTGTTTATTCTTTATTATTTATTTATGCTGTGTTTAGTTTTTTGAAATAAGCTTGTTCATTTTGGGGGTGATTTTCCTCCCCTTTTTTTAATTTCCTAAAATTAATGTAACTAATATGGAAAGTAGCTTGTACTAAGAAATTTGCAGATGCAGATGAAAGCATGTCTCTAGTGCTAGTTACCTGCACTGGACCTGACCCTGGTCTGTGGATTGACTTTGTGTCTTGGCCCTGGACCTCCCTCACTGCCACAGACTTGCTGGATGATCTGGGCTCTTTGCTGATGTCAGCTGCTATCCCTGGGCTTGTCCTGCTCTGCCCAGCGTGTTCAGATACTCCAGGACAGGCTATAGTTAAAGAGGTCCCTTTACTGACAGTCATGCTGCCACATTGTCCCCACCCTTTGCAAGCAGTTGGCCTTTGCTACTTCTTGCCACCTGTCACATTTCTAACTTAAATCACATTTTCTCAAAAATACATTCACTGCTGATGCTATCTGACTTCTAAGTCTACAGGGATATTTTAACAAGCCACTATGAACTTACAAAAACTAAATGTAATCCTCCTGTATGCCACTTGTTCCATCTGTTTCACAGTTTCCTGGAATTCCTAATACACCTTTTCTTGCAGGAAGTTCACTGTGAATCCACCCTGATGCTAGGTGAGACAAGAAGTGTTCTGGGGATATTAGGGCTCTGAATTTGCTGTCAGTATTACCCTCAGCTGTTCAGCTCCAGATCTAACTGGAGCCAGAGTACAGTTCCTCACTGTGGATGGGGAGAAATTCAACTCAACAGATATTTGCCTTGCCTAGAATACCAGGTTTCTACTAACAGAGGGCACAGGGGACAGCTGAAAGGAAAATTGAAAATAGGCATGGTACAATTAACAGCCAGCTTGGGTTCTCTTAAGTTCATTGTTTTCTTATGCTAAAACCAATTATAACACAAGATAATTTGTAAGCTGAAATTGCTCTTGGCTTCTGTTAAGATAAGCAGTTGTTTCTCTTGTCCCTCTTGAACTTGTTTTCAAATTTCTTTTCTCATTAATACTTTTTTGACCTGAATGAAAAGCTGTCCATGTACAGATTGTCTTTGCATCCTAATTTCATCCGGCACTGCAGGCTTCATGTGAAGCTATTCTTAGAGGAGCCAATCTGCCCCACAGGCTACTACCAACTGTGTGCTCTGGGCAGCAGGGAGAGGGAAGCACTGGAGAAGGCTGACACAGCGCCCACAGATTCACCTGGGAGTTTGTTTAACACCTGTGTGTTAGTTTAACTCTGTCTTACCTGGTGTCTGGAGCTTCCTGTGGAGCAGTGCACAGGAATTAGGTTACTAAAATCTAACCCGAAGCTGTCAGACCAAGCGCATCTACTGGAGTGTGGAATCTGCTTCTAAAGCTACATTGGCAATCAGTTTGCACCTGTAAATCAGCCAAGCCAGGTGTTTCCTCAGTGCTTTCAACTGTTTCACCATTCAAAAAGCTGCCATAAGCTGCTGAGTCTTTGACTTATGAACAACTACATCCTGGTGGGCTGGAGGTGGACCCCAAGCCAGGACACAGCCCAGTGGATATCAGCATCATTGGAGGGCTGTGACCCTGGCAGACAAGGCCCATGTCTGTGGCCACTCATCCCTCTGGCTGGGATTCTGCTTTCTCAGCTAGGCAGCAAAGACCATTTGCATAAAACCTTGGCTTTCTGTAGGCTGACTGCACTGCTGGTTGACTTGATGAAACAGGAAAAGTCCACCTCTTGTGGACATTTTTAATGTTCAGACATAATATATTGAAATGTAAAATGCATTCAAATTAGAGACTAGGTGTAACAGCGTTAGTGGCTTACCGCAGCTGGAATTCAGTGCTGAGCTAGGAACCCAGTGCAGACCAGCTCTAATTTGGATCAGATGGCATGCCAGAACGTGTGCACTGAATCTGGAAGGATTTCTGTGGCTATGGCAGGGGGTAGCCAGCACCACAATAGCGGCACAGATCTGAGCAGTCAGCCCAGCTCTGTTCCATGAAACTAAGCATTGAATAGATACCCCATCCCAGTAAAGGAGAGATTGATCTCAGCAGGATGGCCCAGTCAAATAATTGTGTCAATAAGAAGGGGGAGTAAAATATCTTCTCATTTTTCTGAAAACCCCTGGGTTCTCCCAAAGCAGGACCAGCACAGGGCAGTGGGACTGTGCAGGAAACAAGGACTCGAGCACCTCCTGGGGAAGGGCCTGCACTCTCCAGCCTCAGAAAGCTGCAAGGAGGCACATGCTGCCCCTTGGTACAGAGAGCAACTACTCATAAAAAACATTGAAAAATTATTTTGAACCCTCTAATAGTGCTTTGACCCAATTACTGAGCTTGGTTGGACAATCTGGCTTTATTGCTCTCTATAGATTTTCTCAAGAGGCTGAGAACTACCCTGATACAGTGGCAGTAAAAGAAACTCATCTGACTAAATTTCATATAGTGCTCCACAAACTGGCCAAGTGCAGAAATATCAAGCCAAGACTACAAGTATGTGTGAAATGGGAAAACTCTGCCCACTGTTGCTACCCACAATGCAATAAAGCTCTCCCACTAAAAGAGCATAAGACTCTTATGCTTTATTAGTTAATTACAGACAGGAGATTCATTCAGAACTATTGATAACAGAGTGCTGCCTCCACTTGATATTTGTCAAGAAAATATTGCATCTGTCTTGGAAAGGAATTTCACCACCTCCGCTTGGAATGGGAGAGTTGTGAAGTATCCCAATAGTAAATAAACATTAGAACCTGAACTAAACATTTTCATTTATTTTTTTGCATCCTATGCTTGGTGTCTTTAGCTAGTTATAAGGACTCTAGAGAATAATGTCCAGGAAATATTCTCATTTTTGCCTGTGAAATACCAGAAATATGTTGTGATTTTATTTATTAACTCAAATGCTTTTTCATCTTTTGGATTAATGATTATAAGGAAGGTATTGATAAAACAGTAAGCAAAGAGTATGTCTGACAGTCTAGTATGTGGCTACATGTTGGAGAAGAAAGAATAAAAATCGCTGAGGTTTCAGCAGACTGGCTTTCTTTGAGTTTAACATCTCCTTTCCTTGGTTTGGGGTACCTGCTAGTACAGCTAGAGCTGATGTTTGTGGTAGACTCACTGACAGTGCCTTCTTGGTCTCAAGCATCCCCTGTATCTTCACCTTTATTCTGCTTAATAATGCAGCCCATTGTCTGCAGTTCCACTTAAGATATTTCAAGGAGTTCTTAGTGTCAGCTGTAATTCTTTCAGTAACTCAATCCAGGATGGGTTCTCACTGCTTTGTAATGCTCTTGAACTCTGTTGCTCCTTGGAAGGAGTTGATAAATTAATGTAAACAATGCCCTTGGGATAATAGATGATACCACTTTTTTATTTTTTATCTGTAAACAAAATAAGATCCATTTCCACTGGGAATGCAACTAGCCTGGTAATGGGATCCCAGGCTATGCTAGCTTCAAAGTCCACATCTCTTTATCAAAAGAGGAAACTGTCCTGAATATTAACATAATCAGGGTCCCACACTTGGAAAGAACAGCAGATGGGATAAAACATGGAAATAAAAATATGAGACAAGATGTCTTCTTTTCTTGAAAGCCCAAGTGTTATCACTAGATGGTTGCAAGAAAATAAAGCACGTGCAAAAATACCAGCACTTCTGTGTCAGCTGCTGAGCATTACTACTCCTCCTCACCCAAATTGCTGATGGATTAAAATAGCTTGGATCAGCAGCTACAGAAGAACTCTCTTGGCAGCTCCTGCTCCAGAGATGAGTTGCTTTTTCCTTGCTAGCCTTTGTCAGGCTGGGAAAGAAAGGGATGCATCTGAGGCAAGACTGGAGAGGTGTAGACCACTGGAAAATGGCATGAGCCTGGTGCTGCTCTGGGTCGTCACTGAGCTCTAGCAGTTCAGGAGAGGCTGGGATTGACAGGTAAGCATGGGAAGGGGATACAGTCCTGCCCTTACCTCATCTTCCCAATATTTAGCCTCTTCTCAAACTTTTGGTGACATATGCCCCATAACAGCAGATATGTAGCTACAGACAAACTGCAGTTGCCTGGGTCACTGTGTTACGTAGCACAGCAATAATCCAATGCCAAGGTGAATGTAGCAGTCCTTCAGGATATATCTATATTCCCAGATATTTCTGTATTGCTTCAGGATATGTCTGTGCTGCTGCTGAAATCATACCTGTAGTCGTAGCTCTGCCTGAAGACAACATATGATCCCTATGGAAAGGATACATCTTCCTTTAACCTGAGCAAACCTATATTAATGCTATTTGTTTTAGTGAATTACTCTGGAGCAGCACAGTTTTGTGTAAGAGCAATTATTTGGGCTGGTAGGCATAAAACGCTCTGGGTGGGAGGGTACTGGCTTCCACCAGCATGTCTTAAAGTGCTTTGCAATACTGAGAACAAGACTAGGTACTGGTATTTCTCCAGTCTTGTACCATCTGAATAATGCATACGATTTTTTTTTTTCTTTTTGAGAGTGGAATGTGTGTGCTTTTGCAGAGTCTGACACCCAGGATGTTTTAGTATGTGTGGTCATTCTTTCAGTCCTGACAGAGTCTCACCAATTTTGACTCAGTCTAATCCCTCTTTTCGCCCTCACCACAAAAGAAAAGGAGGGGGGGCTATACCTGTCACACAAATGCTTATCTAAAATATCTTCTTTCTCTTTTAAGTTTATTCTGCAGCTTAACAATGGGACACCTGGAACTACCATCTGAAATGGATAGGCAGGCTCTTCAAAATAATTCTTCTGTTTTTAGGGTACAGAAATCTGTTCCGTGGCAAGGAGGGGAGAATTTGGAGGGATATAGCTGTCAGGATGTTTTCATAGGATGTTTTATCTTTGGCAAAAGTACTTGTGTTATGGTGAATAATGCCATGAAACCTCTCCCCTGCATCCCATTTCTCAAGTGCTGGAGAACCCGATATCTCAGCAAGCTCAGTACAGTGTGTACACACCTACTGAAAGCAGATTAGAAAGATTTTTTTATATCTTCCTGAGATATTGCTCTCTCTTTCAGTAAGTTTTTACATGTGTCTTGGATGGAATTTTTAGAGGTTTTCAAGGTTCTTGAGACTGTTAATAATACTGCTCAGGGCCTCAGGGAATGAACAAGATGGTCTAACAGGTTGTTTCCATCTCTTATTTCTGTGTCTCTTTGATTTAAGGATTTTCTGCATTTATTGGCTGTTGCTTCTCTTGGCCACTTTATACACTGTGTAGTGATTTTAACAATCATAGGGAATGGCAGAGGCTACTTGAAACCCCCCCCGTTGCCATAGAAACACAATAGCATCTAGCTGGCTCTACCCTCACTCTCCCATACCAGCCCCCACGGGAAGCAGAAATTCAGGCCTTAAAATTGAATCAATTTGATGTTAAATTTTAGAAGAGATTTTCTTTTTGTTGCTTGGTCTCCTGATGGATGTTTTCATGCAGATTTAATTATTTATTTAAATTACAGTAACTCACTATTAGCACCAGTAGCACTGTAGATTCCAGAGCCATCATAACTCCTATTGTTTGGGTGCTCTAAAGACTAACAGCACTTGTGTTTCAGTCAGCTACTGGTGCAGCCACAGAGGGAAGCTTCCAACATAACATGAGAGATGTAAACCCAGGGAGACTGGGAGAGATGTCTGGGGGTGTGTGGGGCTGGTGGGTCCTGTGCTGGGCTGTGTCCCCAGCCAGTCCCTGCCACAGCACTGCTGCTCCTCTTGCTCTGGATGATGTTTCTCTGTCTGCAGCCATAGGCACTTCCCACTCCCCTGCAAACCCTGTTGAGCACATGGTGCTGCGGCCTCATTTTTGGAGGTATCTCACTCAAAACTGGTTTTTGTCTTTTACTGATGGCTTTCAGATTTCTGCACCTTTTGTGGGAAAATGCTGCCTACCCCATGGGCTGCAGCTTGACATGGGCCCAGTGTGAGTCTCCTGAGACAATTCCATGATCACTTTAGCCTTTAGAATTCTGTTGCCTTCTCCTCTTACTTCCATTTAAGCATGACAATATCTTCAGGTCTCAAGACAGGAAAGCCCCATTGTAGCACAAGTTCTGGGGTGGGCTGTTCCTGTGGTGCTTTTCTCAGGTAGCATGACTTTATCCTTGGGTGCACAGAGACCAATAACTTCAGGTAATCTTTAATAATTTGCAGCTTCCAAGAGTCCCTGGGAAATTTTTGCTCTATTCAGTCAATGTGAGTTGTGAGCTTGGGCTGGTTTACTGTCATTGCACATCCTAACGAGCACATACTCTGGCACCAAAGGGCAAGGCTGGAGCTGGGATACTTTAAACAGGGCAGAGAGAAACCATACAACTACTGTTTTAAATTGCCATTACTGATTAAAAAGTGATAGAAAAGGTTTTTGCTGAGTGAGCTCTGCATCATAAAGACTGAGCAGAGTCAGGCCCATGGCAGATAGTGTGCTAGGAAAGGCAAGTTACTGGAATCACCTGCTTCTCCCATTTGATTTTCTCCAGTGACTGCTGCCGCCGGAGAAGTCTGGAAAAGAAAAATATTATAAAGGATTTGCAATATGAATAGCTTCTGGCAGGAAAATACTGTTTCTCTGCTTACTTGGAGATGACATCAGGCCTTACAACCCCTTTCTTGTCTATGGGAATAGGAAGTCTAAGAATTTTACCTAGGAGTTGGCTTTTACAGAATTTGCTTAAACTCACTGTGAGAACAGTGGCAAACACCTCTAGTAAAATAAAGGAATTCTGTGAGGAATAGCCATCTAAGAGTGGTTTATACTGCAAAAGTTTTGTCTTGCCAGGACTGGCTTAGGAAATTATGGATGCACCTGTAGGATGCCTCTTTCCTGTGCTCCCACGATTAGATCAGGCTGAAACCTCTCCATACAAAAAATGTAATTGCTGTGTGTCTCCAAAACTTTAGGAGACAACCTTAGAATTGACATGGAACATAACTGGCTGTGTGTAAGTACAGGGACAGCTGGCAGTGTTTGATGAGAGTCTGGGGAGAGAGCTTAGACACAGTAAGAGCTCCTGGCCTGTTTCCAGCGGGTGTTCACGTCAAGACCAGGAGCTCCCAGAGGCTGCCTGTGCCTCTGGATGGAGCTGTGCACAGCCAGTGAGGGCAGTGCTGGTGGCTCAGACATGATCAGCAGCCAGCTGATCGTGCTGCTGGGATTGCTAGGAAGAGGCTGCTGTGCCTGGGAATTGCCCAGATTCCCAGGGCCCCACCATGCCACATCAGTACTGAGCTTTGCTGATAGTCTCATTTCTGTAACAGGAATTTACATGTTTTTCTTTTGTAAAACAGCAAAAGCATTGATGTCCTTGGTGTTGTTAAACTGAGTTTGCCCCTGTAAAATCCTATGCTGTTTTGGGGCTTGCAGTTCATTTTCCCACTCAATATTTTTATGTTTCTTGGAGAGCTCCTGTAACTTTACTCTTCCCTTCCCTCTCCTGGCTGACATGTTTCTGATCTGTACCAGCCCATAGAAAAGCCTAGAGAGGAGAAACAGTTTCTGCTCTCTTTCCATAAACTGGTAAACCTCTTCCTAAGCCTTCACAACCCTTTGGAAGCACACAAAGTACATTTCATAATTTCCAGGTACAGTGCATGAAAATTCTGCTAAGTAAACACTATAAAGTAGGTTTTGAGAAAATATTAGTCACCATTATGCAATTCCAAAACCAAAACCACAAAGAGAGTGCCAGTATATTTTGTTTTATTGGTTGTGACTGCAAATACTATGCACACAAAGGAAACCTTTGAAAATCAACCAGCCTATGTTTGTATGCATATTACTCTTACAAGGTAATTTGTCTAGTAATCTCAGTGTTAATATTTTTCATCTGGTACACACTGCTGATACACCAGACAATTTTCTGTAACACATCTGAAAAATCCCAAGTAGAGTGATTTTTTTTTTGCTTATCTTATTCATAATTTTCTAAAAATAAATTTACCTGCTTTTCTTTTTTGCCTTTGCTAGTAAATTCAGTGAAGATAATATTTTCATACAGTTTCTTTTAACTTCAAAGTTTTCAAAGTAAATAGAAACAATGTGCACTCTATTAGAAAAAAAATGCACAAAGTACCTAAATCCTAATTTTTCAGGCCTGCCAGAGCTGCATCTGTTTAAACACGTTACTTATATGCATGTGTACAGTACAGGAAGCTGGACTGCTTTCCAGAATTGCCTGGAGTTGTATCTTTTTTTTATTCTTCTCTTTCTCAAAACAATTTTAAATCTACAAAAAAGGTCGGGGGAGGTCATGATTCCTGACCCAGCGCTGAACTGAGCCTGCCTGTACCGTCTGTTTGATGATCCGACCAGGGTCACTGAACTGGGGGTTATTACTGGCTCCCTGTGTCTATGAGGCACAGCCTATCCCAAACAATTTTTAAATTACCACTGGCATGAGACTGTCAGGAAGGATAGTAGCTGGGAATGTCTAGACGCTGCCGCCAAGCCAAGCTCCCCTATAGCGGAGCCGCTGTGTGCGAGGGGGTCAGGAAGAGGGGCCGGGAGCTGCCCCGGAGCCCCGGGCTGAAAGACAAAACTCCCATCACGTGCCCTGCAATTTGCTCCAGGGGCTTAGCCAAAGAATTTAAGATAAGGAAATCTATAGGCATTGCAACTGGGAGAATTTTTAACTGCTTTATTGCTTTCCATAGATTCTAAAGCCAGTTGTCTGCTTTTATGAGCTCTTTAAATCACACATCAGTTTCTCTTGGCTTCAGTCACACTAAACAGCCTCTGAATTTATACTGGTTCTTCTTGACTTTATTCTTCAGAAATTAACATTGAGGTATGACTTTAAGGTTGTATCGATGAATTCTCATCCGTCTGCAAAGCTGCAGCACCTTCCAGTGCTGGCCAACAGTCCCTGATGGCGTGTAAGGCACAGACAGGGCCATGAGGGTCTTTAAATTGTGTCTTTTTCTGATTCATCACTCTGCTTAAGCAGAACTGCAAGGGAAAAGAGAGATTCAATACACCTTCTACTCTTTCCAGCTCAGTTCATTGCATTTTTTAGGAAATTTCATTCAGAATGTGCTGGCAAACTATTTAATAATTATATATCAAAATTTATTAGTATCATCATTCACTCAGTAATAAACACCCTGTTATTTACAATAACAACACAGTTATTTTGAGCTTCGTATTTCAGGATATTTTTAATGGGAAAGTGCCCTGATCAGTTAGGTTAGATTGGTGGTGGGCACAGCTGAGCTGGAGCCCAGCCACGCACTGGGCACCATGTGGGCACCACGCCTGCTGCCCCTGAGCAGGGCCAGGGAGTCGGGTGTGCCTGGCGTGTGGGAGGGGGCACCCCCTGCTCTGCATCCTGGTGGCTGAACATTAAAGCACCTCACCAAATCCCATGTATTTCTCTAAAAGCAGCTGAAGGGTGATTATTTCCCTAAGGAAAAGTAAAGCTGTATGAAAACTGGAGTGCTTTCCCTTGTCCCTTGTTAAGGTCCCCATTCTCCAAAGGGGCAGATTTCCTGCTTTTCCCCTTGGCCACACTATCATGCTCTTTCACACTATTTTTGGGCTAATCTGAATGTCAGTGGGAAAAACTTTCCATAAGCACACACCTCTGTTTGTCCTGTGCAAGCTGTGATGTGTCACACAGCAGAGCTCCATCTCCTCAGGCCATTGGTGAGCACATGGCAGGGACAGCAGGGACAGCACAGGGCTGGCACAGAGCAGGGACATTGCCTTGGTCCCTCAGTGTGCACCCTGACCTGTCAGAGAGTGCACTCATGCACGGAGTGAAGCATCACTGCTTGCTCTCTCACTGAGCAGAAAACAAGCTCCTACAGTTCCTCGTCATGCTGATACTCCAAAGCCAAGTTTGCAGCATAAATTAATTTACATTTCAGTTGTTAGCTCGTGTGCAATTTAACAACAAAACAAAAACCCCCACATAGATGATACTACTCTTGCTATATATATGCTCTTCTAAAAGGCAGTGGCATTAGGGAAATGACAGTCCTTAACCCTGCTCCCAGCAGAAATCTTACTGTGAAACTGTTACCACACCTGGGCCCCAGCCTCAGATTGAGGGTTGCAGATGGACTTAGGGAAAGAAAGGAGAGATTCCTTTGCACTGCAGCCTGTTAGTCCGGCCAGAGTGGCACTGGGGCACGCTGCTGGGAGGCAGATCACAGGTGCTAAGCTTGTCATAACCTCAGAGGCCACGGGCAAACCTCTGCTTTTGAGGTTGCATCTCTACAGACAGGGCTGAGATGCAGCTGGGATGTGAGTGCTCCCAGTGCTCTCTGGCTCTTCCTGCTGTTTCTGCACTTGGGCAGCACCAGCCCAAGGAATCCAGCCTGCTCAGCCGGCTGATGTCCTGGGAGAGTCACCACACTAAGTTTGAGGACAATTTTTGCCTCTTCCTTTTGCTAAATTACATTGGAAAATTAATGTACATAAAGTAATGCACTTCACATTCCCCACATAAGAGGAGCTCCTTCTAAGGACACTTCCCCCCCCTCCCCCCCTCCACCGTGGTTCTCCATTAGCTTATTCCATTTTTTTTAATGCCTGCTAGTTGACTAGGAAAAAATGCCTTTGTGCCTTCAAATGAGAGTTAATCAAGAACAGTTGAGGCAAGTTATTTTACACTAGCTGCCTTCAGGAGCTGGCCTTCATCTGCTGAGATCTTCAACCCAAGTACAACTACAGGTCAGTGCACTTTGCATTAGTTTTTCTTACATCCTGTAATAATTGTGTAAACCAACAATTTTTCTAAAGTTGGATCTGCCTGTTAATAATTCCATTTTAAACTAAGCCTCTTTCTCACAAGCTCACATACAGTTTTGTGGAGCAACAATGTTTCTGAGGATGCAAGAAAAATCAGTCTCTTCTCCTTAAGGCAAATGTTTGCAAAGAAATGTATTGCTCATCTACAACCTGCCTATTACTGCTTCAGTCTGTTAAGCGTGGGATGTAAGTGCATGTGCAAATCAGAACTCTTGCATGACTGCCTTCCTGCTCATCCTGGCAGCCCCTCTCTAGTGCTTCGGGTCTGGGCTGGCCCAGGTGCATTGGCAGCTCCCTCTGCTCCCCCAGCGCCATCCCAGGCAGTCCTGGACTGCATGGATGAGCTAGGGACAGACTACAGCTGCACAAACTGCCCCCAAAAGCTTTTGGAGACTGAGGGGTGAGCCACTGAGTATGGGAAGGGGCAGGATTTAACTTGGCTGAGGTGGGGGAAAACTCAGTGAGCAGAGAATGAAGTGGGACAAGAACCCAGCCAAGAACAAAGACTCTCCTGGGGCATTACCTGCGGGTGATGGGAGTTTTGTAATCTGGGGCAGTGCAGTAATCTGTTTGGCACAACAGGGCAGTACTGGTTTTGCAGAATGCAATATCTGCACATGGCATAAAAATGCATTTTGACAGAAGATGACATCAACATTTGTGAGCAGAAAGGAGGGTCTCTGATTTAAGGCATGTGATATAGTTTTGATGCCTGTTTTTTTAGAATACTTCTCTGAATACTCCAACTTGAAAAATGCTGTTGAATGTTAAAATGCAGAAGCTGAATATCTAATTCCCAAGAGAAAATTTAGAATGAGAAAAAGGAACCCTATTAGTCACCATGAAACACAAAAGGAAAACACACACAAATAGAGTGCTGTCCAGAAATCAGTCAGTGAAATATCCCAGTATCTCTGGGCTTTGCTCACTGTATCATTGTGGGTGTCCTTCCCCCTTGTGCTATCTCCTACCTGCTATAGACCTTCCTAGCTCCTGCATATTTAAAAATATGTTTTAAAGAAAAATTGGTAGCACTAATGAACTAAAAAAATTGAAATAAATAGTTCAAACTATTTATCTCCCAGTGTACATCGGAGTTAGAAAAGCCCAAGAAATAAAATTATTGCTCTTATGCTCATGATTTTCATGCAGTTGATGAAGACAGGAGAAGGCACAGCCCCCCTCCCAGGACCCCCCTGCAGCTGTTCTCTGGGGCTGGGGAGGCAGCCCAGGAACAGGAGCTACCATGGCCATTTTTATTTACCTATGGCAAACAGCTCAAAACTCAGGAGTAAGGCAAATTATTTGTGGAGCTAAGTTAAAATTCATGTTAGCTGTCATCTTCACTGGCAAAGCACGCTATCTCTGTGCATAATGACACTTCTGATGACCCATCCTGGAGCCCTGCCCTGCCTGGGAACCAGTGGCATTGCCTTTCTGCCTTTCCTGCTGGCTCTTGCAGTCTCTTTTGTTTGTGTTTTTTTTTTTATTTTTTATCTTCCTGGTTCTCCACACTCTTGTTTATACAGAGGCTTCCTGTGTCTGTGGCTGCATGAATAATATCCTTGATGGGATGTATGTGTGCATGTTCTCTCTCCTCAGAGGTACTGTCTTGCCCTGATTTGTGTCATCTCCTGGGCAAATATTTCAGGGTTATGTGCAGTTTAGAAATTCATTTTGGAAGCTTCAAAATTATTGTAGCAAGTAAGGAAAATACAGCAAGTAGAGAAAAAGAGATTTTCCCTATAGATTTCTTAGTCATGGGAGCACCATACTTTTAGTGATGAAATAATACTCCAGAAGAAGCAGAAAGGTGCAGGTTTAGTCTTAACAGAATTTTTAAGATAAAAAATAAATCCTTACAAGGACCCCACAGAATAAAATTATAAGATTCAATTGGGTAAGAACAATTTTATTTTAAAATATAAATTTGAAAGAATTTTCACAATTATGTCTTATATTTTGTACATAAAGTCACTCGTGTGCATAACTACAGGGTAAGCCTTTAAATAAAAAAAAAAATTGGTTTATGTAGTCTGAAAATGTTTACTGAAAAGGAGTAAAAAATAAACACACTCTGTTTGTGCCAAATTGTTCCAGTCTAAGCCAACTGATTCTACATTACAGCATTTTATCTATAGTTGTCATGTTTTTCATCTACTTTTCCGATGTGTTGATTACTATAAGCTCACAGCAAACCCAAGCTGCATGTGAGCATGTGTTTAACATCATTCTCTACATGCACTACAAAAAAAAAAATTTTTTTACTAATAATATCAACTGCAAAGCATTTTCAGAGCAGAAATCATTCAAAAATGAGGTCTTTTCATGTAAGCAAGGCACTGTACCTTACAGCACTCACGTAGTGTCATTTCACACATTTTTGTGTGAACTTCTGTATTTTGCTTTTGATCTTTTAAAGTATTGCAGTGTATAATTATAGTTATCTTCTATGAAAAAAAGCTTCAAATAACCAGTTTTCATTCTTGAAACCATTAGAGCAATTTCTGTTTTATGCAGATCGTTAAGAAAGGCCAGCACTTCCGAACCTGCTGCAAATACTCTGTATCGAGCCTGATTTAAGGAACATCAGTTTATTAATCACATGTTTAATAAAAAGAGCCTCTCAGTTCTTCCTTTGCATGACTATCAAATCCATTGGTACCTAGGATGATGAGACGTGGTTCCAAGTGTCATACCCATTTCAAAAGAATTTGTGATTACTGACCTCCATAGTAAGCTGCACTTGTTTTTAAGTTTAAATTGTGTGACACATTTTAAAACAAGAAGGTGAAAAGAATCTTTTTAGATCATATGTGGACTAAATGCTTTGAATTTAGAAAATTCCCCTAAATTCTGAGGGATGGTGAGCATCAGACTCTTGCCCTGTTAACCTCCTCCAAACTTTGATGATAGAGACTAATTTCAGCATGTAACAGGAAAGTAACTGGGAAAAATAATCCAAAAAGTCCACAAAACTGGATGTGCAATTTTGACACCAAGTCGTTCATGACCACGAATTCTTTATATAGCATGAGGGCAGTAAATCAAGGGATTTTGCCACAGTTCCTTGTCATGCTGATACTCCAAACAGGAGCACCCACACTGCTTGCTACAGAAAAAATGGTTTTTAAAAAGACTTCTTTCTTTTAATTTTCCATCAGTAATAAGCTGTGATTGCGGAGTTCTACCTGTAAAACTCATCCTAAATTACATTGCATGTATCGGACAACATTGAATCTAATTTCTGTTTTCCTATTTATGGTGCAATCCAAACACGCTTTGAGAAGATCAATGACATTTACAATGAGAAATGATGGAACAAAGTGGGATTTTCTTCCCTTTAAAAGAGTATTTTTCTCTTTTCACTCATCTGTTTAGGATACATCCAAATGTAATTTGAATTACAGCAGTTTCTGTGGAGGATTACTTCCCATTAACTAATAAAGAGTAAAACTGCAGCAAATAACATTTTTTAAACTTTTATCAGTTATCAATGCTGTAGTTTGGCAGATAAATTGGCATATTGATTGAAGTTTTAAGAGCATTCAGTTCCTAAATCTCAGCACACTAACACATCTAAATAGCATATTTAATTAAAAAAAATTAATCTCATATATTAATTTATTGGGGTGGTGGAGCAGCAATAATAATGATACAGACACAGTTTCAGCCCTAAAGAGTATTACAGCTTTGTTTTTCATAAGGCTTTTGAATCCCAAACAAGGTTGGTTCAGTGTCTATTTTTTCTCAGTGTTCAATAAGAATTTAATATTTATTCTTATTGAATCAGATTCTTCAAAGTCTGTAATAAGCCAATTTGTTGTTAATTTTAACATGAGTGAACCTAATTTTTCAGTGTGTAAAGGAGCTTAGGATAAGTAGTTTTGAAGTTAAATAGAAAACCCAGGGAGCAATATTTATGAAGCAATGTGGCCAAATGCATTTAAAATGCAGAATATTTGTGACTTTGCTAACCAGCAAATCCTTTTCTACTCTCTGCTTAGCTACAGCAGCTGGTGATTTTTTAGTTTCCAGGTACAGTATCAGCAGCATAGCCTTTCTTTTGTGACAAAGGAATATAAGTTGCCTTGGAGATTTTTAATTAACTCTTCTCCTGTAGCTCTGCCTGCTTATCATTTCAACAGTTATTTAGGCTTCATATCAGATTTTGGATATTGTTCTTCAGAAATGTCTTCTTAATCTACACAAATTAGCATTTCAGCCAAACAATGTTTCCATAATGGACCATTCACTACACTTTTTTAAAGGTGTAGTTAGTATTTACACACATTAATTCAGCCTTGAGAAACAGATGAATCCTAAAGAGAGGAACATGTGTGGATTCTGCAACTAAAAGAAACTACTCTGTGCAAAAGAAGTGATGGTGATACCTTAATCAGACTAAGATACTACTTAGTTACTTTTTATGATTTGTTCTTATCAATAAATAAAGGTGAATAGAATATTTTTGGATAAATTGGGATTCTTCTGACTAGTTTGTTATTTAATGCACTTTTATTCATTTAACAAATAAATTTACCTAGCAAAATGTCCCTAGCTTTCTCGCTGCCATTTTAAAATGGCTAGTTGTCTCAACCAAATGGGTGAAGATATATATGTATATTTCTATGTGTGAAAATAAAAGAGAATAAAGTTGGAAGAGGCAGAAAGGTGCTTATGACAGTCACATCCCCCAACGTCACAATTTTTTTCTCTATACTGCTCTTTTAAAAAGTCTGGAATTTACTATCATCATTGTTGTTAATGCCATTCAGCTAGCAGCTCAGCTTTAGGGGCTTTTTTTTTCCAGACGAATTATAAATGTCATAAATGCTTCCAAGAATACAGAATCAGAAGCCTTTTCTACCCTGAAAATGGAGGTAGGAGTTTGAGCAAATATGATTTACAGACACGGGGTTAATGCTGTAAGCTAGAGGGAGCTCCTCCACAACGAAATGCAGAGGTTCCGTTTCATTTATCAATCTGCTTCCCCGGCTTTGTCTGCTCGTGAACATAAAAGACACGGTTTTATTGCAGATATTATCTACACCATTCTATGATATGAATGTTATTGTCTAAACTGTTGCTGAGACATAAAACAGCTGAAACCCTCTACCAAGACCATATTTATGCCAAACCTTTTGATAAATATACAGGTCTTTTTGTTCACCTTCACTGTCTTTGTCTCCATCTTACCACTCAGCCATTTTTAATGAAAATGTGTCTTCTATAAATCCCGAGCAGAGAAATGCACCAAGAGCCAATCTTGTATCCATAATTGTGCAAGATAATGTCCAGCAGTTGGAATTCTGGGCCAGCCACAAGCCCGGGGTGTGCAGATAAAAATATCTCCAGTTATTTCATAGTGCTCTTTCCAAAGTCACCTACACCACAAATTCATCCCAGTAACAACCTGGTTTATTCCACAAGTGGGCCTAAAGAGGTATCAGTGAAGGGAGGTTGGAGTGACCTGCTTGAAAAGGACGTAGTTATTATAACTGGAACATTAATAATCTTTAAGAATTGCTTCTGTTGAGCATCTCAGAGACACAGTGATCTACCCACAGTTCCAACAATTCACTAGGAATCCTGTTATGCCTTCTAGAGCATTGGCTAAAGGACACTGTTTGTCCACTATTATTTTTAGATGCCCTTTTAGTGTAAGAATAATTTTTAGTTAATTTGCATTCCTGCCTTGCCTCTGTGCACTGAAATTCTGGAGCCTACATTTGGGGTTCTTCTTTCTTACCTCTTGGTCCTCTGTCTTGGCAGATGATATTGCACTGGTCATAGAGATAATAAGAAAGCACTTAATATCTTCTTATTGATTTTTGTTAATAAAATGCCACTTCAAAGAGAAAGCAACAGCAGAAACCATGAGGGCTGAGTCATGGCTGTGTTAATGAACTTTATTTTTGTCTATACTTGGTGTCTAATTCAGGGTGAATCATTTATTAAGTAAATGTGTCTTCTTTCCTATTTGTAGAATACCCACAAGCGAATTATGACCTTATTCCAATTTCTAGAAACAATATTATTGTTTTCTTCTATCAACTTGAAAAACTTTCAAACTTAATTGACCAACACAAAAACTTTAAATGTAATTGATCAAGTCTCTTGTCCTTCAGCACAATTGACTGCATCTGTATGGCACAGTGTTCTCAGAGCAGAGAATGGGTATCAGCTTTCCAAGCAGCCTTGCTTCTAATGTTCTCCCAGCATAAATTTAAGATGGGATTTCCAAATATGCTGTGAAGAATACTTCAACATTTGCTGTGTAACAGCATTCCTGAGCGTAAAACCTTACAGGCTGGACCTCACTTGTAGGAAAAGGCCAGAACAAGGCTTAGAACTGGCTCTGGGGTTGGTCATTGGAGACTCAAGAGAGGGATTTGACCCTTTGTTTCCACCAGACTTAGAGCCTTGCATTCACACTGAGTTCCTCGAAGCTAGAAACAAAGAAACCACATCCTTAAAACCACACGCAGGTATTAATCTTACATATGATACATTTGCTATATTTAATGTTTCTTTTCTAACTTCTGAAGAGTTATTTTTTTGAATGAGACAAACAGAATGTCTTTTCCTCCCATACTTATGGGAGACATGGACTTATTTCTGCTCCTTTTATAAGTTGTGGCACATTTACTGAGTTATTCATATATTTGTGCAGTATTTTTAAGTCTCTGTGCTTTAAAAAAGAAGTCTGAATGTTCTGCTCACAGATGGGCTTTCCAGGATGCTGAGAGGGGCAGTTTTGCTTCTGGTCCAGGGGAGGGAATAGCAGTTTTAGTGAATATGTTGGCAATTTAAGACTCACTTTTAGAGCAGTCTGCATGAGGCCAGACCTCACCTCATGGGGCTTTAGGGAAGGGCTGCTGCCTGCTTCCTCGGTCAGAAGGAAGGAATGGCAGACCAGCCTCAGTAAGTGTGCCAGAAATGTTTATCACTCTGAGAACTCTACCTGCAGGACTGGCAATAACTTGCAGGTCAGGAAGTTTGTTTCTAGCAAAATGCCTGAATTTACTTCTTAAAGGATTTTAATTTCTGTAACACAAAAATACTTAATAATCTCAATAATCTGTAAATATCCTCAGACATTACACGAGAAAAAGGACCTCTTTTGAAAAGGACCTTTTCTCTTTCCCTTTCTCAACCTGGAATAAGCTTTTCAATGCAGACATTCTAAGAAAAATACGCTTTGGTCAGAAGTGGTGAAACAAAACTGGTGCTTTCCTGACAAGTCTGGGCTGCCAGCAGAAATGTTTACCAACATCTGTCTTTAGACCATGCAATCATTCTGTATTTCCTTAAAATACAATAAAAAGGCAGAATGTGATTTCTCATTTCCGAGCCTCTGGTACCACTAAAACCTTTTATCTGAGAAGTTCTCTCTTTTTTTGCTTAATTTGCTATTTTATATTAAATAATGCAATATTAACAAGTTCTTAGTGGTCTTACAAATATGCAAGCAGCAATTCTTGGACTTGCTCCAAAGCCCAGCTGCCAGCCCTCACCCCTGTGTCACAGCAGCGAGGGGCTGGGGGAGTGATATGATCAGAAAGGATTTCCAAATGGTAATTTTACAGGCAGATGTTTGTCAATCCTCAGTTTGCTTAAAGTCCTGCTCAACACCTTTTTAACCAATGTTTGCTTCTTTGCCATATGGGATCACCCTCAGATGCAATCAGGGGATGCAGCCCCAGTGCAGGTTCTGCTGCACTGCACAGGTTGCCATAGTGACAGACAGGAGAGACTTTACTTCAGAAATGTTGCTTTATTGCAGCTAAAGTGTATTTTGAAACAGGATCACATTTCAAGTCACTCCCTGTGTTTCATATAGGAACAAGCAGAATTATTGGCTTCTAGAAATAAGAATTAGTTTGAACCTGCCCATTCCCTAGCAGACACTCAGAGGTCCATCAGGATGTGCTGCAGGTGCTTTCCATTCCTTCTGGGTAAAAGAGGCCAGAACACCTCTCCTCTCTCTCTCACTATATGCACAAACACTCTTTGCCTCTCTGCTGCCTTCAGAACGGCCCCTGCTTCCAGACAGGCCCACAAATACCATGCCACTGCCAGCTCTCATGTGCCATGCCTTTTATTAACAAAGAGTATCTTACTTTGGATTCCATACATTTTGTACACATTAATGCAGAAGAGGCGTCAGGTGAGATTTCAGAAGGATTCCTGATTGTGTTGTGTCCTGACAAATGAACCAAATAAGGGGCATTCTGCAAGAACAGGGCTGCCTGGCCAGCCTGGGCTGAGATGTCTCAGATTTGAGATGGGCTTCCTTGGTGTTCCCATCTCAGACCTGACATGGGAACACCAAGCCCATGGAGATTCAAGGTGCAAACATCATCAGCCATCCTCTCCCTTGCAGTGCCAGCTCCAGCCCACAGCTGGGGCAGGCCCAGGGCTACCAGCACCCCACTTTGCCATTTATTAAACCATCCCCACCATTTTCCACAATAAATAGGATGAGGGGGTGTGCTGGTGAGGGGAGGAGCTTGGGCACAGCTTCAAAACAGGCGAGTTAGTAGCTTGCAGGAGGAATGTTCAGCCCTGAAAGCCCTCCAGCCACAGGGCTCTCCTTCCCACAAAGAGGGGTGACAGGTCACTGGAACCTCTGTGGGTGCACGGCCGGTGCCAGGGCAGTGCCAACTGAATTCTTAACATAGGAGCAGTGCAGGAAGATCTTGCTGCTTTTTGGAATGGACTTCTGATCTGTGCCTTGGATTTTATAGCTTGTTCTTTTACATCCTTTCCTTTCCATTTCTGTAACTTATAGACAAGAATGATATTTTTTCTGCAGTAGATAGCTACAAAAGACAGAGACATGATTCAAATCCTGTGCTCTTGTGCATCTACTTATAGTTGTATTCACACCATATGCTAACAGTATAGCCACAAAGTAAAATGTTAATTTCAAACCTGTCCAGCACACTCCTTCCAAAACACACAGTCCGAGTCAGATTTCTTCATAAGAGAATAAATAACGTACTGTTCCACCAGCTCCTACCTTACTGGCCCTTTGTTCCCTGGGCTGAGAACAATTAGGAAGATTAGACTTCTTATTTTACTTCTTGCTCATTCTTTGTCTTTCTGCCTAAGCAGACATGACTGTATTTCCAATTATTTTGCACAGATCTCAACTACCAAGACAACTAACAAGCACAGGCATTGGATGAATTTTTGTCTTGAATAATTTTATTTTCTTGTCCATCTGTCAACAGCTGGACAAAGAAGTGGATTAAAGTGTAATGCTCCAGGTTTCTTATGATGCTAAAGAACAGCAGGAATAATTAATATGGGGAAAACATCCCTATTTTCTCATCTGGAAAAAATCTAATCTCTCTTCTATTGAAACTTCAAAAATAAGAGTAGACCCCTGGCACAGAGAACTGAAGGCATCAGCTCCAGTTTGCCACAGGAATAGCGGTCGCAGTCGGAGGTGCCCATAGGTGGAAAACTTGGGGTCCTGTGGAGGGGATCCATGATTTGAACCATTCTGTGAATGAGGAGGACCCAGAACCAACGGGCAGAGTCTGCTGCAGCACGCAGCAAAGCCTGTGGAAGAAAATCTGTGTCAGGAGTTACAGCATTGACCTGCCACAGAGAGCCAAGGGTTTGGCATCAGGAGAGGTGAGCCCAGCTGAGGCTCAAGCAACTACTGAGCTTGATTTAAACTGTGCCCTGTCTTCTCTCAGGTACAGGAAATGGGCTGAAAGGAGACAAAATGTGACAGACTTTATGTCTGGCTCTTTTGTACACTCTCATGCAAACACTGTCTTTTCTTTCCTTGTATTCCTGCATGAAACCACACACTTGTGGTTTGCTTTATAATTAGTTTTGGCGCTGAGAGAAGACAAGAGAACTTCTTGTTAGATGGATTAAAGGGATCTGTGCTCTACACCACTTGAGTGACAAGAACCATGTCAGACCAGTCTGCTGTCAAGGGAATAAAAGTGACAGCACAGTCTGAACAAGACGAGTTCTCCCACTCAGCGAGTGGCAAGAGGCAGGCACGAACTAGCCCTGTCAGAGAGCAGCCACAGGTGACTGGGTCAAAACAACTGGGACAGAGATGAAAACACAGCCACAGCGATTCCTCCTTGCCTTAGCTGAAGCTCTCCTGCTGAGACTTGTGTCTTCCTACCAGGGGAACCAGAAAACGCCTTCAGGTCAAGGAGTGGGAAGGGGAGGAGCCTGGAACCAGCTCTGCACAAGCATTTCCTCGGTTGCAGCCAGCATTTTTTTTAGTAGTGTTTACCTGCAATGTGCAGTAACAATGGCTCTTGTTGAGTAAAAGAGGATGGAAAGTAAAACAGAGCTCTCTGTGCCTGTGTCAGTGTGGCTGAAATCCAGCCTTCAAGTCAGGGGAGTGAGGGGGAGATTCCCTTTTTGTTCCAGTGCCCAGGAGCTCTGCTGACATCAGACGTCAGTGCAGGGGGTGGCACAGGGTGCTGTGGAGGGCTTGTGCTTCCCAGTCCCTCCATGGCTGGACAGCTCAGTGGCAGTCTGCCTGCTCATTGCATTAGGATCATTTTCAGCTTCACAGGCTCTAACATCGTGCCAGAAACATCATTAATATTCAAGATCCAAATGCTCAGGAGCTGTAGAAGTAAACTAGTACAGAATGAATGCTCCAAATTTGAATTTGTAGAATAAGTCCATGCTGGGAAAAAAACCCTTCCTCTCCTCTGAAATTCTGCCTTAGTTCTGAATTCTGAGATTCTGAAACCCACAAACAAATCAAATCTGCCTTTAATCTGCCTTTTCTGCCTCTAACCTGTATAAACACATAGTTTAATGCAAATTTTGCCAAGCATGACTATCACTACCTTGAAACTATATGACAGAAAACAGCCCATGAGACCATGAGGTTTGTTTAACTGTTTCCAAGGGATTGGAAAAGAGACACTGCAGCTCTCATCTAGCCTCCTGAACTTGCTGTGCAAAGCAGATGCCCACAGCAGAGCGTCCTTTCCCTCGTGGGCGCTGTGCCTGGCCTCCACTGTGTCTCAGGAAGAGTGCCCAGCTCTGCAGGGCGGTCCCTTGGCCTCTGCTCATGCATCCTGTGATCACAGGCAGGTCCCTTGGCCTCTGCTCATGCATCCTCTCATCACAGGCAGGTCCCTTGGCCTCTGCTCATGCATCCTCTCATCACAGGCAGGTCCCTTGCCCTCTGCTCATGCATCCTGCCATCACAGGCAGGTCCCTTGCCCTCTGCTCATGCATCCTCTCATCACAGGCAGGCTTCGATGGCAAATATGCACCTGTAGCTGCCAGAGCAGCAGCAGTGCTTCAGCTGCAGATGTCTTGGGACTGTTCTGACCATGTGGACCAGCATCAGCAGGTTGATACCTGGTGTTCTGCAGATCCTTGTGATCTTTACCTATTCTGAATCATCTTATATCAAGACTGCCAGCATATCAGGGCAGATAATAGTAATGCTAGCAGCAGTACAACTGCAGCTTCGAGGCCTTTGTGTGTGGCTGAAGGAGGTGTGCCCAGCCGTGGTGGAACTGCCACAAAATGTATGAAGAGTAACAGGGCAGGAAGGACAAAGTGATCCAAATGCTTTAAAGAAGAATGAGCAACTCTGTAATACTGATGCAGGAGATGAGGAAATAAATAATTTTGTGATGATCAGAAAAATAATGGCATGAAAATAACTAGTGAGGTGACAACAAAACCAGTCGTGCAGAGTGCAAGGCCCAGCATTGCAGCTATTGGATGAATGGCAAGTGTTAAAGTTGAGAATTGTATGCAAAGCTGTCAGGGCACATATAAACCATAAAATCTACTGATTTTAATTTAAGTCTCTGATTACAAAGTGACAACTGTTTCAGTTTGTTGTTGTGTTTTTTGGTTTTTGGGTTTTTTGGGTTTTTTTTTGGTTTTATGCCTTAGTCTATGACTCCGAAATGTGGACAAGTTAGGACAAGAACATCAGAGGAAACAGAAATCATTAATCAACAATACCTCCAAGCTATTATGCTTATAATTGTCAAGACAAAGATTATGAGTAATGATTTTCTGCAATACCTATTTACAAACTGTTTTTGAAAAAGTACTTAGAAAAGTATCAGCTTTTCTGGACAGCACCTTTTTTCCTGGCTGAAAGGAATTAATATCAAATTATGTTTTAATGGAGAGATAAAAATACATTAAAGGGGCAGAAGATCTAGGAAGAGCTTTTCTATCATCACTAGGAGCTCAACAGCAGCAAGAAGGCCTTATGACACATTGAGAATTACTGTGATATGTTGGTTACCAAGCAGAAAAGAGCTTCTGCAGAGACTTGCTGTGTTTTGAAGTAGCCTAAAAATCGAAAACAGACTTTTTTATCTGTCCTGCCTCTCACAGAAGCCTTGGAAAAACTGAAATCCATGATGAACAACAGTGACTAGAACTAGTTCTTTTCCTCAAATTTCTGGTGCAATGGGTTGTCTCCAATTTAAGAACATCTCTCAGATTTTCAGGCCAGGAACTCTAACTGACCACATGCAGGCATCTGATATTTCCCTGTAGCCTAGGGTGTCTGCAATATGATGGTTGAACATTCAATGCTTTGCATACATCCTGCTCTGTTACCTCCTTTTTATCATCTGAAAATACAACTTCTTATTAAAAGTTTTCACACCAGGAATTTTTTCATTGCATTTGAGATGAACAAACACCTCAAGAGAAATAGTATCAGCAGGAAAGGTCATAGTGGTTGCTCTGTAAAACATTTTTAAAAGGTCTTAAAAACAATATTGGGGTAGGTCTGACAAAGTTTTCAAAAGTCAAATAACTGGGAAATTGTCAATCCACTTCAATTAAATGATCCTACATTTGTACTGTCAGCTGCAATAACACTCAGTTATTAGTCTTTGTGAATTTTAAAGCCTGCATTTTATACTCCTAAAGCATAGCACTAGGAAGGGAAAGTGAGAGCCAAGGAGCTGTCTATGGATGCAGCCTTTCCTCCTGAGCTCCCCAGGCGTGGCCAAGGGCCCTGGTGCAGGGGTTGGTGCGTGCGGCCGGGACCCGGCAGTGCCCCAGACCCACAGAGCTGACAGCAGCCACAGAGACTGGCATGGCTGGGGAGGCCACCAAGGTGATCCTGCTGCTCTCCTCAGCCCTGCTGAAGCCACACCTGGAGTGCTGTGTCCAGTTCTGGGCTCCCCAGTACAAGAGAAACAGGAAGCTCCCAGAGCAGAGACAGCAGAGGGCCACAGATTTGATGAAGGGACAGAAGTATCTCTGTTATTGAGGAATGCCTGAGGGAGTTAGCACGTTCAGCCTTGAGAAGAAATGACTGAGAGGGGAACTCATCAGTGTCTGAAGGGAGGATGCCAAGAAGAGGGATTCAGGCTCTTCTTGGTGGTGCTGAGCAGAGGCAATGGATAGAAACTGATGCACAGGAAGAACACGAGAAAGAACTCTCCTAGAGGGGTGACTGAGCACTGGAACAGAGCTCATCAGAGAGGTTATGGGGTCTCCCTCTCTGGAGATACTCCAGAACCATCTGGACACAATCCTGTACCCTGTGCTCCAGGATGACACTGACTGAGCAGGGAGGTTGGACCAGATGACCCACAGTGGTCCCTTCCAGCCTGATCCCTTCTGTGATTCTGTGATTCTCAGGCAGTGTACAGCACCCACTGGCTGTGCCAGTGGGGAGCAGCTGGGTTCCCTCCCCAGGATAGCCCCTTGCCAGTCACACCCAACGTCTCCTTTTCACATATTCCCCTCTGGGAGATGCCACTTCCTCATTCTGTACTGCAGTCACAGATCTCATGTTCTTATCTTGGCATTAAAGAAATAGATTTAATTGTCAGTCCTCTTAAACAAGCCTTTAATTCCATTCTGTGGGGACTAAAGACAGTCTTAAATAATTGAGCGGCCAAGAGATTGGTTATTTCTGTTTTCATTGCCCATATTGATTTAAGTGCAGTTAATCCTTTCAAATACCCATGTCACACTGGGCCTGATGGCTCTCTTTAGGGCAATATTGTTCCTCTGGCTAGATTATTTGACATCAAGCATTGTAATGTCACAATAAATCCTTCATGTAGGCTCCTCTTTTCAGAGAAGTAGCAGATGGGGACTTCGGCTCTTACATTAAGCTCTTGGTTTTACTAGTCAGAAGTTGGGCTTGTGAATAATTTTCATTAAATTTTCTTTTGTGCTTCATAAAAACTACCTCTTCAGCAGTGACATTAAATAATCAGAAGCCCAATTAAACAGGCATGTTGACATAAAACAAACCAAGGTGTTCCCCTCAGCACAAATTAAACATAGTCGTGTGTAAAATAATCTCATTTGGGGTATTCCCCAATACAGACCTTGTGGAATGGATTTTCCAAACAAAAGTTGGGATGGCTGAAGCCAAGATCCAACAGACATGTTTTACAAGTCACTGCATTGTTTCTTATTTCTGGTTAAGTCCTAAATTTGTCTGTCGACCTTGAGCTCCATCCAATTAGTTGAATGATTCTCCACTTGCTATTCATCAATGCATCCATTTTATCAAATTCAAGATAAAGTTTTTATTGGAGTTCTTGTTACTCAGACAGGAGGTCTAAAGTCCTGGCCAATTTCAGCAACCATGGCACTCTCCTTTGCTAATTTCAGCCATATCTCAGCATTGCTTTGGAAGCAGCAATGGCAGGACTTGGACTCATGGTCTTCAAGTTGTACTGTGGGGACTGGGTCCCTTTAGTATCAAAGATCTTCATGCTATCTGCACCAGCAACTTTTACATTAACCAAGGAAAATAGATTCTTCAGTTATTAATAAGAAATTCTTCTTTTATTACTGCTTTCTTATTAACCAGATGCATAATTGAAATTCCTGAATTTTAAACTTCATCTGGATGAAGCATCTGGATCCACCTCACTGGGTAGCCTTTAGTGACAGAAAATATTTTGGATTAGCAGCTGAAAGGATACAGAGTTTATCAGCTGTTTCAGCTCTGCTTACATCAGCATCTCCCCTTTCACAGCACCTCTCCTTACCTAGCTCTTCCTTTCCTGTTGTCACACAGGTTGCTGGTGCACTCTGAAAGGTGTTCTTGCACTATCAACCTTCAGAATAAAAGTGTTATCTACTTCTGCAGCAGGAGCAATCTTCATGGCATGTGAATTAAATGACGTTAAAATCTGTTCCTTGTGGACTCCCTGTCTGTCAGGGCTGCCCTTCTTCCTAAGCAGAAAGATGATGTCCAAGAACAGAAGTGTACTAAAAAACCAGGCAGATGAGTGAGTTCTGCAAACCCAAAGAGGTGTGTGTTTTAGGCTATGGTTTTCTGGGCAAGGATACAGATACTCATTGCGCTTGTGGGTTGTTCCAAAGCAGTTTCACTTCCATTCACTGAGCAGATTCTATAAAGAGCTTATACCTGTTACCTGTCTGCTTGGGGTATTTGCAGCATAGCAGGATACTTTTTTTTACTATTGATTGCCATTCTTCTGTTCTCTTGCCACAGACCTGCACTAACTCATTCTGGGTGGCCTCAACTGCTTTGGGATCAGCAGCCAGGCACTGATAAATGTATGGGTCACTTCTGCTGTCCATTTGGTCACTTTTTTCAGTTAATTTTAAGTACATGTTACTGTCAAATCCTATCCTGATTGAGTAAGAGTTTACATATTTGATGCATTTTTAAATGACATTTTAAAGAAGTTTTCTTAAAATCATAATGGAGACAGTCTGTCAAGAATGCAGCTCACAGCAGCGTGGGAGCATTCCAACGGCATTACCGGCTCAAGCGCCACACACCCAACGTGGCTCTGCCTGGTTGTGCCCAGAGGTGTAAGAATAGCTGTGAACAGCTAATAAGAATCAATGCTATTGGAGACATCTGGTTCAGTTTTCATTTTTCAGTGTTATTAGTGCTTATTGGTACAAGGCTCAGGAATGCAGCCAATCCCTTTGAAGTGGAGTGTATTGTAAGGCTGGAGGCATTGTGAGCCTTGTTGATGACCCTGTGTGTAACCTTTCATTTAAACATCCGTAATGCATGGAATGAGAAAGGCCTCCTTAAAAGAGAAGACTGGTATACTGGAAATCTTGTTGCTGACATTTTGGTATTCATTTTGAATTTCATAATCTCCAACAAAAAACCAAATTCTTTAATCTTTCAAGATTCTTTAATTTTTGAAAATTATCAAATTTTAATGATAAAATTTAATCTGTGCACAGTACAAGTAACCAGGGAAGTTACAGCTCTTTGACCTCAACCTAGAAAATAACACAGAGACCAAGCGGAGCTGAAGTCAGCTGCCACCTGTGTCTTGTTCCCCTCAAAATCTCACCACATGCATCTGCAGCAACCTGGAACAGCAGCACAATTTGACTTGTGAATAAATTGATCTGCATAAACCCTGAAGTTGAGAGTGAGGTTTTCAGAGGCATTTTGTGGAGCACAGGGAGGTCAGCACAGCCTTAGGAAGTTCCTGTCACAGGTCAGGCTCAGAACAGCAGCATGGTGAGGTTGGAGGGTTCTGTGTGCCATGCTCTCTGGAGGCTGGTCTGAGTAAAGTGACTGTCACAAATGCAGCAGTGACCTGGAGAAAGCTGGGAGATGATTTGTGTGACAGCCATCACTACTCTGAAGACAGTGCTAGTGTACTTTGATCTATACACAAGAAAGCTTTTTTGAGCTCCCTCCGACAGTCTGATTAAATCAGTTCCTGCCACCTGTGAAAGGCACTTTTAACAAAGAGAAGCTCCCCCAGCTGCTGAGTACTGAATGCTGAATGGTAGCTGGCTGCTGCTCCTTCATGGAAGACAGCACAGTTTTGCAAATCCTCTGCACAGATGTGGCAAATCTATCACGTGTTTATCTTACCATGAGTGATGCAAGTCCTCCCCCCCAGCTGCCTTGAGGGGAAGCAAGCTACAGTGTCTGCCCTCTTTTTACAACTGGTATATTGGGATGAAGCTGGTGCTCAAACAACAAGAGGTAGCTCCAGTACCTAGCATGTGTTAGTAAAGGAAACCTGGTGCTCTCTGACTTCATGGACAAGTAAAGGCAGATGAACAGAAAAGGAACCAACATACAGCATGAGACAAAGCAGTACAGTGGGTGAATGGTGGCAGTGGAACCCCCCTCAGTGTTCTCTGCTTCTCATGAGCAGTGGTGAGTGTCAGCTTGGATTTTTCAACCATTAGTGTGAAGACTGAACTCATTAACTTATGGGTTTTTTAATAGAGTCATTAATACAATTACTTACTTGTATTTAAATGGAAATAGTCACAAATATTAGCAAGAATCAAAATATTAAAAAAAAATAGGCCAATAGTGAGATGAAAAAAGTGGCAGAAGTTGGTTGGCTTAAAAGGGAAGATGTTATAGCAGACATAAGTGGGAGAGGAGTTACTCAGGATCGTAAATGGAATGATTCTATCATTCTATCAAGAATAAATAATGGCAAAGCTTGGGCTGGCAGTGAGATCTGCAGGGCTGTGAGAAAGTTTCAGAAGCAAAGTGTCAAGGGTATCACTAAGGACATTTAAATCTACTAGAACAAGGTAGAGCAGAAAATGTCTTCTGAATAAAATGCCTGAGTCCTTTGGGGTGAGATACAGGATGTTACAGAGCCAGCAAGCTCTATCTGTTTATTTGGAGTGGCCACGAACATTGCTGCTGGGACATAGCTTGGCATTGTGTGGAGAGGACAAAAAGTGTGGCAGTGATCATTCTGAATGGTGTGGACAAAATAGGATGTAATTTTAGTTACAGGTGTACACCAGCACAGAAAGTACATCTTTTCTGCAGCAGAAATACACACTTGGTTAAAAGTTGTCCCTTTCAATTCCTGTCTGCAGGAACCCTGAGTAGCAACAAAAGCAAGAAATCAAGTAAAGCTACCAAGAGAATTTTTGTTTCCCATGGAAAGAGTGATCAATGATTTTTTTTAAGTCTAAGCACTTCAGAACTGTTGTTTCCCAGGACAGGTAGCAAGGCTATGTTTTAAACCAGGAGCATTCTTTAACTGTTAATTTATATAAGAATGAACTAAGATGTTCTTCACCTCATGAGAAAGAAACAAGATGGCACATTGGGCCAGCGTGCAAAAATGTAGAACAAAGAAAACTAGCCCACCATGACAGTGGAAATAAGAAAACTGCACATTCCTCTGCCTGGGGCTTCTTCGCACCTCAGTATCCTTAATTATGTTCCAGGGTATTTTGGCATTCCTTCTATTTGCATTTAGATCTTTCATCAGGAAGTTAATGTTCTCAGAGCAAGTAAAATCTCAAACCCCATAAATCCTAATGTTTAATACGTTAACGATATAGAGATAAGTATTTAATTTTGCTTTATGCATGACAGAGAAGCCAATGACAAATAGCACTGAGTAATATTTATGAGTTCCATGCCTGAAGGAATAATAAGCACCTTAAATTATTGTAAATTCCAACAAGGCACATACATTGAAGGCTTTATAAAACTTTATACTTTATGCATGTTAACTACCACATTGTTCTGCCTACCATAGTTCAGCTTTTGGTGTTTCCAGCTGCTGTGATTACAAAGCAGCATCTTCCCATGCTGAAACAATCTGTGGGAATCTAACTGTCCTTCTTGATATTGTTCTGGCCCCCAGGTTCCAGCTATGTCCTGAAAAGTGCCATGAAAAGGGCAATAACAAAATTTAGTGCAGTGCTAAGCAAGCAGCATGTACTAAATGTCTATCATGGCTAGAAACAAAATAGGGTTCGCTTTTCCTTCTTCTCTTTCATTATTTGAATAGTAACTTTACATGCCAGCTTTGCTGACCAGCATTTCCTGGGCTTGCTGAAGGGCAGCTGGAGAAAGGAACCTCACACACCAAGGTGCACAGCAGCAATTTCTACATGAATCTTACACCAGCTCAGCAATGAAGAATGAAGACCTATGGGAACAGAAGATGGACTTTAGCAAAGGAAATCTATAGGAAGCCACTTCATTTATTGGATTTTTAAATGCACTTTATAACTGGACTCAGAAGAAGTCACAAGTGTACATGGAGGTATCAATTCTTCTGGCTGAATTTGGGTCTGATAATGGTGGCAAAATGAAGATGCCTTGGTAGGTAAGTAAATATTTACAGACATTTGTGAGACAAGATGACAGCCTAATGTAAAATGATACATTTGCCAATTGTCATCATCAACATTAACTATAAGCTGCAAGACTTAAAAGAAGGCAAGCATGCGGGCTGCTCCCCGCAGCAGCTCAGAGCCAGAGGAGCTTGCTGAGAGTGAGCCACAGCAGTGGCTCCATCAAACTGACAATTCACTCTACCTTCAGACATGTAACTCATCAGGTGCGGGTCACTGGGGCGCTCGCAAGGGGCCCAAGCTGCTCAGATTCCCTGCCCTTGGGGAGAATTGCTGAAACACCTCCTTCTCCTTTAACAGCCATGGGTGGAAGCCGGTGGGCTGCGCTGGTCAAGGTCGAGCACCTCAGGGAATGCCAAGTCTCCTGTTGTTTTCTGAGGCTCAGCGTGGGGACTCCCTGGCAGGGTCTGGGAACCCTGGTTGATATCAGAGCAATAAAAGGGCAATAAATCCACATTTAGGGCCCTTGTCTACCACAGTGGAAGATCAGCTTCATGGCTCAGACAGTTTTTGCTAGAATTCACATAGGAACAATGAATAACAAAACATAAACCATTTGGTTTGCTGAAAGTCTTGCAACGAGATTTTTGAAAACGTATTTCAGAACTTTGCTTCATAAGGATATGGGGCACTCTTGACTTTCTGCACTGTTTTACCAGGATGCTGTGAGGAACCTGCCCCTTCCAGCCTCTGCTAGAATTACCGAGTCACCTGAATGTGGAAGAGGGGTTTTAAGTGCTTGGAGGAGGTGCCAAGGTGCTTTGAGGCTGGTGACCAAGCAAGGCTTAAATCCTCCAAGTAGTTCTCTACTCTTCAAATTAGCAAATACATTTCTCCGCAAGGAGAATTTTCCTGCACTCCCAAACAAGTATTGGAAGAGATTATTTAAAACATAGCTGTCAGTGCCTTCTAGCACTAAGCCTGATAAAGCTTCTCTTGTGTCTTGGAGGACCACTTGCTTTCAGGATGTGCTTGCTTTCAGGAGGATGGCAAAGCACCGGCACTGCCAGGAGATCCATGTCAATGTGTGAGGTACCTCTGCAGTAAAAATGACAGCCAGAAATTGGTAGCTGGTGCTTATAATTTAGATGCCAGAAGCTAAGATTGACATTTGCTGGCAGCAGGTTTGTTGTGGTTAAATATCTTTTTTCTTTAGCCCATGAAAAATATTCACACAAGAATTACTTGATCCACAGCAGAAGAATAGGATTAGCATCAGGAAGAGGTGTCTGGTGGCAGCCTCAATAGTCTGAGCTTCCCTCCCTGAATGGGATTCATTCTTCCCCAGCTGAGCCGGTGGGAAGTTCTTGCTCCTACAGGAAAGTGCACAGAGGGCTGCTGCTGTGTTGTTTTTTGCTCTCATGTTATGGCCTTTTCCAGGGGTCAAGAGTTCTTCCATAACACTCGCTCCAAGCTAGAGGTCTCAGCACAAGGAGCCTACTTGGCATGTCCTCTCAGAAAGGATTTTATACATGGAGTGATGGAGCCCTCATGAAATGCTTGTCAGCCCAGCACTGTTTGTTTATTCCAGGTTCACTGGAAGGAGACCTCACTTCACTCTTCAGGCTGGCCTGGCAATGTTTTTCATACATTTTCTCTAGCACAGCCGTATCTCAGTGAGATCTCTCTGCCACAGCCTCCTCCAAGCTGGCAGTCTGGCACAGGCACACAAAGCCAACTGAGCCATTGACAAAACCAAGGTGCCGCCCATTATTTGAGCATGCTAGAGTGGACAACTGCTGGGAGATCTCGAGTGCCAGACAATGAACGAATCCTCTGCGGTTAATTGTCATCCCTGCCGATGAGAGGAGGTTCATTGCTCTTGCAATCAAGGACAAAAGTCTTTTCTTCGGCCCTTTATTGCCTGTCACAAAGCTGGTTGGTGCAGCTGGGATCAGGCCCACAGCTGATCCTTCTCTCCCCGCCCTGGGCCATTCCTCCCAGCTCAGCTGGGGTCACCTGGACAATGGGAAAGCTGCGTCTGCTGTGTCACATGATGTTGGGTCTATAGCCCGGACAGCCTGAGAATATGTGTGTATTCTCCCCCTCGATGTTCAGGGGCTTTATACCTCTTTGTTTGCTTTGCTTTATTGTAAGGTAAAATGGAAGAAGGGAAAATGCTCCTGCCTAGAAATATAGATGCATTGTGACATAAAAGGGATGAGAAAGGCACATTTCAGCTGTGAGCCTCACATCCCACCTCAGCACAGGGGTGGTGTAGCAGGAGGCTGTCACAGTAGCTGTGCTGCCTCACTGCAAGGGTTCTGCAGGTGGGATCCTCTCCACAAAGCAAAGCCTGTTTCATGTTCAGGTAACAGGCTGCCTACTGCGAGGTGTCAGGATAATTTGGCAGTTCCTTTGGCAGATCACTCTCCATGCAGGAGTGAACAGGCAGGTCTGACTAACCTGCAAGCAGACAAGCCATCAGAAAATAGTGGTCAGAAAGTAGTGCTGCTCTCTGTTTTCCTATGTTGGAATTTTATTTCCCTGATGTGTTTGATGTAGGTGCCCTAAAAGCATAGAATAATTTTTTCCACTCTCTGTGTTTTTGTGGTTACCTTTCTCCCAGCTTGGGAGCCAGCAAACAGATCCCAGCATGTCCATTTGCTACTACCCACTTGTGCCTCAGCAAGATGTAGCACAACCTGTGCGATCTATGCTTGTCTCATTCGGGCCTAACCTGGTTATCTGCTACCCAGAGTTTACCTAGTGGGCCTTACAGAAAATCACTGCCTTGTGTCCTCATTTCTATAAAGCTACTGCTACCAAGAGTGACACAGCAACTGGCTGCTTTTCCCACAGTTTATCATATGCGATGACTTAACTGCATTTATTCTGCATATCCATCTAAGCAAGTGCCCGTGTTCACACCTAAAGGAACAATGCCCAGTGATGTGGGTTAAATAAAAGTATGCCCTTGCCAGATCACCACCAAGGAGCTGGAGAAAGGTCCAAACTGCAGTGGTGTCCGTGCCCTTGTCCCTGCTGTTATGACTGTTATTATGCCTTCAATGCAAAGAGCAGCAGAGGCTGATAAGCATCCTGAGAGATTATTTAACTTTTATTTAACCATGCATATAAACCAGGTTTGAGACAACACAGGCATCTAATGTTAAAGAAATGAATGACTCTTAGTTCATCTACTATTATGGAATAATGTATTCCCTGATTTTTCAGGTGTCATTGGATTATTGATAGTTATTGTGTTCTATCTGCATATCAGTGCTTGTACTCTCTCTGCAAAAGACACTCACCTGGAAGCCTGTGGAAATCGAATACATATTCAGGACTCAAAACAATTCCTGGCTGATGTATTCAAACACAGCAGCAGAATTTCATCACCTACCTCACCACCAAATTCTTTTCAGATCTTATCTTTTCCAGTCATAAGCTAAAAAAGATGCATGATACAATATCCTAGCAGCGCTGCAGGGGATGTGACTCCACCAGTAATTTGTGAGATAGGTGTTGGGAGTGCCCCTAACTAAAATTGTTTGAGGATAAAATTACTGAGCGCAGTGCTGAAATGGTGCATCACCCACTGGCCTGGTCCAGGATTTCCAGAGGGCTTCTAGGACATACCTGCCAAAATGCTACTGAATATCAATGGGAATTTTGTTTCTAATTCAGTTGTCTGAAACCAAAGTAATCCTTCCCATAATGTTTCTTTCAGGTTTTGGATGGTGATTACATTAGAAAGCCTATGGACTTTGATCATAACAGACAACATTTGCTTTGATGTGGTAGAGCTTTGATAGCCACATCAACATGAAATCAAAATAAAAGAAAAAATTAGAGATTTGTATCAGTTTATGATGGCAGCTATTCATAAAAATCTCTGATAGAACTGGTGCAAATGTGATGTTTATGTACAGTCTGAGAAGCGCAAGCCAGGGGACCAAGGTCTGATGCAAAATCAAGGTGTTGTGAATGACAAAAAACTAAAACACTCCCACAGTAGAAATTATGACACCTGTGAACCCCTGTTCCAGACCAAACTGGGGGTCTCGGAGTTGCCATGTCCTTCACTTGCCACCACAGGTGACAACATGAGTATTTTTAACAGAGACAAGAAACATCAGTTGGTTTCTGACAGAGCATCACCAACATGGGTTGTGAATTGGGGCTCGTTGAGTTCTGGCTGCTGGTTCCTTAGAGAAGGACAAGATCTCTGGTCCAGGTTTTCTTCCCGAGAGTAGATGTGCAGGGACAAAGTGCTGAAGAGACCCTGTGCCCTGAGGAACATAGTCCTGCTCTACCTCAGCACCCATGGAACTGCCACAGGAGCTCTGAAGGCATTTTGCATAACTCGAGGGCAGGGTTTTCCCTTTGCTGGCCACAGTGTTTGTACAAGAAAGACCTGCATGACTGCTTGGAAGAAAAGAATATTTGTACCTTATATATTGGAGAAATTGTTCAGGAACAGTTAATCCTTGTGAAAGTCCTGGTCTGAAATGCTGCCAAGAGCAGTGGCTGCGTTGGTATTTGCCATGTCAAAGGCAGTCTCTGAGGAGCACCTTCTCGCCGTGCAGCATGTGACTCTGGCTCATACAGTGGGATGTTTTTCTCTCAGCAGGACACAGCAGATCTATCCTTAAGGCTGCCTGGACTCCAGGAGAGCCAGCTTTTCCTCCCCCATGGGCATTTCCTGGCACTGGCTGCATGGCAGTGGCCAGGCCAGCAGCATTGTGCTTACAGGTGGAGCACGTGGGGCACCTTGTCTGGGCATGCTGCACCTGGAGAACCTCTTCACACTTCTTGGACATATGTGTATGCTGAGCAGCTATTTTATCTCACTGGTTCTTGTTGATTGCAGCATGTATCCTTGACTCACAATGCTCTCCACTCTGTGTCATTCAAAATCAGGTTCTCCTCAGCCTGCTGTTGTCACACAGGATATATCTGTGAAATCTGCCCACCTCAGGGATGATGCTCATCATTTAACATAATCTTGTGCTTTCCTTCATGCTTCATTTTTCATGCTTTTAGCAGCTATAACAAGTCTGAAAGGTAAATGATGAGAAGCCTGAAGTATGCAAGGAATGACTGTTTGATTCTCCTGCAACACTGGGAAAGAAAAGCCACAAACACCTTTGAATTTTCACATACAAGATCTTGTTCATGCCACACCCATTCTGGGCTCAGAAACATAAAACATGCCAACCTATATTTACAGGAAAATCAGAACAGGTACCTGGAACATAATGAAGTTTTGCAAGAGCACTTTGGAGGAAAAATAAGTCTTATTCAGATATTCTTAATTTTAATTCAGAAATATAAAATAATATTTGCATAGAAATGCCATGTCAAGTAAACTTTGTATTTACTTTTCAGTTGTATTGAAATAGTAATGTTACCATTGTATTCTCATTTATAAAAGCTTTAATTACTTATATGTGCATTTGTTTCAAAACCAATAATTTCAGAGTTTTTTCCCCAGTGGTCAGAAAGTTAGCTTTCCATTCCAGTCTGTTAGATTTTTCACTACAATAAAAAAGTCCTTTTTTCTCCAGTGTTATCAAGTTTGAAAAAGCAAAATGACAATTATTCATAAAATACTACCTTTGCTTTGACTAAACCTGTTTGGGTTTATTGCCTTATTCTGTAAAGGTTTGTTTTTCTTCTTGTGGTATAATTGTTACTTTTGGTACAGAAACACAAATATTCCCGGCTTGCAGATACCTCCTCCAGTTCTCCAAGACTCACTCTCCTCTGGCAGCTAATTGAGGCATTGCTTCATTAGCAGTGTGAGCAAGAACTGCACTGCCCTCCTTGCCCCCATGGCATGGCTCCTTTGGGAGTGGGTGAGTAGAATAATGTAGGGAAAGGCAGCATTGGGACAAAGCGAGGACTAGCAAGGCTGGGTGGGTTTGTCATGGAGCAGGACAGCTCTGAGCTGGGAAGTCCTCCTCATCTAGAGCGAGGTTGTGGTGTCTTGGCTCTTCAGGGTACTCCTGACAGCTGAATGCTGCTACGTGTTTTTAGAAGATTAGATAAGAAAGGTAGAGTGTTCTTTATTAGAAGCTGAAAGTTACTAAATGCAGTAATAGATTTAGTGTGGAAGTTTGAATAACAGTTTGAACATGTGAATTAAAGTTCAGAAATTTTCTGTGATACCCTCAGGGGCATGTCTTTGCAGTAGCTCTATGTAGAGATAAGCAAGGTACCATGAGAATCAATTCCTGCTTTTTGTAGCTAAGGTAATTTGGGCTAATTAGGGCAGGCTGAGCACCACCCTGGTGCTGAACAGAGAGCTGTATATAAATTCAAAATAACTAAGCTGTCAGCTTCAGTGAGTTCCTCATCCAAAAGACCTCACTTGCAATCACCTGTGGAGAAAAGCTACTTGCACAGACAGGCCATCCTGAGAGCATCCCAAGCCACGAAAAAACGTTTCAGTTCTGAAGAAGATGCAATGCTTAGAGCTTCCTGCCAAGGTTCCCTGGTGTTTTCTGTGGAGTGCCAGGCTGCCAAGCCTTTGGGGAGAGTCAGTGCCTGGGGACAGCTGCGTGCTTTGCCAGCTCTGGGTGCCTGACCTGGCTCAAAAGGACAGAGAGAAACTGAGTGCACTTCCCCTCTGCTCTGTCCAGCACCAAGTCCAGTAGAGCCTGGCCACGCTTCCAGCAGTGCCTACAAGATGAAAAGGCTGAGGTGGTTGCCACCTTGCTTGCCCAGCCCAAGCTCAGCAGTGCCCCGTGGCTGCCTGAATCATTGCAGCAGCACCAGCACCGATGGTTTGCTTTGCAGGGCATCAGCTCCTTAATGCCTGTCTCTGCCCCAGCTCCCACTTGGTTGAAATGATGAAACCCTGCACAATATCAGTCTGACACAGCTGCTTACTCCTGGGGAGGATTCCTTTGCTTCATTGACAAAGCTGCCAGGTATGTGGAAGGGGAAGGGCTAGGCTGTGCTCACATGTTCCAAATGCAGTTAAGAAACCTGAAAACACAGCACAATCTGATGTAAACAAACAAGTTCTGCATATTCTCCCTTCCCAAATATTCAGAAGTCTTAAAAGAATTGGGTGTGTAATTGAAAGTAGCCGAAGGCAGCTCCGTCCTGTGCTGCCAGCACTTACGCAGCTGATCACCCAAAGTTTCACTTGGCAGCTTGACAGGGGTACGTGCTTCCACATGGGTGAACACTTCTCTGACAAAGCACCGACGCTTGAACAACACTGAAAACCACATTGTCTTGTTACATGGACTCTGATTTCAACAGGCTGGAAGAGAAATTTTTGTTTCTTTGCTCCAGCCTTGCCACCGAGTCCCTTGCCTGAAGAAGCAGCCTTCCACACCAGCAATATATTTCCTTTGACCTCTTGAATCTCACTTGCATTTTCACTGTGAGACAGCGTCCCTTGTGTTCTGCCCCATGGCCTCGCTAAGCCCCTCTGGAGACACAATTCCTAATGTCAAGGGATCCTGCTGTCCAGAAAGGTCTGAACCTGCTGCGTTCTGGATTTTGGAAGACCATTGATCAGAAAATTTGACACTTGCAAGGGATGCAGTTGTTCTGAGAAATGAGAAGCATTTAGCAGCAAACCCAAGCAGTCCAGAGGAAAGAGCTACAGGGAACAGCACTGGCTCCAGAATATCAGGTTGGCTTCTTTGCATGCCATGACCTACACTTTTTTCTCTTATGGACCAGAGAGGAAAATCATTCCAGGGAAAGAAAATTCAGTATGTAAACAAGTTGATGAACAAACCATGAAGTAGGGGGCAAGACGAGCCTCTTACAGTTCTGCATTAAAAAACAGAGAAGCTTGTCCTTTTTACCAAGGCAGCTCAATAGCTCTCTTAAAAATATTGCATTTCCCATCTTTTAAGAAGAACTCCCACTTTTGATGACTTTGTTCCATGCTAAAAATAACTTTTTTTCCTACTGAAATATGACAAGATAAACGGAAAACTCCACAACATGGACAGACACTACATGATACTAAAATCTGACATGTTTTTCTAGTATCATTGTTTTCATACATGTATATGCTATTTCCTTCCTACATGCATAACTTAAAAATATGGGAAAGCCCTAGAGTGCTCCTGAGAGCTCCATCCTAGGGAAACAGTTTGAGGTGCTGAACTGAGCCAGCAAGAGCAATTCTCTGGACTAAATCAATAAGGAGCCATCATTTAAAAAAAAAAAAAAAGTAAAAAAGAAAAGAGTAGCAGTCTCTTCACATAGATTTCTGTTGTTTTGGGGGATAAAAGATGCTTTTTTCACTCACCACTCTTGTGAGGGACATAAAAGTCCATCTACAAAACAAATCATGTTGTTTATCAAAAACACAACCAAGAGCATTTCTGGTTCCTTCTGTAGCAAGCTTTGATGCAGAAAAGCTTTTGACACCATCTCCATGCATTCCCAGCGTGGAGACAAATTTATTTATTCATTAATTTAATATATTCAATAAGCCAACCAGCACACAGACTTATTCTTTGCAAGTAATTAGAATGTATTACAAGCATACAAATGTGCCTAAGATTGAGAACTTGGGTTATAATCTAATGAAAATATTGTCACTGAATTAATTTCCTATGTGGTGCCAGACTCACAGAATAAAACGTATATTGAAAGTCTTCAGAGACCTACTGTCAACAGCCCAGCACTACCTCTATTTTAAGCAGGAGAAGATTAGATTTCAAAAGCCTGTTCTTTTTCATGCATGTTCTAGTTGTCTTAGAGGAATCTTCTGTATTTGAAAGGCCTCATGAAAGTTTCAGAAATAAAGGAAGTGAAGAAACTGGAAATTTTTGCTACAAGTATAATTAAAGTTAGTTATTAATAATTAATTATTAATAACTTATCTAGTAATTGAAAACTAATTTTTATTAGGGTTTTTTAATGGCGCTATTGATTTATTATTAGCCATTCATCATTAAAAATGCATTAGTCTCACAGAAATGGAGTTCAGCTGTCAGCTTACCGGGCTCAAGGCAGTTGGTCCTCCCTGTGACGAGCTGCAGTCCTGGGAGCTGCGGGTTGCATCACGGCAGCAATTAAAAATTGGGGTGGGTCTGACTCTTGCGGCGTTAGCTGCGGTCTTTGCCAGCGCGGCAGCACACCGACCCTCGCGGATGCTCAGTCCTTGCCAAAACCATCCATTTCACACTTGCCTAAGACTTTAATGTAACAGCGTTTTGCAAACTGACAGTGTAGCAGTGAGAAATCTTTTTAAGAATGGGACATGTGATCTCAGTAACACACACAAGCCCTCCGCAGCAAGCTGGGACAGACACGGGCTCCCGGCTGGTGCTGCCAGAGCAGCTGCTTGGACCCGTTCGTGGCCGTTGGAAGGCAGGCAGATGAACCACAACGGGAATATCGGTTCCAACTTTCTGTTCTGATCAGCTGATACAGAAACCAGGCAGAAGCAGCCGCGTCTGGGTGCAGAGTTTCAGACAGGCTGCAGCCCCATGTGAAGCCGCATCCCTGAAGCATCCCAGGCGCTGCCAGCCTGATAGCAATCTGCCTTCCAACACACTTTTGTTTCTTTCTGCCTAGTGCACAGCCTGGGGGATTCTCCCTCTTTATAGAAGTGAAAAAAAGAAGTTATCCAGGGCTACGTCATTAATTGTTTTTAGTCAGATGTATTTTGCCTGCCTCAGTATGCAGCAGGCTTCTATTGCCGTGTCCTTCAGGAAAGATGGTTGCCACTGGGAGTGTAGTTACCTGTTTTCTCTTCTCAGTCCTAAAACAAAAGGTTTCCGCATAGTGCTGAAGTGTAAAGAAAGATCAAGGAATGCTCGAGGTTCCCGGAGAGCCCTTCAGTGCAAGGCTTATCAGCGGCTCCTTATCGCCACTAATCTGACAACACAGGTGTGATGGGATGCCCCAGATGGGACGGATCTCTGGTAATCTGATCGGGAGTAACTCATTGTGTGCTGCTGGACACCGGTTTACTCGTTACCCGTTGAACAAAGGAACAAATTAAGCCTACCTGAGAAGTGCTGGTACCCGCAGGGATGTGGTGGGGAGACCTTGGCTGTGTGCGGGTGTGCAGCTCCCAACCATTGCACACCAGCCCTGGCGTGCTCCCTGGGGATGGGGATGGGGAGAAGAGCAGGTAATTACAGAAGGGGTGTTCAGAAGGAAAAGGCAATTCACATCCCGTGTTCCTCATTTTGATAATACAGATGCCTCACTGTGAAACATCTTCCAAAAAAAAACCCAAAAAACCCAAAACTCTGTGACCCACATCCTTGTGAGCCAGTGCAGCAGCCTGTGCCCTCCCACTGCTCTGGGAAAGGTCCCTGTCCCACCCGATGGACAGGACTTGTCCCCACAGCTGGGTCAGAGAAATTCATGGCTGAAAGGGTCAGTGTCTGGTTACAGCCAGGGCCACAAAGCAGAGAGGTGCTCTCCCCAGGCTCAGCCCAAAATGCCATGAACAGAGGTGGCCATCGATGCATGGTCACGTCTGCTCCTCTGTGGACCAGGTCTCCCTCACCTTCTTCACTTCTGACTCAGCCCCATCACCCGAGAGGAGGAGGCAGTATGCCAAAACATTGTCTTGAACACGGAACTGAAGCAGCAAAAGAGCTACAAATAATTTGGGGAAGAACTATGCTGAGTTCCAAATGAGGTTGATTGTTTATTCAGGAAGTAGTACTTCAGGTAGAAAGCTGTAAGGAACCCTTCAGTGCTCTACTCTTTTCTACAGTAATTTGGAAAAATGGGTCAACTCTGACAAAACCAGCTGAATTCTACCTAAGCCTGTTTAAAAGCAAAATATCACAGCATATGGAAAGATTTGTTTGGAAGGGGAGGAACACACAAGCACATGACAATGACAGAAATTTCTGTCACTGATGGATGACATGAGCAGTTTGAGCCAGGCTCCTGAGCTTTATGTATAGCTCCAGCCTGTCCCTCCTGTCAGCTGCTAAAGGTTTGCCATAAAACATTGCTCTTATCAGCCTGTCCTACACAATCTTTTTTGCTTTGGACATCATGTGACTCTGCCAGGGTCTGATCAAACCCTCATTACCTGCTGCTTCTAGGAGCTGGATCTGCCCTCTCTGCCAGTCAGTCAGTCAGCACAAGGGCAGACAATGTGTTCGATTCCTGCACAATTCCCTGTGGATGCACCATCCCAAAGGCATACAAAAATATCACTTCACTTCCACATTTTGGCTAGAGATGAGAGAATGTGATGCCCTCTTGCTAACTGAAGGTCAAGATACTGTTAGTGTAAATCCAGACAGCAGAGCAAAGACTCTATCCTCACTCAGTGCAGTGAAATGTGCATTGCTCTAGTTCATGTCATGCTTTATGTAATTCTCCACTTTTATTTTCTTTGTAGTTTGGGGTGCAGCTTTGGCCATGTCCAATACTGGGCCTTGCTCACCAGGTGATCCTGCAAAAGCCATGCTGAACTTTCTATGATAAAACCATCCAGCCCTGGACATGGCTGGTGAGAACCTGTGCAAGGAGCTGCAGGCCAAGGAGATGTGCAGATCAGTTCTGATTTTAATGTCTTCACACATACAACTGACACCATGCCATCATTTTATCCAAGTGATTCATATTTAGTTCTTGAACTATGAGAAAAACCAGCTGAAGACGGCAAATGGTGACTGTGGCTTTGACAAATACTGCAGGCCAAATTCATTAGTAAGGTTTCAGAGAGAATTGTTTCATTTTCCCATCAAAAGTAAACAAAGAAATAGCATTTCTATCATCTCATTTCAGAATGTACCTGCTGGTTCTGGGCCTAATTATCATGTTCTTTCTGTGAATGGAAAATAGCCCTACAGCATCTAACTGCAAAATTTGGTTTTCAGGAAAAAACAGTTTTCTGAGGACATAAAAATGTGTTTCATTCTTACTGAGTAATTGGTTTATATTTGAATATAAATAAATGAGAAGCAAGTATGCCATCTATTTCATAGCATTTGATGTACAATCATTTATACAGTGGGGCCATATTCATAATAGTTCTTTTATGTTATTAAAATTACTGATAAAACACTAGACATTCATTTGTTACACCACTTCCAAGTGCACGGGAGGATGAACAAATGTGTTTTCATTATAAGAGGTAATAATAATTAAGAGTGACAGAACCTTATCCTCAGGATTTGCCTCCCAGCAGCAGTTTAGCTGATAAAAAACCAGAAGTTAAGATAAGGCAGCAATTATTAAGACAAATCTTTTGAAGGGCTGTTTGAACTCCTATGTCCAGCAGATAATCTGATTTTACAAGGTGCTCGGAGGCGGGGGAGGCTGCACGGGAAGCAGTACCCAGGTGCAGCCTTTAGCCCCTTGCACCGGCATTTTTACCTCTAGCCATTTCCCTGGTCTCTTCTTCTTTTGTTTGCTACAGCTGTGGCACATAAATCAGTCTCCATTCTCTCTCACTGACACCAAAGAGAAACAGAACACAAACAATGCATAACACCAAGCCCTGAATATATTCATCTTTTTTTTTCCTCCCTTTTTTTGTGATCCCTTTCACCTGTTTTTGGGGGGAGATTCAAAAAAGGCTACAGGCAACTCTAATTCTTCCTTCATGAATATTAGATACACACAGAGCATGAATATTTGAGTAGCTAATTCTGACTTAGGTGAATCCAATTGCTAATGGCAATTCATTTTTCCTCAGTGACATTCCACCAATAACCAGTGTGAGTGGGACAGGATGATGCAGTTTGGACCTGGAAAGCAAGAGGGAATGAAACTAGGAGCAGAAATGCTTTATTGATCCAGTGCTCGGGTGGGACTCGGGGCTTGCCTCCTCCCTTACCTTGGGGAGAGCTTGAGCAGAGAGACCTGTGCTCAGCAGTTACATTTTGGACCTTTAAGAACAAAATACGGGGAAAAACTTTTAAACTGATTTTGATTGTGCCACTGAGATACCAACTCCTGATGTGTTGTGCCCTTTGTGATGTCACCCGTGTGATGTGCAAACTGCAGTGGGACAGACTCAGTGCCAGCAGCCTGCCCCTGGGGTCCAGCACATCCTCACTGCTGGGCAGCGCCTGCTGGGGCTGGGGAACTGGGGAATGGCCTCTTTCTCCAGCTGGAGGAAGCCACCTTGCTGCACAAGGGCTACAGGGATGTGCATGGGAGGGTGGAAATGGGGCTGTCCCCTTTAGTGGCACTAAGTTATCTGTAAAACTGCATGCTTTGATTTTTTCATTAAAAAATAGAAATTGTGATTTGATGTCCAAGGCATGGAAAAGAAATGGGGTATTTCTGGACCTAAAGAATAGCAGTGAGTAATCAGATATGACCAGATCAAACCTCAGCTGAGGTTCTATGTTTATGTTACATGGTCCAAGAGACACCAGAAAGTATCTATCATTTTATATTAGTTTTGAATTTGCCATTACTAGATGGATACTTTATAATCCATTGCTAATACTTACACACTTTGCCTGCTTTAGCATGAGGCTGCCCTTGCATGTGCTGTGCACAGGGAAGTTCACACTGGGTCTCTGAAATCACCACGGAGCAGCTCCTCTGCCAGGGCTGGGTCTGGGCTGGCTCCCTGTGTCTGGCCAGCCAGCTGGAGGAGCCAGGATGTGTAACAGTCTGTCGCCATCCCTGCAGAACAGCTCTCAACCTCCAGAGGCCAAAAACCAGTGCAAAAGGAGCCTCTGGCAGCACCCTTGCTGTGTCCCTCCACCAGGCAGCCTGGGCTCCAGCTGCACAGCACTGAAGCCATCGAGGCAGTGCCCAGCTGTCCCGGCCCTGGGTTCTCCAGAACGCTGGTGCCAGCCCCAGGACACAGAGAACACACTCTCAGTCTGCAAAAGCAAAGAAAGAACTGCACACTGAGAGAAAGTCCTGCTTAGTTTACAGGTTGCTTTTATTTACAAATATACTGAAGTGTAATCTCTCTCTTATTTTTCTTTTTCTGTTTTTGTTTATACTCTGTGTGTGTGTGTGTGTGTGTACGTGCACATGCACGTGGGAAGGAACATGATGCATGAGAAACATGGATCTTAGCTGCCAGCAATGGTGGCAGGAAAAAAATTGAAGTGAAATGAAAATTAAAAACACTAATAAATAATTTAATAATGACAAATAATTAAATTAAAAAAAAATCCGATCTACATACATTATGGTGGTTTGTTTCCGACACGGAGGGAAAGGAGCAGCGAATCTACAGTGAAAGGAGCTGGTTAAGTATGAGAGAGCACAGTCATATTTTTTACAAGTTAAACAAATTGTAACAGACAGCTACAAAATACTACATTTCGATAACATAAATACAGAATATATAAATATACAAGTAATACAGCCATACACAGCTAAAAAATAGGGTGTTCACCTAAAAACAGAGTTCCCAATGCAAAGTATCTGGCAGCCCCTTCACAGCTGCTGCTGAACAGAACCAGAGTGCACCAAGCCAAGGTGATCCAGGCTGCAGCCAGCAGGAGGGAAACAGCCATCAGCGCAGTCAGATCGGCCTCAGAGAAGCAAGACCGTGTTGAAAGCCCACCAGAGCCAAAAGACCAGGCAAGCAAATGCCCAAGCATGTCCCTAAGCAAGGAGCACAGGCCCCTGAAGGGCTAACCTTGTGGCTGCCCTGCGCCCCCCGGCCATAGAAGGGGCTCTGGAGGGACCTGCTTGCTAGGGAGAAGCTACTGCTCACAAATTCCTGGGGTTGTGTGAAGCCCGATCCGAAGCACTGAGACTCTGGGGACTGTGGCTGCTGCTCCCACAGCTGTGCTGTGCTTCAGCTGCCTCTGTCCTTTCACTGCTGTGACCCAGCTCCGGCTTGTGAGAATCCTTCCCTTCCTCATGATTCTGCTGTTCATTTCTAGTGGCTTTCACAGAGAACCAGAGTTCTTATGACACGGTTCATAGAGGTGCTCTTGTAAAGCCCAGCTTGCAGCATCCCAGCAGCATCCCAGAGCTGGGTTCACTGGAGTACCTGGGGCAGTGGCTTAGGATTTACCTCTGACCCTTAAGGAAACTGGAAGGGAGTCCTGAGCACAGTAGGAAGAGGGAAGTGGGTTCACATAATCTCTGAAAGGTTTGCTGGCATGAAGGACCTTCCCCATGACACGATGCACAGCACGGTGGCTGAGCAATGACCCTTCCAAGGACCTGGTAATGATCATCTGAGTTCTGCAGGTGGATTTGAAAAATCCACTCAGCAGCTACTGTGCAACTAACACGAGCCACATCTCAGGCATGGTTAGCTGTGGCTGGGCCACGTGATCTGGTTGTTTTTGATGACAGAGTTTAAAGAAGAAAAGGAGATCCAAATACCCAGGATGATGTTTCAATATGAGTGTAACCACCACCATTTATTTACAGCAACATAATTATCTTCAGTATTGTGACTGTGAAATGTCTGCCTCCAGCCCCAGGGCTGCCCCACAGGGCAGTGGTGAGGAGGGTCTGGAATAGCAGTGCCCAGCCGGAGCCGTCCCCTCGGCAGCCAGCCACGCCAAGGGAAGGGGCTGCTGCACCCCAGAGCCCAGCTGGGACCCACACCAGGCAGCTCAGGAACTGCTCAGGGGTGCTTGGAACTCTCTGCCATCCTCACAGACCTGCAGCTGCACAAGAAGGACCTCTGAGCTCATACTCAGTGTATTCATTCGGATCTCACAATCATCTTTTTTATACATTATTAAGCACACTGAAACCTAATCAATCATCTTTTACTTAATTGCATCTTGTCACCACTGCACACTTATTCCTTGATTAGCCAAAACAATATGATGGAAACACTGTGAAGAGCTCACTTGATGCATTTCTGTTAGAGAGGGGTTAATTTACTAGGGAAAATGATCACTGTAAGGTGCATGTAATAAACTGCTGTCATGACCTCTAGCCTTTGAGCTCCCATATGTGCAATCATTGTTTGTGGTTTCCGTGGAAGTGCCAGATGCTAAGAATTTTTGGCAAGAGTTTATCAATTTGACTCAATGTAAGATATTACTGTGATATGCCCCATTAAACATTTTACTTTCACCTGATCAGGGACATTCCCTTGACAACAGAAGAGTAAAGCAGAAATCAAAGAGGTCAGAGGTTGCTGTATAATCTTTTACTGCAAGGTCCCAGGTTAAAACCACAATGATCACACTCCAGTAGGATAATTTATTCCACAAGAAGAAAGTGACATTTATTTTGCTTTAATGAACTTTGGCCTTTGCCAGCTATTGGAGGCCCACTGGAAATCCTTGCCTATGCATTCCTTCCCTGGACCAGCAGCAGCCCACCATGGCATGGAAAACGTTACACGTGCCAAGGGCCTGAATGTGTGCGTGCATGTGGCTCCAAGGGTGGCAGAACATGGGGCAACAAACAGCTAAGGCATCATCATACGACACACCAAGGGAGAGGAGATAGTATGTACAAGCATGAAAAAAAAGGTGGCAAACAGTCATCCAAAGAAATCAGCAAAGAATTATACTTCAGCTATAAAATGGGATGTCTGATTTTTTCCTTGGAGATGGATTATTTTTCAACATCCATCCCAGATGCAGAGGTAGAGTTGGGACAAGGCAGTTCTCCAAACTGTAGGTCATGTTATAGTTCTCATGTAAGTCCCTGTAAACACCAAAAATGCCATTTTGATCCTGCCAGTAATGAGATATGAAGCAAGGCTGTGCTTGTGTGAGGAGTCTACAAACTGGTGCATCTGAGAGGCTTTTCTATGACTGCAAAGTAGCCCAGCAGAGGGGAGAAGAGGGAAACGATGAATCCATTGAGGTCGGTGGTGACAAATGACATGGTTACATGTGCCATATGAAACCTGCTTGCTTCTGCCCTGCAAGCAGTGAGGATCACCTGAGTTCTTTATAGATGTTTGCTATCATGCAGAGAAAAAGGAAATTGTTATTTTGATACACAAAGAAAGGGTAAAATACTTGAACAGGATGGGTAAGAAAAGAAAATCCTTTCCATTTCAAAATATATCCAGGGGCTCACAATGCTCAGCTGAAACCACATCCTTGCCAGAAAGCAGGGAATGGTTACTAGGCAAAGCATATGAACACAACAGATCCACCTTCCTGGGGATGGCAGCAATCAGGGACAGGGATGTCCCCTGGGACCCTCACAGAGCCACCAGTCCCTTTCCTGACTGAGGCTGTGTGCAGGGACGCAGGGGCTCTGCACCTCAAGCACTGGGAGGACGGTCCTTGGACTGAGCTCTGCCCCCCTGCACGACGTGCACACACTCAGGGACACACACACGGACTCACAGACACATGGACACACAGACACACACACAGGGACATGCACACACACAGGGACACACAGACGGACTCACAGACACATGGACACACAGACACAGACAGAGACATACACACGGACACACGGACACACACAGACAGAGACAGAAACGGGGACACACACACACAGAGACACATACACACACAGGGACATGCACACACACACACAGACATACACATGTACACACACAGGGACACAAACAGAGACACACACACACACACAGACACACATGGACACACAGTCACACACACACAGACACACATGGACACACACACAGACACACATGGAGACACACACACAGACACACAGACATACACATGGACACACACAGACATACACATGGACACACACAGGCACACACATGGACACACACAGGCACACACAGACAGACACACACATACACACAGACAGACACACGGACACACTCACAGGCACACACACACAGACACAGACACACACAGAGCCTCATCCACGGTGCTCTCATCCTCTCCAGACTGAGAACCTACACACTTACACTGCAGATAAAACTTGGCTTTCTCAAGAAACGTCCAACATGCTCAGTGCACAATTCCATGCTGGGGGAAAATGGTATTTTTTCACTTGGCCCCATCATCCTGCCCTTCCCACCCATGCCTCCGGAACATCAGGAGGAGTCTCCATCAGCTGATGCAGGGCTCCCAGCAGGGCTCCCCGAGGCTGAGGTCCCCCCAGTGGGGCTGCTCCCTCCCCGGGTGCTGAGGGTACAGGGGTCCTGCTCTGGCCTCCCCCTCCATGGCAGACCCACGCTCCCACAGAAGATGCCAAGCCCCACAGGGACACTGCGATGCTGGCCTGGTACCAGTCCTCAGCCTGGAGGAGTTAGATTAACGAAAGCTTTGGACTTGTTTTTCAGCTATTATGGTCAATATATTAAAGGTATTTATTTAAGAAAGTGCCTATCCTGCCAATCTTTCCCCATGAGCTCTATTTTGAACACGCCCTATAATTACTGATATTACCCTGGCAAATATTCCCCGTGAAGTTTTCTCTACTGAGAGCCATGACTGTACTTGTCTGCTTCTCCACATTATAATTATCACCAGGCAATATTTATAGCTATACTATTATTATTCATGATATTTTATGCCCTACAAAAATCTATGTGACATGTGCTCCAAGTTCAGCATCAGAGACAGACGCCGGCCCGTTGGCGCGGCTGTCCTTGCCGAGCTCGCGCCGCCCCGCTCCGTCAGCTGGCACCACAGCCACGAGTCCTCCCAGCGGGGGATTTGCAGGCCCTGCTAAAATTTCAGCTCAACATACCTGAACTTCCCATTGTGATTTCTTTCATAGTTTCCTGTTCCTGGCTGGTGCACATTTCAGGACTTCTGGTGTTTCAGGCTAGAACTGTGTATCCTTGATTCTTGCTGAGGCAAGGTAACTAAAGGAGTGCTTAATTATTCCAGATGGACAACAGAGAACAGCACATTTATGCCTCATGCAAAACGAATAAACAGAACAGAATGAAAAACACTTATTTGCCAATCGTGGTCTAGACTTGAAATTTGGCACTGCAATACTTACAAACAAATGTAAATATTTTAATCTCACACTTCAGAAAAAAAATTAAATAGATCTGTCTTGTAAGCACCTTTAGTTTTAATTATTTAAGATCAATACTAACCTAAATGCCTCTGCCCCTAACATGCATCTCCTCTCCAGGGTCATAGACCTTTCTTACTCTGAAATCACTGGCTTTCTCCACAAATAGTGCTAACCAGTTTCCTCAGCATCATACGCATAAGGGCTATAAACTAATGAGCAGATCTAGGTTATGTAGAAAAAGTGTAGAAAGGAAACAAATGCTGAACGTCACATTTACATTAACTTCTCACAGTTCAAATGGCAATTTATCCACAACATAGTATGAATCATGCAGTAAGAAAAGGAGGAATCTCCAGTTTCTTTGATTTATTTGTCATATGGTTGACTGATGTCAGTATCAGTGGCTAAAAAAAAAGTTTAGACATCCAAAAGAAAGGAGAAGAGAGAGGAGGAAAAGGTCTAGCTTTCCACAAAATCCATTTCTTTTAAGATGATGAGCTCAAACCAAACCAGATCAAAGGCTGAGGACGAGCAGGTTCTTCTGTTCCTTCCGTGCTTGTCTCGTGGTCTGGCGCCAGCTGGGAATCAAGGGTATGGGACGGGTGGGTGTGTTTTGTCTCTCTATATATGTATGTATGTAGGTATTAAAATATATGTACATACATACACATATATGCAAACAGAGACAGTCTTCCTAAAAAAATGCTCTTTGCAGTCCAGAGGCAGCAGAGTCACTGTGAAGGAAGAGCTGGGCAACATATGGCTGTAGAGTCTGCACTGGAAAAGTCACTGGCTAAACACACGCCGGCTGTTAGTTCTCTTTATTTTCATGAGGCGAAATAGGAGCTCTGCATAGAGTACAGCCTGTCAATGGGGTTTCCTACTCTAGCCTGCATGGAGTTAACTTCGGAAGAGGCAAGAAAACAGTCGCTCAAGCTAGTTAAAGAGGTATCACTGTCGATATCATGAAAAATGGAGTCGTTTCCTGCAAATGAAATGTACACGTTAGGCTGGATGCTGCGCAGCCGGGCAGGACACAGCACACACGGATGCTCGCGCGCTGCAAGCTGCAGCCAGCGGGAGCACTCCTGCTCCTGTGCTCACATGCTAACACACTTTGGCTACGAGGGTCTGACCTACAAGGACGAGGGCTTGAAGTCAACCCACAGGGGTCAGCCGGCAGCAATGCGCCCAAACCTGCCAGGGTTTAATTTCAATTTCAGTCAGCAGCACAAAACAGTCTTGGCTGACAACAGGAGCAGACGGTGCTGGGGAGGAGCAGGGCCCCAGCTTCTCCATGGGCTCCAGCACTCATGGGAGCACCAGGACTGTCAAGAAAGGTGGAACCAGGGTGCCCAGGACAGGGAGGCATGGTCTAAGAGCCATAATCATACTGGTCTTCATATACACACAAGGCAAAATTCTACCAGTGTGACAGGACCCAGGAAGAGACCTAGCTTCCCTGGCCTCAAGTGAGCTACAGCTGTAAAAATGCTCTCCTTTCAGAAAATTCCACTCTGTTAGGGCTGGTCTGGAACAGCACCTTGTATTTCCCTTAGCAACTAAGATTTCAGCTTACTTCAACACTGAAGGTGCCAGGAAAAGCTCTAGCTCAAGTCCTGGGGGCTCTGAAAAAGTGTTAGTCTGGTTCTTTTTCCTCACACACTCATTCGAAAGGGCTTTGTGGCATCCTCTGCACCCCTTTTGGAGCACAGAACCTACTTCCCAAGGAGTTTCACTCAGAAAGCCAAGCAAACCAATAAAATCACAAGCCACCTAATGCTCGAGGGCACTTCATATGTCCTCAGCTCCTTACAGGACCTCCCAAACTTCCTGGTGCGCACCACGGACTTGTCTCAGTGGCCAAAGTAATGACACAGCCCCAAAGCAGATTTCCTGTTGGCCTGTGCACGCTGTGCTCGGACAGTGATGCGCACGTGAGCCTCTACAGTGAAGTGCTCCTGGTCAGCAGAAGGGAGTCTGAAACAGGCCCTTGGGGGCTACCGCAAGGCCGAGAACCACAGTCTGAAAAATCCTCTGACATTCTTTTTAAATGCCACACTGCAATTGTCCAGAGCCAATAACTGAGCATTTAGTGCTTGTGATGCGTTTGATGTGGGGTCAAGCAATCGTGAAAGCAAACCGTCATCTTGATTTGGGACAGAGAATAAAACTATGCAGGAGAAATGTCCTGTGGTAACCCATCTCTTAGTAGCTCAAGAACTGTTCTTTAACAAATCCACGCATCCAATCTGAGTGGTCTTACAGGGCTGCTTATTCATTTTGTAATGAATAGATTACTTCTCTTTATTGAAGGCACTTTTTCCTCAAAGCTTCTAAGAAAAAAGGAAAAATTTGTGAGGGAGCTAGAATTTGGTACTTTTTATTTTTCAGTGTCTTGGACAGTGGTTTAAAAAAGTGGAGCTTGGAAGGGTGATGTTGCTTGCTTATCGTTTATCAGAATTATACTGTGAAATAGTTCTGAAAGGTGTCCAGAGCTTGAAATGAGCTCTGTTCTACCCCCTTATGTGTACAAGAAAATACACACATAAAACTGACTGGTACGAATTCCCTGGTACAAATCCCAGCAAAAATACTCTAAAAGCCAGTAAAGCTGCTGCCCCTGTGGTGTGTGATCCAGCACACGGACCCAGCTACTTGGGATGTGGCAGAATGAGGCATGCCTTACCATAGGGGTTCATGTGGTCGCCTGGCATTTGTGGAGGGGTAAGACCCTGCTGAAATGGGTCTGTGCCATAACTGCTTTGCTCCATTGCTACAATCTGCTGCTGTGGTGGTGCAAGTGGTGTGTAAGATGTCATCATCCCTTCCATTCGGTTGGACATTACTTCTGCAAAGCAAAGAGAAGGAACAGTTACTGCTGGGGAACAGGGAACAGGGCAGACTCAGCGGCAACAATGAACCTTAGCAAATGCAGTCAGGGGTATCCTGTCAAAGAAACTTTCCAAATTTTGTCCGAGCGTAGAGCCCTGAGCAATAAGCTGAAAGACTTGTAATTTCTACATAATTTCTGGAGCTCCTAGGTCCTGGACATTATCCTGCCAAAGTCCATATACTCTGTCTGACAGAGCCCAGTTATTCTCTAACTTCTGCTGGTCCCAGTTTTTCTGCTCTGAGTAAAGTTGAGGATTTGAGGCTGCAAGGTCTTAGAGCTGCAGATACTCAAGAGTACCCACAGAGCAGCAGAGCAAGTTCCAGTGCCAGTGTGCAGTGCCTGCCCCAGGGTCCAGACACCTGGGGGCACAGGAGGGGCTCTCCATGCCCTGGCTGGGGCAGTAACACAGATCCCCAGTGCCTGTGCAGATTCCCAGCTGAGCACTGCTCCCCTTACTGCAGAAGAAAACAGACTGAAGGATCTGTCTGGAGCAAGGCTCCTGGGGATTTCCTCCAGTGCAGACACCTCCACATGGCACATTTCTACTAGAAACGAGGTAACAGCTTCTGCAGGAGCACGTCTGGGGTCTGACCCCACCAGGAGAACTTGGGGTAAGCTGGCGTGGGCACTCAAGCACACCTCTGTGTCCTTCCACTGCTGATGGCACACGTCACCCACCGCCCTGCATGCGCCCTGGATCACTGTGCTAACGTGTCATGTGGGAATGGCACTTGCAGACAACTGCAGATTCTTCCTCTCTCACTTTGCTTTTTCACAAATCCCCTACCTTGCCCTAGTCGCTGCGAGTTCTGTTGCTCCTGCTGCTGCTGGTGCCTTCGTGCTAGCTTTTTCATCTGAAAAAAAGCAGAAGAACAGAACAATCTCGTAGCTCCAAATGCAGCAATTTTGTTTCCTTACAAAACTCTCTGCAAACATCTTACCAGTTAACACAGACTATTTATACTTATGCACACACTGTTGTGGGTTCAGTTTCAATTCTAAGCTTAAACACTTCAGTTTCCAGTTCAGATTTGCATGCAAAATTTACTCCTGACCCTGAGTTGCTTTGAGCATATGAATTTAATGTCTGTGCTTGGAAGATGCCTTTCTAGTGGATGTAGAGAGCAGAGCAGGCAGAACACACAGAGTTCAGCCATGGGACTTCTGCAGTGTGAGCTGCAGCCAGGGCAAGAGCCCATGTTGAGGCACAGCCTGCATTTGACTTTTGAGAATGTGACCAACAGCCTACCTTTGCTCTTTGGTTTTGAAACCAGACTTGGACGACTCGCACGCTGAGCCCTGTTTCAGCTGCCAATGTTTCTCTGACCTGCAGGAGGAAATGCTTCATGATGCAATTTTTCATAAGTTAAAAAAAAAAAACCCCAAAAAACACTAATCAGTTTTGTTAGGAGGAATGTTTGTACTTACTACAAAAACTGCATGTATGGAATTACTTTTAAAAATTTATCATATTTTTGCATAGTGTTGTCAAGTTCTGCCCCAATGGCACTACCAGTTCTGTAACTACTGAACAAAGAGTCTGAGCTGAGGAAAATGACACTGAATTTTACCCATAAAAGACTTCTGTGCAAAAAGAGTGCTCTGCTTTCACCCCAGGAGAGCTGCTATTGCCCCAGGAAGGGGCAGGGCTGTCTGCAGCTGTGGCCGAGTGTCGGGGCTGACTTGGTCCCTGCTGAAGCACCTACCTTTCTGCAGGGCTTAGAAGACACTTCAAAGGATGCTTTGAATGCTCGTCTCTGCTGTGTAGTAAGTATTGTCCTGGGTCGTTTAGGTCTTCTTGGGTCCTTCCCATCATCACTTCCTTTTCCTTGGGTTACTTGGCCTTTGGTGGGCTTAACATCTCCATCTTCATCATCACTTTTGACTGGTGAAAAAAGGATATATAATTGCACTTGTGCCACCAAGAAAACAGGATGTTTGAGAACTGCTCTTCAGTCACCAGGTTCAACTATTGTGCCATGGTTATTTGAATGCCTAAAGCAGCTGTGGGCAGGAAGAGACTATCTTAGATCTGTGTGCTCTGCCGAAACCAAATGCCACAAAAGCATAAAAATGTTTTCAATTTTTAATTGAGGACATGGGACTGATCAGGGGATGGAAACTCGGAAAATGGTTCAGTATTTCCAGGAATTGGGCACAGAGACACTTTGTGCCTTTCCAGCACCTCTTGGTCCCATGTGCTCACCTGCCTCAATCTCAGCACCAGATAAACAGCTATACCTCCACAGCTGAACTCCAGCTTCCCCTGAAGACAAATACTACTGCCTGCACTGCTACAGCAGCAAGACAGCATAAAGCAAGTATTACACAAGAATCTCAAAGCCCATCTAACTGAATATAGTACAGATTCCAGTTATTGAATACGGTTTGGAATGTTTTGAATCTCCAGCAATAATAATTAAATATAATCTTTGTCATCTCATTTCTACTTCCCACAGAAAACATCGGTAAACTTCCTCTGTGCATTAAAAAGTGTCTGTATGTATAAGCACAAACTTCTCTTTTTCAGTAAATGCATACAAGTATCTATGTGCTTGTGTAGATCAAAGAGATTCTTTGTATTTTCTATAATTAAATTCTGAATACTCATACAATCTGGTGATATTACATGTGTTAGTATATTGTCCTGGGAAATCTCAAGCATAGTGGCAAAGGTTGATGGGTAAATACACATTTTGTTGAGAAAATCAACTTTTCAACTCAGCATATTTTATTTGACCAGATTACTGATTTTTCTTCCAGAAAAATCTATCACATTATTACAGGGACTTCAACATGAAGAAGAACATGAAATTTTTTATATACTGAAAGACTACATTTGGGGAATCAACAAATTAGACTTTAATTCATTTTAAGGTCTGATTATTATGCACCTAGCAGTCTAATTACCTTTTACTTTAATAAGCATCTTTGGCCTAATGATTAAAGGGAAGTTCAGTCATTTTAATAACCATGACATTATTAACTTTCCAGCATGCCATTTCTAAGGAAAGGTTTGTGAGGATTAATACTGCTCATTGGAGAGTTACTTTTGTGTCCAGTGGATAAATATTTGATTGAAGCAGGACACATTCTCAGCCAGGGCTTTGGAGATTGTGTGCTCTCACGCAGACCCCTGGGAGATCAGTGTTTTCACTGTGTTAGACAATGGGAGACAAACAACTTGTTTAATTTGTCAGCTTGTTTTTCAGGTTTGGGTTTGATTAACAGAGAATAATGAGGGGAAAAAAAGCATCTCCAGGACTAAGAAACTCCCCTGTGTGCCAAAGGGAAATGAAATGGAAACCGAGACCGGTTTGTGCTACCGTGGTAGCTCCTGAGTGCAGATCACAAGTCAGTCTGGTCCTGAGGAGGAGCCCACCCTGCTCAGAGCTGATGCCAAAGGCAGCTGCCAGCAGCGGTTGTGAGTGAGGATAGCATGGGGAAAGGTGCCTGTGACCAGCCCTGGCGTGGGGACAGCCTCACACCAGCTGGTCAAGGGGCTGTGCTGGACACGGGGCAGCTGCACAGGGGTCACTGGAGCTGCGGGGGGGCATGAGATGCTGACGGTCAAGGAGGAAACTCACGTGCCTCAGGCATGTTCACCAGAAGCCCAGACCCATGACTTGACATTGAGTGAGCAGAGCACTCAAGGTCCTGCAAACGCAGCGTGACAATAACTAAAACACTGCCCTGAGAGTGGCCCTGGTCCCGCACAGAGACTTTTGTCTTGAGGTATTCCTGGTGTGGAAATACAAATTTTAGCAATGTGGAGAATATGACTCTCAGATTAGAGATCAAGGATAATTTCTGCTACCAGTTAAAATAGAGTAACACATTTTCCCATAAACCAGAGGCAAATATATAATTTGTACATGTAATGGAATGGTAACTGTTGATTTTCTTATATATTTGCTTGGGAAACAAGTGTGCAATTATGATGGCACAAAGCCACATCTCAGTTACTTTCAGATTCTCTTCAGTACTTCTGTGTTGCACTTGCAATCTTTTTTAAAGGTACTATTTGTAATTGGCAGAGAGATTCCTCTTGAAAATCATATTACTGCTCTGCCCATTTTCCCAGTTTAGTGCTGAAATTGCATGTGAAGAAGATCCCCTGAAAAAAATGTAAAGTGGATTGAAGAGTGCCTATGGAGAACAGCATACTGATACTTCACTTGAGTGAGACCTTGGGTAGCTAAAGTCAGTCTGATTCATGCTTTATGATCTTACAGAAAAACACATGGATGAAAACAAAAAGATTGTGTCTTTTACTAAGCAGGAGGTTAAGGAAGGGAGTCAGGTTAAGGAAAGCAGACCGCCACTAGGAATGTTTTTAGCTGTGCCTGCAAATTTGCATAGGTGGCACATGCATATAGATGAAGTGGATGTGAAAATGGATGCACTTTTCTACACAAAAGCTCTACAGACCCATGCAGCTTTTCCAGTCAGAGCAGGTGTGGGAAAAGCTCACCTGAGTCTGAGTCGTCTGGGCTGACCGAGCTCAACAAGTCTTTCTCTTTCTCATAGTCACTTTTGCAGAGCAGCTGCCCTTCTTTGAGGACAAACTCGTCCCCTTTCCTCAGCTGGCGCTCGCAGACGCAGCAGCAGAAGCAGCTCAGGTGGTACACGCACTCCAGGGCGCGCATCACGAACTCCGTCGGCGCGATCTTCTCCATGCAGCCGCTGCACTTGGCAGCAAACAGCCTGCAAGGCAGAGGCAGCACAGTCAAGGGGAGCATCAGACCATACCCTGCGTGGATCTAAACCCAGCCATGCCTGCACAGATCAGCCTGGCTCATGCTTCTGCACACGGCAAGACTTGCATCCTTAGGCTTGGAAATAGCATAGGCATGCAATTTTTTCAACTCTCAGTTCCTTTGGTCTTGAGATTCCCTAAGTCACCTTTCCTGGACAAAGCCCACTAAGCTCTGTCCTTATCTCATTGTTTTTTTTCCTTTTCAAAATGAGAAACAAAAGGGAGCTCCCGAAGTTGCATAATTGCTTAAACACAAATGTATTTCAATTCACCTTTTAGAGGAAGGACCAGCTCATGCTTTGTTTTATGCAGGGTCTCTGGTTTCAGTACTTAAGCTCTATTCTGAACAGACTTTCCATTTTTGGTATTGTCTGTCTCTGAGGAGGCTGACATGAAAACTTTGTGCTTTTGCTGAGGCAAAGTCAGCACGTGTGCATACACACATGATTGTACACATGCAATCAATAAAGAGAGGAGTGAAATAACACAGCTTTTCTTTGGATGTTGAGTTATTCCAGAACAACCTGTCTCTGAAGGAAGTACTGTGCATTTTAAATAGTGTGAAACATCCTTTGGCAGAGATAGGCAGTGATACAATCTGTGAAATTTCCAGTATAATCACAGACCCTAGAACACACACTGCATCCAGACTAGTTCTTATAAATGCTCTGTAAACCCTGTCTTTCATCCATCATTAATTTTCTAGGTTTAAGTTAGAATTATTTAGATTAATTTTATTTTGCTTCCTAATGGCAACTGGGAATCTCCCTAAGTGAGATTTCAGGAAAGGGCTGCCTCAGATAAAGATGGATTGCTGTTACATCCCTGTGTCACATGGCGTGCTGGTGATTTGAAATTCAGTGTCTTTTACGGCAATACATCACAGTGCAAGGTGCATGAACATTTACATTTCAGCAAGGAAATGAACACCACTGCACCAGTGTGCTCACAGAAAAAAAAATTAGATTCTGCCTTTTAGCATGGGGTATGCTGACTTTTTTCTGTCATCAAAATTATACTTTTTCACAAAAAAGGCAATTCTCTGTGATTTTAGAAGGCTAAGGCTGTGGTAGTTATTAATTCCTCCAGAGCCTCCATTTTGTCTGAACTGAGAAGTGCAGGAAAATGGCAGCACAAGCCCTCGGGAAAGGGCTGGAGTCAGAGTGGGCAGGAGGGAAAAGCAAATGTCAATATGGTTGCACACAGCATCCAGAAATGGCTGAGACGGGAACTGGGGTGTTCCCTGGCTGTACCTGGGAGTGACCACACCGGAGCCTGGTCGGCTCAGTGCACACCTTTGCACAAGCACAACCTCAAGGTAACAGCTGTGCAAGGTGGACTAGTGGCTCTTCTTCAGGTATGTAATGAATTAAACTGATCAAAAGGAAACAGATGCCACCCAGGACCCTGGGCACTGCCATGAACAGGATGGCTTATTCCATATGCTCCGTTTGCTTTGTCCACAAGGTTTTCCTTACAATGCTTTAGCCAGCAAATTCCTAAGCAGAAAATATTTTTCTCTCTGCACAATTTTATATCTGAAAGGATTAACACACAAAGAGGGGAGGGAAAAAAAAAAAGGTGCAGTACAATAGTTGTTTCTGTTTAACTGCTTAAACCTATTTGACTCATTTAACTAAGCCTGGCCTCTCTGTCCGAGGGGATGCCCTCAGGACGGGCACACCTGGAGACCTCAGGAGCGGCAGAGCTGGTGCGAAGGCTCTGTCCCACCACGTACCGGCACTCTCCCGTCCCCGCCGGCCGCGGGAGGGACGGGCTGGCCCCGAGGTGCCGCTCCCCGGCCGCGGGAGGGACGGGCTGGCCCCGAGGTGCCGCTCCCCGGCTACGGGAGGGACGGGCTGGCAGATCGGAAGAGCGT
>JAYDZK010000051.1:243688-287772 GCA_034509185.1 Euphonia xanthogaster
CTGGCCCCGAGGTGCCGATGCCCGGCCGCGGGAGGGACGGGCTGGCCCCGAGGTGCCGATGCCCGGCGCACCGGGAGCGCTCGCACACGGCTCCAGGGACCCCGGCCGCCGCCGCGGACAGGTGCCCACCTCCCCTCTGCGGCCGGGGAGAACGCGGAGCCTTCCCCGGGAGGGCTCTGCCGCCGGGGAGCGGCGAGGCAGCCGGAGCCGCTGGGTGCTGCGGCCCCCGGGCAGGGCTGGGATCGCTCCAGGATGGGCTGCGGCTGCTTCCAGCTGTCTCCCAAGCAGACCGCACAGTACGCCACCGTCCAGTGGCAGTGAAAACACGAATGCAACACAGTTTACAGACAATTTCAGGAAGAAAAGCTCAGGAAAGCATAAATCCCCTGCACCTTCCCGCAAACAGGGACACGAGGATAACCTCCTTGTTCCGTGGAGCCTGTTGTTTCCCTGAACTGCACCTTTGCTGTCATACTGCCTTAGTGTTTGTGGTTTTTCTTTTTCTTCAAAATAAATGTATCTAACATGAATAGAAATATACTTCGTGTTATTTACTGGCAAACGACTATTCCTGTAAAGATGGTGCTTTTGCAACAGCGCTTCCCAAGGCAGCCTTTTAGCTATAACGAATTACACTGTCATCAGTGTAGATTAACTCATTCAAATGAACATTAAATTGCCCTGACAATACTGCACGGACTTCATATCCTGAATTTAACTCTTGTCAAGAAAATTCCCTCCTCTGTACACAGGTACTCTGTATTATAACATGCATTCACACAAATACACTCACACACACACAGAGCAGCATGTTGGGTTGAATTCTGAGATTATAAAATTTTCATTAAACCCATCTTATAGGGTGTTTATAGGTATTTTTTCAGCTTCCCAAGAGGAACACAAGGTTATGCACTCTTTTTGCACAAGGCAATCTCACAACAGGAAACTAATCTTGACAAATGACCAGACTTTGATAGCTGTGATCTAAACCACTGCTCGTTAGACTGTTCATTTTATAAACGAATGGTAATAAACCTGTTGGGAAGTGTAGGATAGCAGGAATACTTTACAGATCACCCCCTTACAGGTTTCAATCAAAGCCATAAATTTGAAGGGGAGCACACAGATATTCTGTGCTGAGACAAAGACTTTGTCCCACACCAACCACATTTAAAGGAATTTTTTTTTTTTTTGCCTTCTATACCTTTTAGAAATAATTTGCATAACTCTGGCTTTTTACTCCCATGGCTGATTATCTCCAGGTCTCTTAAGCTAATGTCAAACCTCAAAATCCTTGGATGTGTTAAAGTATGTGGAGAGTGGAAATCAAATGCCTTTATTAGAAGCCGCAGGAAATCTCCAACTCCTAAGCACAACGAAAACATTCCAGAGAAAATCGTTCAAAGAGGACAAAGAAGAAAAGCAGAACAAGAAAACCTTGTTTTGAATCAATGATTGCAGAGTTTTATAAATAAATTCTGTTGCCTGGACAAATTTGAAAGACAACTCAATAGGTTTAGGAGTTTTTAAGTGTGTTTGCCTGTATGCCTGGAACACTTGGGGGACTCAGCCAAGCTAAAGCTCAGAACAATGGCCCGTCTGTCCATCAGAGTATTTACAATAAATGCTGTGAAGCAACTTTACAGTACTAAAAAATTAAAAAGTCTTTGCCAGCCAAAACTGTGTGAACTTAAATTAATTTTGCATATGTATCGGGGCAATGCAAATGCTAAGACATGTCCTGACTTTAACCAGTAGATGAAAATGTTCACCAGCGGAAGAGGCCATAAAGATTTTATTTGTTAGGATATCCCTGTGAAGGCAGGCTGAATCAGTAATCCTTAGAAACAGCCACAGTTACATGATCCACTGTGCCTTCCTGCATGGCACAGCCATCTGGAGTGCAATTCGGAGCCTGATTTATTATATCCCGCGCGGTTATCTCACAGTAAGTTTGACCCTGCTTTGCTCCTGAGAATCTCGGCTCTGCTGTTTACTCTCCTGGTGCCCTGACAACACACCCTTTACCTTTCTGTGGCTCAGCCAGGTCCTTCATTTCCTCCTGTCTGTGGGCAAATAGATTTTAATTGTTTTATTATAACTAATTTAATCTGTGCTGAGAGATGTCCGTGTGCAGTGTGAAATTTGCTGTTCACATTAAGCGTGGTTCAAGAGGTTTGTTATACAGGACAAAGGTAGAAAAATCGACTAATTCAGTCAGGTTGTTTATTTACTGGGCCTCTGCCATGAAGCAGTAAATAGGAAGTTATTAAGCTGTGTTTGATGTATGCAAGAGGACAGATGCTGCTTCCTACCTATCAGAGACCTTCAGTCATTTCCCTTTCTGTGTTATTCTGACATTATGTGTTGCAGCAACCACAGCAGATACCTGGCTTTTCTTTATTTAATAAACATGCAAAGGTAGGGGTCATGACTTCTGTAGGTACTCTTGGTGCAGTCTCTACATGTGACATTTTTCCCTCTGCTGGGACATCCCTACTGGCCTGCTCTGATACTGGAAGCTTGCTCCACACTCCTGTGCTATGAAACAGGGCAGAGCCAGAGTAAAACACAGCACGTTTTTCACACAACTGAGTCTTGTTAAGAGAAGAGATTAAATGACTAATGAAAGATAGCTCCTTGCTCTTTGGGATAAATTTTGGTATTCTTTCTTTAGATGACACAGAGTTGGAAAAACAGTATGCATGGGGTTATTCCAGCACAGGACTTGAATAGTTTTTGTAGTGTCTTACAGTTCACTCAATTCAGAATACACAAAGCATCCTGAATGCAGTAAAGCAGAACAAGAATATTATAAATTTATTATTTGAAACCCCCACCCCCTTAAAAATGAAATAAACCATTTAACACATTTTCCCTGCAGATGAAATAATTACATAGTTTATTAAAGCAAATTTCATAGCTGAAACTTCAGTAAAAGAAAGATAATTCCCTTTCATCAAGTCGTAATAAAATGTGCAATATTTTAAAGTTTCTAGAAAAAAACTGTAATATTTAGAGAGAAACTAAAACAAAGAAACCTTTTTATTCTTCAGGGAGAACTGAAGAAAATATTTATTAACCCTCTATCCACAGGTGCTGTAGTATGAACACCAGCTACTGGTGAAAGCATGTGTTAAATCTGCATTTCACAACGTGGATTTAGACTCACAAATTACATATTGCCTATCTTGGTAATGAATGACTTTTTCTTCATGTAAATATTTTACCTGTATTTCCGTGAGGAGTGTTGTACTCCCCTGCCAAGACAAGCTGATGGCTAAAATAACTGTAGGGGCCACATATGAAGCCATGCCAACTCTTGCTGTGAAGCTGGTGGGACTTGGACCGTGGACAGGGTCAGAGTCACTGTGCCCACCTCAAACCTGTGGGCACCAGCAGCTCTGGGGTGGAACTGGGATGCTGAGACAAAAGCACAAAGACAGAATTTAAAGCTCAAAGCCTAATGCAACTTGCTCAAGTGGGACCAGAATGACCTAAATAGTTACATCTCCCTTAACTATAAAGCACAACATAAAATGCAAAGTGCAGAGCAGTTTCTCGCTTTGAGCAGAATGTGACACAATGAATTCTTCTCTTTGCTTAATTTTCATCCCCTAATTGACCACTTTGTTCAACTGTCTTCCATCACTGCCATGCTGTTCTATTTTATAGCATTTTTCTATACAACACTTTGATGGAAAAATTTATGAAGAATAGAATTATTGCTGTTAGAAGGGAATTAAAACAATTTTTCATTTACAAAGTCACTGATATTGCTCTACTGTGCTCCACCTTTGGGAATCCAATTGCTCTTCTCAGCTACTCCCATTCCTCTTTATAGCACAGCAATTGCACTGTACAGATTATGGCTGCAATTTTCTCCTAATCTTTTCTGTAGAACAGAAACTGTTATAAAAGTTAAGGGCACCAATTGAACTGATAAAGCTAGGGCTGCAATTAGGAAGACTTAATGAATTAACAAAATATGTGATTTTGTTGGAGTTATATTTCTAGGCAATGCAAACATTTGTGAGATAACGTTATTTTTGTCCATGAGTTTCAAAGAGGCTAAATGGGCTTCTGCTGCTGTGCTTTTTGCATTCCCCAAATCACACTGATGGGCTGTAAAAACATTGTATTTCTCGGGGCATTTGTGCTTCTGCCACAGCTCTACCTAGCTGGGGCGGGGTGGTCACCAAAACGAAATGGGCAGTCCTTTTTTTTTCCCCTTTGGATTTTTATTCAGATATTTACAGAAATTTAATTAAATCCACCTCCATCTTCTCCCTTTGCGCCCTCGCCAGGATCCAGTGGATGAAGTGGCCTGTGGAGGGGCCCTGAGGAACAGCTGGGATGCTGGCTCCAGTCTCTGCTCTGACAGACATCTTATCCTGCTTGTTCACTAAATGGCACACTGAATTTACATCACCAACAACACAGGGAAAATCTTCTAATGCAATTTTTATATGAGATTTCACCCTAAAGGCCCCATAAGCAAGGAAATTGTACTGTTGTGATTCACTGGCCTGGTCTTCACTTTTACAGAAAAAAATAATCGTGTCAAAGCAATTCTAATGTAATTTCTAAGTTATTTCTTGGCTGGCAAGAATGACTTAAAGAAAGAATTTACACAAGGCTTTCCTCACAACTAAGAGCATTGAGAGGAAGAAATTTTATTTGCCAGTATAAAACAAAATCACTTCCTGTGCCTGCTGCAGTGATGCTGGTGGAGAGCTTGTGCCTAAACTCATCAGCACAGCCAATTTAGCAACTGATTTGCAAGGGAAAGATACCTTAGTCCTGTGGTGTTAATGTCTTTGCAGTGGGGGGTCTATTGCCAGCTTCTCCAAACTCATCAACACAATCTATTATTAATACCCAGAAAGGCTTTATAGTATCTTTATAGCACAAGGCAATGAAAGCTCCGTGGTGTAATCTGTTATCTATATTGCAAAAACATGTGAAATAAAACAAAACATAGACACTTCATAAACAAAATGTTTCATCTATTATATCTCTCTGCCTCCCCTGTATATAAAGCAGTGGGGTGCAGAAAAGGCATTCAGAGAGATTTGCTGTTAGATGTAGCAGGGGCTCCTTTTAAAATTCTATTTGTATTGTGACAAATTTTGCACTGAATGAAAATTTCTGCTTCTTTCACTGAGATAGAAATTTTTGAATATTTGCAAAATTAGGCTGTGTTCTGTCAGTAGAGAAAAGGGGGTTAGGTGTAAAATACAGCTTCTAGACTCCTACAGGAAAACTCTGACAAAGGGATGAGCTGGCTGAGCCTCGGTGAGGAGGCAGCTGCAGCAGGGTGAGGGGGGTACACAGCCTGGGGCAGGGCCAGGTGGAGGTGTCAGGGCATTGCCATGGCATCAGCTAAGGAATTTGTCTCCAGTAAGCAGCAGCAAAACCAAGTGTCCACTGGAGGCAGTTGTTTCTCTGGAAAGCACTCAGGAACAGAATTTGAGCAAAGTTGGATCTTTTCTTCTACTATTGATAAGCATGACAAGATTTAATATGAAAAGCCCAGAATTACCCTACCTTTAGTCCCTAGGAGCAGACACAGTTAGAGACATCATTTAACAGCAAATAAATAAATACACAGTTTAAGAAGGTTTTGTTTCAAATAAACAGATTGTGGCAAAGGTGGAACTGAGAGGGAAGCATGAAGCAGTTTTGTGTACTTGGTGCATGCATGTTTGCAATACAGTAAGAACAAAAAAAAAAGTCCTCAACATAGGGCTGTGTCTTATTTCCCAGATGCCTTTTTATGTTCTTTGCTGGTTGAAAATAAATTGTTCTTTTGTAGTATTTGTCTTTTCAGTCCAACTGTCAGCTATTATTTTTCTATTTCCTCTTTTTGTCACTTTGCATTATTTTTGGTGCTGTAATTCCCATTTGTTCCCACTCCTATCTTCCTGTCTCCCATTGTTCCATTTTTTAATCCCCAGTTTTACTCTTCTTTGGCTCTTTTTTGGCCCATTCTCAGTAGGGTTTGAGAGAATACCCAGGCGTGACTCCCTGCTATAGCAACCACACCTCCCCAGGAAAGCCACAACAATCTCTTCGGGAGGAGGAAAGTCTTTCACAAGCTGGCAGCAAAAGTAAATCCTTCTTCAAGGAACAAGAAGGATTAGCAGGGAGCAGTGGGCTGCAGACTTAACCCTACCCTTCATTTCTTTAAAGCACCAGTCACTCAGAACCCTGCTGTGATGTACAATTAAACAGAACCCAAAAAAATCCTGAATGACACAAGAGCAGGATTGTGTAAAGGTTTAATTCCACTTTAATACCTTTCCAAGTTCAGAACTCAAAGATAGCAATTTAACCCAAGAATCCCCATCTGAGCATGAAAAGTTGCTGCTTGTCTTACAAAAGTTCCAGCTATATTCTGCTCTAAATCATGCTCTTTTAGGCTGACCCTTAATGGATGAATTTTTTCTCCCCCAATCGTCTCACATGGTTTCTCTTTATAGTCCTTCTTTCACAAATTTTGTTCTTCTGATAAAAACATGAGACTCTTACCAGAAGCACGGAGCTTTGTAAAAAGGACCACTGAAAAGGGAAAAGGAACACTAAAAAACCCCAACACCCCAACACAAACCCCCAACACTCAGGTAACTAAAGGTGTCTGCTGCAATGCCTAAGAATGGTAATTTATTCTTGTAACATGAAATGACTCTTAAGCTTATGTCAATTACTTACTATTAATATTAGGATGGAAAATAAATACTCCTCTTAATACAGTGTTTTTCAAAGACTTGAAACATCTGATTCATCTTTTTTAAATTAAAGAACAGACGAGCCTGGTTGTTCTAGTATGGATGACTACTAAAGTTGCTCTACAAACTGAATTTTTAAGATTAGACACAGAACTATGAAAACCTCCTGGCTTCCGTAAGGCCAAATATGGTTGACAGACTAAGTCAGACTGAGTCCTAAGACTCAGCTATCAGCATCTGTGTTTGTATTCAGGCTTTAGTAAACTAGATGCTCTAAAGCCATACAAAGAGATTATCAGTAAGCAGGGCCCTACAGCACGCCCAGGCCCTCCTCCTGCCTCGAACGTCTGCACAGGTTTGAAGTTATTCCAGCAGTCAAACATTTATAACACAGGACACTTCCACATGTGTGAAAATGAGATCCCATTAGACACCAACAACATTATTAGGCATGCAAAGAGGATTATTCCTTTAAGCTCGCAAGACTGAAAGGTTTGTCTAAACATTTTATTAACTTTTTCAGATTTTTTTTTAATTAAATGAAAAGTTGTAAGTAGGTCAAAGCTGAAATACTTAAATACTACTTAACTTTTGGTTAAGTATATGTATATATACTATACACACACAGTGAGAGTAAAAATAGAGATGCCTGCTAGAGAAAAAGTGTACAAAATACTCTCATATCTTATGAGCACATTCCTTTCTTTCAGCAAAAAAATTCGTATGGCTTGGAATTGTTCTATAAAAGCACCAAAATGTTACATGGTGTTGCTCGGGGCTCCATATATGTTTCCAAAGATGGGATGCCTTGTTGACTATCTGGTTGAAAAGAAATCCTGCTCTGATTGCACTGTCCTTTTTACAGGTCTGACAAAGCCCTTTTTTTTCAAAACACAATATTTGCTGAAATGCATTGGAGTTTGCTCGTCAAGAGCTCTGATGTTCTTAAGATCATCTCTTAAAGGAAAACAAAGGGGAGTAGAAGCTGTGTCAGCTTTTGCTTCAAGTGAGATGCAAAACTCCTTAGGGAGCATCAGGAACAGGACTGGGTCCTCATTCACAGGGAAGATAACTTTAGAATTGATCAGCTCCATCGGCACTTTGGTCCTACATTTTGGCATTTAAGAGTTGTTCACAGTATCTCAATTTGTTATTGGAAGGAAAACAATTCTCTCTTTGGATCTCACACCAGCACACGTCCCAAGGCACAGAACAGCCCTGGGAACGTGAGGGGCAGCACACGCCTGCCCGTGCTGGTCACAAGGCACAGCCCGGTTTGTCACAGACAGGCAGGGCTGACCTACACATTGGTCTTGTCACTTCACTGACAATAGGCGTTAAAATATTTAAGATTTGCATCTAGCACTGCATGGAGCAGGCAGGAAATGTAGAAGCTTGGGTGTACAAGTTAATGAAATATGGTTGGGTGAACATAAGCTCTTAATTTAGACAATAACAGTTACCGCCACAGTGTCTTTGTGTCCGCTTTATGAAAGTCATAAACTCTCCAAAGAAAAGCAGGAGCTATTTCACCCTGATGGTCTTTGACTCCCTCTCACTACCTGCTGGCACAGTTAGAAAGTATCAACTGCCTTTGAACAGATTAGGACCAAGTTAAAGTGTGACAACATCTTAAGCTTTCTCCACATGTTGCCAATGATTTCCAGCTAAAGATGTTACCCTCATCACTTCTGCCACAATGATAAGAATCTATAGCCCGCTCACTTGAGGAGATAAAGGCAGTTTAGCAGGAAGTATAAAGTACTCCAACTTGCTAACCTAAGTGGCTGGCTGTCCCAAACTAGCTGAATTTTTCCTCTACAGAGCACAAAATCCTTATCATTAGAGACTTAAGCTGCTTTTTATTTTGAGACAAAAAGAATACTGTTTATTGGCATCCAACTCAAACCAGCTGTAAACAGTTGCTTTGATGAAGAAGCAGCTACAACTTCAGTGTGCCCGAAGGCACAAACCCACCGAATGCCAATCATTAAAGGAAGAATGTAAGGTGTATATAGGGTCAAAAGAAGGCCAAGGGACATGTGCAACCTCAGGGATCTTGGATAGCTCACTTTGCCTTTAGAACCGGTAGAGGAATTGAAGCTGTTCTGCTGTATGACCTCTATCTCCAGAGGCAGCTCTGGGCTCGGCTCAGGGTTTACCCAGAGGAGCAGCAGACCTGCAGTGTAAAGCTTTTCTCCCCAGCAGGACTGGGGGAGCCACGTCATGAACTTTGATTTGACAGAGCCTGAATGGCTCCAGGATGCTGTACCTCAGGGCACCCATGCAGGAGCCACGCAGAAGGCTCTGGCAGCAGGAGTCCTGCCAGCGTCCACAGACATGTGGATCACTGACGTGCAGGTAATTTTAATTCTTCTTGTAACTTCTTTCATCTAGAAACACTTTACTGGTTGCAGCATCTATTTAAATTAAGATGCCCCATCAACAATTTTGGTGTCACAGCCAAACTGATGCGGACCCACTCTGGGCAGCCAGGGGATGGGCTGGCATCTGCTGCTGGCCCTCCTGCCATCCTTCTTCCTCCTCACCCTCTGCCTAGTAGATACTGATGACCCTCAGTTGTTCCAGGCTTCCTCCCACTCCCCATCCCTGGCACAGCATCAAATCTTTCCCAGAAACAGCAGCAGCACAAAGGGTTTCAGCATGGAATGGCGGTGCTGGCTGGTGGGGCACGGGGTTCCTGGTCCTTTATAAGATCAGAGTGGTTTTTCAGTGGGAATTCAAACGCCGAGTGAACTCAGCTACCAGGTTGCATATGCAGACCAGCTCTCACTTGTGCCACATGAGCTGGGATGTTCCAGTAGGAGCATGTTGCTTCTGTACAAGGCCCTGGTGCCACCAGAGATGCGGCTCCTCCAGGTACAGGCTCAGCGGCTCCTCCTCCTCCCAGTGCTGAGAGGATACACACCAGCATTACCAGTTCCTCTGGCAGAAACAGGGTGCATCCCCCTGCCCACATCCTCACAGACACCACAAACAGATACCTTGGCTGGGGGGATTCAGTTCAAAGTTGCTGCCCGGCTTTGGAGCCCTCTCCCTTTGGAGTCCTCTCCTGCTGACATGACAGCTTCCCCCGGGCAGATCTGGGCCCAGCACCCCGAGCTCCTGCTGGCCCAGGCACACCGGGAGCACACCAGGCTGTCCCTGCTGTCCCCAGGCACACCGGGAGCACACCGGGAGCCGGGCTGTCCCTGCTGCTCCCAGGCACACCGGGAGCACACCGGGCTGTCCCTGCTGGCCCAGGCACACCGGGAGCCGGGCTGTCCCTGCTGCTTGCCCCCAGGCACACCGGGAGCACACCGGGCTGTCCCTGCTGCTCCCAGGCACACCGGGAGCCGGGCTGTCCCCGCTGCCCCCAGGCACACCGGGAGCCGGGCTGTCCCTGCTGGCCCAGGCACACCGGGAGCCGGGCTGTCCCTGCTGGCCCAGGCACACCGGGAGCCGGGCTGTCCCTGCTGCTCGCCCCCACCTCCTCGCCCACCACATCTGGGTAACATCCCCATCCGTGCTTGTCCCTGCCTGGCATCAGCTCCCAACATCCATTCAATGCAGCAGCTCCTCCCAAGTACTCCAACATAACTGGAATTGCAGGTATTATTTTGGGCTCACATGACAGGAAAAAGGCAGTAGAATGTTTGCAGTGCTGTTAGATTATACAACTTACATACATAATACAAAAAGAATAACTCTTTCTAATTTATTCTGTTAAGAAATTTTCTATATAAAACCCCCGATTTTTTTTTTTAAAGAGACAGTGGTTCATCTTTATTGTCACATTGATATCTTTATAAACTTACTCTAGTGATCTACAGGAAAAGCAAACCAGACAGCTCTGTATTTATGGGCATATTTTAAAAGCCTCTTATATTTAACAACTGCATTTAGCTGTGTTAACTGTGAGTTGCAGTAATAAAGGCTCTGCACATTTCGATGCTAAATTAAAAAAAGTTCTGCTGTTCAATAATACATAGATGCTGTTTTTTTCATTACTCTTTAATATCATTTCCATTTAGTTTATAAATAATTGTAGCTAGCTAATGAAACGAAATAAAACCTGCCTCCAACCCATTCCCTAGAGCAAACTAAACTCCTCTTTTTAAAGCTTCTTAATCACCGCCCAGTTCTTACAAAATTAGCATAGTAATGGGCTTTAAATTGAGCCTCTTTGTTTTTTAATTAAGCTCCCAGCAGGTAAAAATAAAACAGATTATTGAAGAATATGCCAACCCTAATAGCCTGCAACTCTTTTGACAATTAAAAAGATCCCATGTTAACCCTTTTGAGGAATGCTGCATGCTAATTAGTCACTCTGAGGCCCAAATCCATCAACATTCCATCCAGACACCTTGTAAAGTTGAGATGGCTGGTCTGTGTCCATTCCTGCCCCCTTCCCCACGGAAGGTGAGGAGCCCTCGATGGTGGCCTGAGTCCACAGGCAGCTGTGTGCCAGGACAGGATGGCATCTGAGCTGCCACCCCCTGGCGCTGGGCACTGCCACTGAGCTCCCAACCCCGGGAAGAGCTCCCGGCTGCCCCTCAGCTGCCCGGTGCCCACAGAGCCCTTCCCACCCTGACAACTCCAGCGCCGTTTGGCAATGCCTCCTTGGAGCCTCTGCCTGATCTTGTACAACAAAAGGAATGGGGTGCCAGCAGAGCAGCCCCCAGTGCAGCCCCGGAGCTGCTTTGGAGTGTGCTCAGCAGCACCAGTGCCCCAAACATGCCAGACACGCAACGACCGAGTTTGCTTAGCAACACTGGGCGGCCTCAGGGGCAAAGGTAAATCCTGAGCAGAACAAGGGGGTTAAGAATCTGCAGTGTTGAGCCATGTCATGGACAGCAGAGATTCTCTGGGAAAATTTACTAGACACTGCTGGCAGCCTAGAAATAGGAATAGCCCTACTCCTCCCTGGCAGTTCTGTGTCAAATATTTGGAAAGCTCTGTCAGAGTCCCACGTTTTATCTTCAGTGTCTCCTCTGAGCATCAGTGCAAAGTGCTGGCTGCCCTCCACTTGCATCCAGCCAGGATGATGAATCACCACGGCTGGAAGTGTTGTGTCCATCCAGAAATGAAATCATCAGCATGAAAAGCCCATTCATTTCCACAGGCACCGATCACTCTGCATCCTTCAGAGACTCCCAACAAACGGGGCTGAATGCCCCTGTGTACCCAGTAAGACCCTGCCACGTCCCAGCAGCTGCAGGAACTACTGCCAGCTCCTGCTTTATCTTTTACCTTGTAGTGCAAGGGTCACTGTGATGGAGTTAGGGGCCCACAGAGAATGGGATCAGATTTAAGGGCAGACTCCAGCCATGAATATATGCTGCCTTCCTTCACTGAAGCATTTGGGAGCCTCTACATTGTATTTTCAAATATAAATGACATTTCTTGTTTCTCTCAACTGTTATCAGAAAATTTGGAGAAAGAAGGATGCACCTTGCTTACAATGAATATAAATTCATTTGGCAAAGACCTTCATTTGCCCTCTGCACAGGGACAGGGACACTTTAAAGGGCACCTCTGGACTATGCCCTGATACAAATAAAAATTCCCAGCAGAATCATTCAACACAACGTAGATCCATCACAAAGAATTCACTTTCCCTGAGCTATGCTGGAGGAGGTCACAGACAATGTACATCAGAACTGGAGAGGCCACTGTGAGATGGTGGTGATAACCTGAAGTTTCTCAGGTGGGCTCCTCAGTCCTCTCCACTCACTCTCCCACTGGCCTGGCAGACACAGCTGATATGTACAAAGATGCTAATTCTTCCTGAGACCATTTCAACTACGGGAACCTCTCCAGGAATATATTTAGTTCAAAGCAAAAAGCTACAGTGTTCAGAAGAAGCTTGCAATATTCCCATCACAACTTGTTGAGAACAGCTGGAGAGGCAGTATTGGGTACAAGCTTCTCTATCCCTGGCTTGAGGTTTGTCAGCTGCTGGTGGGGCTGCAAAGTGGCTGCAGAAGAGCAGCAACTTGTGAGGGATGCATTTCCTGAACTCTGAAAAACTGACTTTAGAGAATGCAGTATCCCATGCACCAAACAATTGCACTCCCACCATTTCATGCTTAAAGCTTCCCAGCCAACTGAGGACAAAAATTCCCTATGAATACAAGATTTATATGACAGATTTGAAGCTAAAAAGTGTGCTCTTACATTGTGCATTACACACCTCATGCCATGTCACATGAAACAATATTCTAAGAAACTCTGCTGCCAAAAGCACTTTGGAAACATGCATTCACCCCAATGCACCTTGAGAATACAGAATGGTGCATTTAAAAATCCTTCTGCCATTTTTAGGATTTTTACCAAGCCCAAAGACATCCCTTACTACATGAGGAACTCCTTCTCTACCACAGCATCAGTCAAAATAGAAGAAACATTTTTCCATGTCTGATCCTGTCTGGTTTTCAGCTGTGACTGTAGATGGAGCTAAAATGAGCCCACTACCTTATGCTCTGTGTGCACAGGCTGTTATCTCCACCAGCTCTGACCTTTTGCAAATGTGATCCAAAGTGACCTTTTAGTATTATTGCAGCACTAAATGCAGTTTTTCAAGTAATCCTCACTGGAGCTGTTCTACATCAGTAGCTGGTATGCATTGGAAAATCCAGCCTTTCTGCTGTGTCGGGTTTATTGCCACGGCCATGTCTATGGAGCTGCCCAATTTTATATGAACCTTACATGAACCTGGCATTCCTACTGCCAAGCCATTTGAATGGACAGTGCAGCTGTCCAAACAGTGCCTGGTGTACCTGGACAGCAGGTAGAGGTACTTGTTTACTCTCTTCCAGAATACACAGAGGTAATTCTTCTAGATTTCATCACTGTCCATTGTTTTATGCTTTATATTCAACCTCTCAGGAAATCAGAGGAAGATATTATTTCCTAACAAAAATATCTGTCATCTGATTCCAGGTGGCAGCCTCAGCCTCCCTCTGCACCCCAAATGTGGGCTTTGGTGTAATGCCTCCTTGTCAGGAGTGTGTTTTATACTGGCACCGTGTGACATGATTTCTTTTGCATAAAGGAAGCACCAGTGACAAAACTGCTTTCACCCACCCTTGTGAGGACAATCACACTTCCAGGGGCCTGGGGGGCTTTGAGAAGTGGTTTCCAGTTATGTGCCTGCTGCAGCCATTAGCACTATTCAGATGAGAGCAATTCTGCACCATTAGCAGCTCCACTTCATGTTTTCTTACCGAAAAATAAATGTAACTTGACAGCAGCAAGCAAAGTTGCAGGTCAGAAGTCAATTCTTTTGGTCAGGAAGGCACCATCTCACAGCTGTATGCTATGAAAACCTGTGTTTGCTAATGTTATTGTGATTAAATTTTACCATTGACTAAATTTATAAGCCTAATTGAAATCTGATGCTTTCACTTGAATAAATCAATGCAAACAAAATCATTTGGCACAAAAATGCTAAGAACAAACGCAATCAGCTCCCCTTCCAAGCTCTTTAAGACACACATCTAAGTGTGATGACCAGTGGGTTGAACTACTGGAGTTGCAATTTTGTTTGGAAAATATACATTAATTTTTATTTCCAGATTCTGTCAGAACTCTGAGAAAGACTGTCCAGGTTTGGTAGTTAATAGCAATGCAGAAACCAGCATTTTCCAAACACAAGACTGTAGACAGATGCTGTAATATCAAGGCTGTGTGAAATAGTCACCAGTAAGAAACTTCCAGACTGGTCAAGAAGAGTTCATGTTTGTCTGTGACAGGAGGAGCTGCCTCGTGGCCGTGCCCCATCCCGGGTGCTCAGAGGCACCCACAGCCCCTGGGTTTGCCTGGCTTGGCGTGAGCTGCTTTGGTCATCAGGTGCCAAAGGGCAGAACCTGCACAGGACAGGGATCCCCGGGGCTGAGCACCAAGCCCAGGGGTGTCATTTACTCTGGTGGCTTCTCCTGCTCTCCACACATTGCAGTCTCTGACACCACAGAATGCACTGGCCACAACTCTCACGGAATTCCATGATCCCTTGGATAAGGGGGAACTCTGGCTCTGGTCGTTTCAACTGAACCCAACTCTGAGAAAACCAACTACCTCTCAGCTGTAATTTCTCACAGTGTGACCATTTCTGCCAGCCCATGAAGCACACACGCTACACCATCCAAGTCCACCTTCCACCTGACCCACACCCTGGAATTCCAGCAGTTTTTGCAGTTCCCATTAAAAAGATCAAACTCTGCACAGTTTTGTGCATAAGGCAGACTTCTATCTGGCAATAACTCTGCAAACAATTCTGTAACTCTGAAAAATATCATTAAATTAAAAGCAGGAAAATATTTGAAGAAGTCTTCTTCAAATTTTTTCTCTTATTTTTAAACAGTATTTTCCAACTTACTTTTTGCCTATCTTAAATTGCCTGAAAGTGTGAGAAGCTACCATGAATATTTTATTAGGCTTGGCATTATGCAAATTAGAGAATTTTGGACTTAACCGTAAATTACCTCTAACTCCCAGAGGACTGTTTCCATGATTTCCCACCTATTAAACACTGACCCTCAGCATTCTTCTGCTCCGGAGAAGCTCAGTGCAATTCCTGATTTGACCCTGTATGGATAGAGAGAGTGAGGTAGGCTGGGACTTTAGGAGCCAGCCTTGAGAGCAGAGCTCCTGTGGCTGCTAATAGAAGTGCAATTGTTTTTTAAAACTTTCCAATGTAAGTGACAAACAACAAAGAGGTAGAAACACTCTTCGTACCGATCCCACACTCTGAAGCAGTGCTTTTAATTGGGCTCACGGCACTGCAGTGGTTACTTCAGCAATTCTCACCACTCATCTCACAAATAGTAGGGAAATCCACAATCAATTGAAACTGAAATGCTGAATTCCAAGTCTTCTGACTTGCCTGTTCCTCCCCTGCAATGCAGGAATGTGAATTAGAGCACCTCTGTGCAAGCACAGCCCCACAGTAATCATCAGCCTCCTGATGGAAAAAGGGGAAGGAAACAGAAAGGTATTTCTTAGGGAAATGATCATTACATATAATACACAGTTTATTCGCAACTACCAAACACTCCAGGCTGGATGAATCTCCAAGCTCTTCTTTTTGTAACCCCCCAGAATTAGAAGTATGATATGCTTAATTTAAACCATATTTCTCTGACCTCTAAGTGCTTTAACAGAGCTGGAAAGTTCATCTTCTCGTAAAAAAACAATTTTATGTCATTTTTCCATCAAAAATTCACAAGCACTAATAAGGAAACTGAAAAACTAGGTTAGAAGTACACTTGTATCAGTGCACATATTCTTCCTTTCACCCACGTTTTCCTGAGTTCATAGCAGACTTTCTAACAGCACATTGCAGTATAGCAAGATGCATTTGCTACAGGTATGTAACTTAAAACTGTTTGTAAGAAACATCCTAAACATGTCCCTTGCTGTAAATGTGACATCTTTACAGCATATGCTTAGTAAATGAAAGCCCTGGGAAAAAGAGGAAAGTCAGGATACCTCCCATATAACTGATTGTAAATTCTTGGGCACCAGGTTTATATTCTTAATAACCTACTAGTTAGACTTAGTGTGTCTGTTCCATCTAAGTCAATTTAAATGAGGTGTACCAGATACAGTACATAAAGTGTTTCATACTTGTGGAGATATGTTTAAGTATTGTTTCTTTAGGAAAATCTAATAGCTAGCTCCAGTTAATCACTGTCAGATGTTCTACATGCTGCAAGTGGTAACTTCCTTGACACAAACTGCTTTTAATCAGGAATCTCCAGCATATCTTGCACACATCTCAGACTGACTTTTGTGATACACTAAAAAGTCTTTATAGCATTTAGTTTCTGTTCATGTTACACTAGTCCACTCTTTGCTTTACTGTGTAGGAAAACCCCTACATGATAACTTCTTTCCCTGGAAAAGGAGAAGAATTCCACAGGGTTTCATAAAAACTGGACCACAAACGCAACCCCCCTGCCTCTCCCCCACAATGGCCAGTCAGGGTTATACAGCCAGCTCAGTGAAAGCAGTGCCAAGCCCAGCCATGGGCGCAGGGCAGCATTCCTGCTTCCCCACCCCCTTCCCAAGCCTTGTTTGTAAACACGTCTTGGCCGAGAGCACGCGGAGGCAGCGCTGATAATAGGAGCCTTCAAACTATGTTCTTTAACTTCTCTGACTCTAAAAAGGCAATCAAAGCCACCCCATAATGTGTGATTAAATATACGCAGGGGATAATCTCTGCTTCGAAAAGCTGGAGAAAAGGTGGTGTTGAGACTGGTTTGAAGTGGTCTCCTTAATAGAAAAGGACGGTCCCTTTCTGTGTACATCATGATTTGCTTTGGGATTTCTGTTGTGCCCCGTAAGCCTACAGGATATTACAGCAGCTTTTGTGTCGCTGGTGACCCAGCTGTTCATTATTGAAAAATTCCACTGCTTGATGCTAAGGGCAGGAAGGCTGACCCCTCATCTTATGGACGTTACTATCTTTCAAAAGATACAGGATTAAAGGGCCGAGCAAAATCTGGAGGAAAGCTATGTCTGGTTTTCTGTGTTTTCATTGTCTTTTGCTATATTGGCCCGGAGAGGGATGTTTGTACAGGATTTAATTAGTTGGAATCAGGCTGAGATTATTGTTGAGACTATTTACTCAGCAAATCTCCAGTCTGAGCTGGAGCTTGAAATGAGTCTGAATAAGAAAATCGAGGAGTGCTCAGCCTTACTGCTCATCATATTCGGTAAGGAGCAGCAAGACAGACGTGAAGGGTCTGCTTATGTGAGGTGCTGAATGCCCTTCATTCCCACTGGGATCAATAAACTGTGGGGGGAACTACCATTATATCACATGACTGAGCCCTAATCAGCTATAAATAGCAAGTGAGAAGATCACAGAAGCCACCAAAGGTGAAGAACTTTTCCTACATTCTCTTGGGGAGCTACAGCACCAGTGCATGATGCATCACAGGAAGCAAAAGCAGGCATGTTGCTATCACTACTGCAGTTGTGGGTTCCATAATTTCATACAGATCAAATTTTGTAATAAAAAGGTTAGAAACAGATTTTTTTTACATACTTATTTTTTAAATTAAAGCATCAAGATTTGGACATAAGACTTGATCCATCAGCTTTAGTGGAAAAGAAGACATTGTGTCTGATAGATACAAGTAAGGTAGCCAGAAGAGCCATCAGTAAGGGAGAAAGCAAGGAATGCTGTTCTGTGGCAGGATGTGACATCTCGAGGAACACAACACATTCACTGCCTCCCCTAGTTCAGGGGGAAAAAAAACCTCTGGCAGGAGATTCCCTGGGATTCATATCCTGAGCTCCTCAGTAATTCCAAGCCCCTTGCTCTCTGTATTTCAGGGGGTAGGTGGTAATTCTTAGAGAAAATTTGTACAGGTAAGCTGCTGTTCATACTTTGTACAATTGATGCTGGTGCCTCAGGCCCGTGTGCAAATGCAGCAATGCTGACCAGGCTGCTCCTGGAGCTCTAGAGGGTGCAGAAGTGGCTTGTGCATCTACTCTTCCAGTAGTGCTCCTCTATGCAGTGCTCATGGTGACACAAAATCTCCTGTCTCCATTCACTTAGGAGGACCTCCACCAAAATCAAAAATAGCTGCTTGCAGACACAAGCAGTCACTGTCCAGTGATTAGAGGAGGCATTAAGATTGCTGAAAGAAGAAAAATGCGTGGGGTCAGCTCCCCTTAGGCACAATACTCATCAAAAAATTGCCCCCTCTGATTTATAACGTTTGAAAATTTCATGATGACCCAGAGCTAGTCACCAGGACCTCGTCCTGAACACTAAAGCAGCCCAGCAGTATTCCTGCAGCAGCATCCCAAGGCTAGCTGGGAGGGGCAGGCAGCAGAGGGCTCAGGCTGAGGCTGTTTCAGGAGGGGTGGTTGCTGGGTTGCACTGGTTACTATGGCACGGAGCTGGTGCTGAGGGCAGGGGCTCTGCAGGCCTGTTGGGCTGCAGATGTTGCCATTCACAAAGCTGCCCTCTGCAGAGGGGAGAAGCCCTTCCTGCAGGCTGGAGGCCCCTTGTTGCCTGGCTGCATGATTTCAGTCCAAATAATATTGTTTTAAACTTTCTAAATTGAAGAGTAAGTGATACAGAGAGAGCAAACATAGAACCACAGTGGATCCTCACCACATCAGACACCAGTGATCGCCTGCTCCAAGGGACAAAAGCAGGTTCTTACCCAGCCTCAGAGCAGGAGGCATACTGAAAACCCCTTCAGCCCCAGAAAATCAAGATCAAGCAAGGAAGTAGAATTCAGTACTGCTCTTAGGTCCCAGCTGTGACTTTTTACCAGGTTTGAGCAAATTCTTGGCACTGGCTCAAAAGGCTTTTTGTGAGCAAGCATGTTGTCAGCATTTTTCCTTTAAAGGCATATAACCTAAGGTAAAAGAATAAAGCTAGACTGAGATTTATGCTGCAGCTTTCTTCCCCCCTGCCCCTCACTTTGGTAAATTACTGATGTTGCTGCATTAGTCAGCTCTGCAAGCTGTGGGCATATGACTTCAAAGGCAGAGGTTTTCCCTTCCAGAAAAGAGGATGGGATGAACCTTTCCAGCGCCAGGGGTGTGGATCCTGCAGCTGACCAAGGCAGAAAGGCGTCTTATCCATAGCTGCTGTGCAGCAGTGGGAACCTCCCAGACCCTTGCCAACTGCTCCTAACATGCCTGATGGATGACAGGGCCTAAGGAAATCATTGCCATGTTTATATTACATGGTTATATCATCTGCTTGCAGAAACCACAGCCTCTTTGTGCACTCAGACTCTTCCCCCTAAAGAAAGGAAGAAAATCTGAATAGAATAGAGCCTGAATAGCAGGGAGATGCAGCAGACAATGAACACAAAACCCTCTTTCAAATATTTTGCTGATGATTCCGTACAAAACAGCAAGCCTGCATTCCTCCTTGAAATGCACTGTGAGCTTTCATAAACGAGGATTTTTCTGAAAGTTTGGATTTTATAAAATTCAGAGTAAGGAGGAAGAGTTCCCAACCAGCGCTTGGGAAAACTGAGCCAGCTCTGCAGCTGGGGGGATCAGGCTGCAGGAAAGAGATGGCAGAGCTGAGCTTTGCAAGTGTTAAACAGGGATCCCATCTTGCACAAGTGGGAAAATTTCATCTCCTCCAAGAGGCAAATCATATCTACTCACAGAATTATTGAGAAATTAACTAGGAAGGCCTCTTTGGCTTTTTAAGTAGTGGAAAAAAAGATAATTTTAAACAAGCAGAGGCCCTACAAGGACCGATTCCTCTAAAGCAACCATGCCCCAGAGGCTTGCCTAGGTGTGAGCTGCAGTGAAACTCAAACCCTTTTGTTTTAAACCTCTGAAGAACAGAGTATGCAGGAACTACATGGCCTGTGAGCATGTCTGCAGTGAGCACAGGCACTGGCTAGACACAGCACCACTGGAAAACGACCTGGAGGATGTTTGGAGATGGAATACCTGGGGCACCTGGGGCTTTAATGTGCTTTGCAAAATGCAGGTAGTTCATGGACTTACAGCAGTACCTCAAGGGCAAACCATCTGAATCCTTTACTAGTGATGCAAACACTGAGATACCACTAAGCATTCTTGGAGCACCACAGCTCTATCTCCAGCCACAGGCTAAGGGGCATCAGACCTTGGGAGTCCTTTGGACAGCCAAAGCACCCCGCAGCACCAGCAGCATGAGATACCCGGTAGCTTTGGGACCCCCTTCCCTGGACAGGCAGCTTCTCTGTGCACATGCCAGGGCTGAGGACCAGGGCTGGGTGGCATGGAGGAACGCCAGTGTGGGCAGCTGAAGGACAAGGGTTCCCAGCATGGCAGCAACCCCTGGTTCAGCAGAGCACCCACAGCACTCCAGCAATGAGGATGCAGCAGCTCAGCTGCAGAGGGAACCCCATACAGGAGGCGGGTTCAGCACTGAGGGTGTCTGTCCATCAGATGACAAGAAAACACTGCAGCTAACGATTGTTTGTTTGTTTGTTGGGCTCTGCAGCCACACTCCTTTGTTAGTGACAGGCTCAACAAGGAGCAGCGCAGGGCCAGCCCCTGGCACAGGAGCAGCAGTGGCTGAGCCCAGGGGCAGCGCCACGCTCTGTCCCCGCAAGCCGGGTGCCCTGCACAGCCAGACAGCAACACACCGAGCAGCGCCAGGCAGATCTGGGAAAGCCCTTCCCCCTCTCCCCCTGCCCCCTGCTCTTCACAAAGGGCGAGTGCATGGTTAAAAAGCCCTGATCTGATAGCTCTGTCCAGGCTGCACCTTGAGAGAATGGGCATCCAAGCTGCTGACAGCCCTATCAACTCATCCTCGCAATGGACAGCAATCAGGGCCAACACTTTTGGTGATTTATAAAGAAAACTGTTTTCTCAGACACAACGTGAAAGACACAAGCTCTAGATTACCACCAAGATTAGCATGCAAAAATGTATTTGAATTTCTGATCAGCAGGAGGCTTCAAAGGGCCCAGGCTCAGATTAGCAGGTGTTACGTGAAAAAGGAGAGAGAGCTTTTGTGCTACAAAGTTGCACCAGCAAAACAAATATGTCTTTCACTTTGAAGAGCTGGGGAGGAATTTGTGGCCATTGCCATGGAAACTCAACAGGCCTTACGCTGCAAAGCCAGATTTTGGAGACAGAACTGCTCTTATGTCTGTATGCTGCTGAATACAACATGTCTTTATCAGAAGGCTGCTGAGGAAAATGAAATGACAATGTGACACCATTATAACACCTTTGTTTGCTTCAGTTGAATTTCCATTATTTGGAAAAGGAAAGAGCACAGCAGGCACTTGCTTTTGACACTGGGTCCCTTGAAACTACATTACTTAGAGAAAAAATATATAGAATTCAGAGGACCTTGATTATCACTAACATCTAACTAAATTTTCTGGCCCAATATAGTCCCACCTAAAATGAGTGTAGGGAAGTCTTTGGCTGTATATTTTAAAATTCTTTTTCCACTTCTTTTTTCTCTGTATCCTAATTAAATGGCCTTCACGTGAAGCACAAGACCCTGACTAGATACCAGTGACTTTCACCCAAACCAAAGCAGGCTGGAGAGGATGCTGCTGCTGTTCTCAGCATCCTCAGTGACCTCACTGGAGCTGTGACAAGGCCACCTCCTCGAGCCCTCCAAACGGTGCTGTGCTCCACAGCTGGCCGTGTGCACAGGGGACTTCACAGGGCTGTCCTCATCCTCTGGGTGCTGGAGGCCATGAGCAGCTGAAGTGTCCCCAAAAGGATATTTGGGGAGACAAGTCCTCCCCCGGGCTGCAGGGAACAGGGGCAAAGGGTGGTGCAGTGCAGGCAGTGGAAAAGGCCCTCTCCAAGGGCAGCCCTGGAGCTGCTCCTGCCCCTCTGTGTCTGCCTTTGGCTGCCCAGTGCCCCTGACCCTGGTTACAGGTATTGCTTTACAAACAGAACACATCCACAATCAACCACACTGCCCCATCACCGCCAGCACAGTTAAAACACACAATTAAATAACTGATGCCAAGACATTACACCGAAAGGTCACAACATCTCCCCTCTCCCTCTTCAGCTGAGCCATGGCTCATCTGGCAAAGACAGAGCCCCTGCCTGCCAAGCCCTGCTGTGGGGGCACAGAGCCATGCTGCCACAGCCCTGAGGCCGTGCCCAGAGCCACCAGCTGGGGGGCACAGGGCCTCCATCCCCAGGGCCACCCAGCTGAGGTCCTGCAGCCACAGAAGGTCTCTTCACACCTGCTGCAAAACAAGGAGGCAGGGAAGGCAGAGGCTTCCTCCAGGAGAGGCACGGCTGCTGGCACTGCCAGCCGTGACTGTCCCCACGGCAGGTGAGGAATGACTGCTCGGAGCACCTGAAGCACCTCACATAGGGTACAACACATGAAGGCAAAGAAAACTGTGGAAGACTCAGAGCCACCCCCAGGCCAGGGTCAGCAGGATCATGGCAGAGGGTTGTGTCTCCAGGTACCTCTGAAGGTGATCAAGGTGCTGTGCAATCCTCCCAAGAGAAGCTCCCAGGGACTTTCTAGCTTTAGAGGGCTGAAGGGCAGGCACAGGGCAATAATTCTCAGCTTTGCTCCACTTGCACCTGCCCTTTCTAGAACATATCAGGCAGAAGGGTCCGGGCACCACGTCAGACATGGAGCCATCTCAAAAAGCCCTGCTCACCCACTGGGCAATGCTGCTTTTTTTGTTCTCCAACAGGAGTGTCAGGAGATACTTCTTGGATACACCAGTCTCTGCCTGCTGGAAATCTGAGTTGTTTTTTTTTAAATAATAATCCACTGATGTCTAAGTGAGCCTCATACAAACCTTAAAAGGCCCTGCTGCATTAAATAAGAGAATATTCTGTGAGAGGCAAAGCAGCAGCACTATCCAGATGTTAAGATATTGATTACCCATGAAAAGAAATGAGTGTAACAATAGTGTAAGGAGTGTAACAAAGAAACTGGGAGTACTTGAAACCCAGTATACTTGCTAGAACATGTATTCATCTGTCTTAGATCTCATTTTCAGCTTCCAAGACTCCTTGCATAAGAATACCAACTTCCTCTCCAGCCTGCCCCACCTTCGCTGGCTTCATTCACATTTGCAAGAATGCATTTTGCCCCGAGAAATCTGGCAGAAAATGGAACTCCTGCCCTTCTCTCCTTGCTGGCTACTTATGAAAAGACTTACAGTATTAAAAGCTAAAGAACTGGTTCCACAGAATTCCACAGAGATAAACACACCATTTGGTGCAGATACTGCCTGAATTTCAGAGCCATTTGCATTCAGCTAAGAGGGAGCAAAGACTTCTGCTTTTCATCACTAACCAGTCACATCCCTGGATACACAAAGTAAAAGGCAAATACCACTTGCATGCGAAAAAAGAAGCATGCTTTAAAATATTCATCCATGAAGCACACTTCATATGGGCCAAGCACTTCCGAACTAATTAGGTACATGCAGGTATTTTTTGAAAGGTGGTAAGGCAATATTTAGATCTTCCTCCATACCATGGGTTTAGGAAAAAGTATTCCTTCAAGTGAAGCATACAAGAAATATGCAAACACATATTTTATCTAAATGAAATTTAAAAATACAGTCCTTACGTTTATAGCCTGTTTACATTTCTAGTTAAAAATATTTAAATTAATATTTAAGTCCAAGATACATATGACACAATGAATATAATAAAACCAAACCAAATTAAAATAATTTCAATGTATGAGTTGGAAACGCTCAAAGATTATTCTGAATGAAGGAAGAAAGAAATTTTATGATAGAGATCTAGAAGTTGAGGGAATAACTTCCAGTCAAATGCCAAGGTTTTACACTGTCAGTTATGTAAAACAGTATAAGACAAGGCAGCTGAATTTGTAACTCACAAAACCCTGACAAGTGTGGTCAACCTCCTGAAAGCAGTAATTTATTATCAGAAATGTCACGCCTACACAATAGCCTTATTGTTGATTCATTAGGTAATTTCCCTTGAAGACCAGCTGTTTCTAGTGTGGTGGGATGAATAATGAGAAAGATATTTAATGTTCAGGGTACAAATGACAGACATAAGGAGGTTCTAACACCACCAGTGTCTCAGTGCCTAGGGCACCAGCTCTGTTCCAGGGGGTAAAGGTCCTACACCTCCCACTCGCACAGAAAGCCTCCCAGGTGTCAGATATGCTCAGAGGCAGGTTGCCGTGCAATACCTTCAATAGAATCAGGAGACCCATGTGATATGGCCAAGCAGGCCTTGGGCTCATTGTCACCTTCTATTTCCATTGACATGCCCCAGGGGTGGATACTTTCCCCTCCCAGCAGACTCAGTTTATTCCCAGGTGCTTAGCTGAATGTCTGCCACCAGTGCAGCTTGCAAAAGAGTCCCCATGGCTGTGCTCCAGGCAAGCTTTCATCCTGTTTTCCAGAAGTGCCTCTTTTTTAACCTTAAGCCAAGTACTATCTAGATAATAATTATTAAACTATAATTTACTACAGATAGTAGTACTATCTTCTAGTTGTTTGGTTTATTTTTTTTAATTTTACACAAATACATTATTTGTCCCTCAAATGATCCCTCTGAGGGCTACTTCTCCATCATGTTAAGTAACACTGCAATTAAAGTGAGTTAAATTCACCAATAAGCAGACAAGCACCATGTGCTGTATGGCTGGTGTTCATTATGCTCAGTACATTAATGCCAACAGTTTGTCACTGCTTCTCCTGTTACAGCCACCTAAACTGCAAGAACCAGAAACAAAAAAGGAAATTTTGTCTAAAGGCTGTGATTGATCAGCTCTTTAATGTGATCCTGGGATACAAAAATCAGGTGGAACCATTTCTTTGCCTTGCAGGATGTATTTGTTTGTAAATCCAGCTGCCTGCCAAGCCAGACGGCCGCGCTGCCCGGAGCAGCTCCCGGGAGCGGCCGTGGCCGAGGCTGCGCTCCCCGGGGCTGAGCGGGACGGAGCCCGGACACCGACACGCTGGCAGCCACCTCACCTCGCAGCCCAGCCAGGAGACAACAGAGTGCTGATGCAGGGCCCGAAACTTCCGCTGACATTTCAATGAAAAAGAGGAAAACAACCGCTCTCTACCTTGTCCAGTGATAGCTTCAGCTTTGACATGATGGAAGGACAGCTCAAGCTCTAAAGGCCTGTCACCTGCACGTGTCCCTGTTCCTCCTACATTTTGCCTTAAGTTGCAATTACATCAACACTTTCAACTAGACGTGGCTTTAGGAAAATGAACAGAAACCCCGAACAGTGAACACACCTTCAGTATTTCTTTCTGAGGGCAGCTGTACTGACATGGCACTTCAAACATGATTGTTTTTTCACTGACAGCTCTATATAAGGTAAATAATTCAGTAAATATCTTCCTCTCAGATCTTACTTGGCTGCAGCTGAGATCAAAATCAAGTTATTGTCCTTCTCTACCTATGGGGGGAGTGTAATAAAAACCTGGATTTACAGTTAATCAGATCTGCTGACTTGGTGACTTCTGTCTGCATTTTAGTATTGCACCACTTCTGAGTAGCTCCATATCCTCTGACACCAGAGGAGGTGTTCTCTGTCATCTCAACCACACTGTAATAATTCTGTTGCTTTTAAAAGTGTTCCCCTAAATGCTTTAATTGAATATAAATACTATTCAATATTTTTATTATCAGAAGGAAAGAAGACCTTTTTTGCCTCGCATATGGGAACATTCGCCCTCGGTGCAAGCTCCCCACTCTCAAGCTTGATGTCTTATCCCTCAGAAAGGTGCACATTGATTTGGGTGCTCGGGCCTTCGTTGGCAAGCTTGAAACCTTCTTCCATGTTTGAAACAGAATTTTAAGAAGGGTTCCCGTGATCCTTAAAACCCTGGTGTAGGTCACAGCCTGATGCCATTCTCCATACTAGGGGTTTAAATTTGAAGTCACTAATTATCTAAATATAAATAGAGCTCAGAGAACTGTTTGGGATTTATATAGCAGAACCTTGCCCTTATATTCCCTTCAGCATGCCTCTTTAAAAGATGGATATAGATCCTGGTTTCCTTCAGTCACCGTGGAAAACCACAGGTACTTGTGGGAGGGTGGCACTGCAGCTCCAGGTGTGCTCAGGGGGCTCAATTCTCCATCCCTCCACGCCAGGGAGGATGGGAATGTGATGCTCCAGAAGCACGGTGTGGTCAGTGTTGTACTCACTGGCCACTCTCATATCAATACAATCTTACTGCAACTAGCATTTAATCGTGTCCTTCATTTGATCAGACATTTGTAACCTGTCTGCCTTCCTGAGAAGCCTCCCATGGCAGAAGCATCCCTTCTGTCCTGGTGCAAGGCTGCTTTCCATGGACAGTGGGGCACACTGCATTAGGATCTGCACACATTAGGAACCAAGGAGAGCTGAAGAACCTCTCCCTTGGCTCAGCAGTCCTACAGGGACACAAGCCATGACACTGACTGCTGAGACCTCACCGTGTTTGAAGGAGGGGACGAGACCCCTTTTCCTATTTTTTTGCCTATTAGACTTTCAAGTCCAAACATGGAGATGTGCTCAGTGCAATTTCTCCATAAGGAAATTTATAAACTGTGCCCCATGACAGAGTTCTGCCAGCAGAAGAGATTTCACAATTAGCAAAACCTTGTTCACTGCTCTGTTTTAGAATCTGATTATTGTTCTACATTTATCTTAAGCAAAGTGGCTGACAAATAACTGCAAAATAATGTGATAAAAACCATTTATAATGCCAGGTTATTCCAGGTCTTTCTCCCTAACTATTTATGACAAGGTAATAATGCTGGTTATGCATTTGTCTGACTTTAAATTGGTTACTAACAGCCATGATGGATGAGGGGAAGGATCGCCTTATTCGGGAAAGCAGCTCCTGATTTCTGATCTCATTCTTGCAGGTAATGAATTATATCTAATTAGTAGGTTCAAAATCTAATCAAGAGGTTGAGATGTTGACCCAGAGCAGCAAAAGAGGGTGAGGAGGCCTCCTTTTATGTTTTTGCTTATCTTAAGTAAAGAATAGTTCATAAATATAGTCTTCTGGACAGCACTGACTACACTGGCTAAAGATGGAATCAATTCTAAAAGTCACTGTTTCAGCTAACAGTGTAATGAAACTCATCTCCACAGATGTATTCTTTCTGTTGGGAATGTAAACTCCTTATTCCCCATTATGGTCTATTTATTTTATTATTTAGGAAAAGTATGAGAAATTGTTGTTGTAAGCAAATCAAGCTCCAAGTGAAAGAAATTATTTTTCATACTATGAAATATTCTGTGAGTTAAGAAAAATTTGCATCAGAATTCTTGAGAAATAAACAATAATTAAAAAAAATAAAGGAGCTGGAGTGGAAACAATAGCACAAGGAACAGAGAGATTAAAAAATGTTTTTCAGTTTTACATCATAATAGCTGCAAAGCAAACAGAGCTCCATTCTAATTGCATTTTGGTCTTATAAGCAAAATATTCCCCACCAGAGACAGCGAAGTGAATATGGGAGAACAAAACCTACCCTGCAATTCAGTCAATGAGTCATGTTTGTTACTCTTTGGCTTTCACACTTGACCTAAGCCCACTATTTAACACTTAAACAAGTTCAAAGGTACATGTGCAATGTTAATACCTATGCTGCAATTAATCACCTGCCCAGCCCTGCTACTGCCAGCGATGAGCCTGCAGGAGGATCCATGGCCACTGCACTGAGCCCTGAAATGCAGAAGGACCTTTCACAGCTTCTCTTATTTTCCTTTTATGATTATTTTTATATTCTCTCTTAAAATCTTTTTAAAAGTCTCAGTTATGAAAATAAAATGAGCATTTAAAAGACAAATATCTTCTGAATTAGTAGTCCAGATGTATGCCGTATGGTTTACATTCATAAAAAAAGACAATGTATTAGACAAGTTCTAGAGATGCTGTAGCCAAAGCTAAAATAAATCTCTCTTTTAACTGAAGTCCTAAACAAGCCTGCAATTTTCCTAAATATTGATCCAGTCTTTCTGCCTTAAACTTACACGAGTCCTCAGTCTAGCAATAAACCTTAGATTAAAAAGGACAAAATCCTAACCCCTTATTTATAATTTGTGGATTTATCCCTATCCACAGCAAGCTCCAGCTGAATATGAGCACAGGAGCTCCAAGCTCTCCTGACAGGAATCCCAGCCAGGCAGCCCAGTGGCAAGGCAAGGCCACCTTTGGCCACGCAGTCTGCTGGGGGAAAGCCGACAAAGCCAGGCTGGAAAGCAGCGCCTGGAAAGCACAGGAGCAGCAGCAGCAAATGCCCCAAGTGCTCAGCCGAGCCTGATTCTTCCCCGGAGCCAGGGTCAGACAAACTGCCCGGCCAGGGGGAAGGTGCTCACCCGGGACTGAGCTTTGGCACAGCAGCCCAGCCTCTGCCTGGCCGGGCCAGCTCCTTCCATGGGGCAGGGAGCAGGGCAAGCTTCAGGTCCTTCCCCTGGATTCACAGCTTCTGCTGCACCTCCCAGGGATGGCTTGGCTTCACTCAGCTAGAACCTTTTGCTGTGTGGATAAAATGGTTCCCAGAGAAGGATTTTGAGTGCAGCAGCTACAGCTCCCCAAGCCTCAGGCAAGGTGATTGAAAAAAGGGCCAAACCCAGAGTGCAGCTCCACACACAATGGGCTGTGCTGGACCTGCAGTGAGTGCTTGGGGGTCACAACCCACCAGGTCTTCCTGCTTTGCAGGGATCACAGGATGCTCAAGGAGAAAGCTGTGGCAAAGGGCTTCTGATTCATTACAGCATAACTTTTCTACAGCAGCATAGACTTGGACTCAGAAGCCTTAAGCACACCCAGATGGTCTGAATCCCTGTGTTTGGGTGGTGACACTGAGAGCATGGAGCAGCTCAGAGGACACCAACTCCCTCCCTGGTCCGGGCAGCTGGAGTGCACCAGTCTCAGAGCTGCTGACTGACCTTTGCTTTGCCAGGAACAAGCAGAACTTGATGTGACCTATTACAAGTGAAATAATCAGAAGTCTCCTGGTATTTTTACCCGCCGAAGTTGCTACATAACTCTGATTTCATGTTTTGATCATAATTTGAGAATCTCTTCAGTGCTCATGGTGTTCAGATCACTGCCCTTTCAAGGATGCTGTGCCAAGCCACAAACCAGCTTTGTGCAGTCAAACACAAGGAGACACTCAAAAACCCCTAATGATTGCAAAGGGAGAGCTGAACAAGAGCCATCCGGTGCCCTGCTTGCATTTAACACTGCTAAGACAATGCTACATCGTGATTAGCACGTTACCAAGAGGAGCAGGATTTTATGATTTTACTGTTTTATACTATAGCACCCATTCTCCCAGGTATTGCCTGCCTAGCTCACCTTGTCCCAGGGTGCTGCAAACTGGTATTGTTTGGGAAGTGGAGCACTTGCTTGCCAAGCAGACTAGTAAAATGATGGATTTATAGAGCTCTGTCTTTCATGTAATGAGGTTAAGTGACCAATTCCAACTATGCCTGTTTCTCCTGCAATACCAGTTTTGAGAGCGCATTCTTAAAGCCAGACAACCCTACTTTGTGTATTTACTTATTTATTTATGCATTTCCGAAGATCATCACAATATTTACTCTGTTATTAAACTCTGTGTCAGGCACTAATGGCCTGTAATTATCTTTGAAATTGGATTTGATGTTGCAAAGTTACATAGTACAGGCAAGTGCCCTACTGATGTCAGAGTTTCATCATGAGAAACTGTTCTGATGCTGCAATGTACTTAGAAAACACACCTGCCATGCAGAGCATATGAAAACAGATCAACAATGAGTCTGATTTAAAAACTAAACCAGAGCCCAAATATCCAAAATCTGTATCTCAATCCACTTTGAAATGGCCAGAAAAAAACAGTTACCCACGCTCATATTCTGCTACTTGTACTTCCCTGCACAAGCCTACATGAACATATTACTACTTTTTCTTATTTAACAAAATGGTTCACAACATCATTCCACAAAATTAGCATAAAAACAAATGTTTGTGAGTGGTATTTTCTTTGTTCCCTTGAGCCTGGCCGAACTAGCATATTATATGTCATTCTTCCTTGTGAACAAATGGCTGAGAGCTATCGCCTCCAATTCCCCATTAAAGCCCTCGCCCTCACTCATTCTGTCTGCAGAGAGACCAGAACCCCCCCAGCAGCAGAACCCGCTGCCATTAATTCAGTTACCCAGGGAATTTCACACCTTTGCCAGGCCCTTTACGGTTCTCATTTTAGTACAACCTAATCTCCAATGGATTTGGAAAGCTGTGAAGAAGGGCAGCTCAAGCTGAAGGCAGCAATTAAATGATAATTAGGGCTTTACTTCATCTTGTGATTGATTGAGGTTCACTGGACCCAAACTGCATCTTGTCATGTGCTAATAGGCCTGGCAAGATACTCCACTGCATCTGAAGGATTTTGCCTTATCTCAAGAGAGATAATCTACTCAACAAGTAATCTCCTGCCTGTGGTAAAGTGCCACTGTATATTTACCAGGCCAGTATTCTTCTTGGTTCAGCTCTGAACAAGCCCTAGGACTTCCTCAGGAGCAAGGAAGCCAAGGCTTTCCTTTCCTGTTTCCAGGCTCCTGGGTACCCAGCTCTTGGGTCTCCCAGTACAGCTGCTTCGTCTCCCTTAAGCACAGACCCTCACAGGAGCCACCACCTTGGAATCTCAGCCATGGAAAACTTTTGAACCATTTTTTTAGTCTATTTACTGTTCCTGAGGAAGGGAGCTGTCCTGCAGCCCTGAGCTGGGCGCGTGGCGAGCGGGAGGCAGGAGCCCGTGCCCGTGGTCCAGGGCTGCAGCTCCCACACTCCTCTGTGTCTTTTGGGCCTTTGTCAGCCCAATTACTTATTATAAACAATACAGTTTATCTTTATCAGAATCATTATCTAAATTGGCTACATGACACATGCTGTTTTCCTAACTGCACTCCTGGGAAAATGTGCTATAAAGTCTGTGATTTTGTACTTTGTAATTATCCCTCTATGGGCTATAAAGCATTACTCTAGTGTTTAAAATAGGTATAGCTAGCATTTTCCACTCCTCAGAGTGGAACATTTATTCTACCTCAGAAAATAAAATGCAGCACAATATTGGTGCAATCAAGCAGAGGATTACTGCAGCCATGTCCTGACTGCTGAGCTGACTCCACACACAAAGGAGTTTCTCATGCTCCATTTTTATTATGGAGTTTCTTTTTCTCTGAGCAAGACAAAGATGACCTAAGATAGTGTGAAGTGAAACACGGCCTTAGTTGGCATTTTAGTCTGGAAATGATGAGGTGTCAACAATAACGGTTAACAGGATCCTACTCCCAGTGCCATTAATTTTCTCTTTTCAGTATCCTCCGCATTTCCTGTTGTAAAAATGCTGGCCAATTCTTCCCTGTTGCTGACTTTTGTTTTCCTTACTGTTTTGAGAAATTCCTCCTTCCTCAGGATTTCTAAATCTATTTCACACAGTGCCAAGCCAGCAGCTCTCCCCATGATTAAAACAAAACACTTTAGTTCTAAAGAGCAAAGACCTCACCTCCCATCTTGCACAACATGAGGTGTCCCCGGCCTCCCTTTTTAGCTGATTCTGCTTGCTTGATGCACTTTCAGAAGTTCAGTAACTAACAGTGGAGGGGTCATGTTTGCCCTCAAGTTGCTGCTTTTCATGCTTGACATGTTTTTCTACTGTCCAGTCCCTTAGCTGCAAGAGGGTCAAGAGGATGGAGGGAAGGGTGGGGGTTACAGAAAGGGTATTGTATTACACAAACCCCAAAAGGTTTCGGTTACAGAACGTATATTGTCCATGTCTGTTGGGCTTGTGAAGAAGTATCAAGTTCACCACATTCTCATTTAGGGACTTTGATCCTTTCAGTTAAAAAGAAGCTGCTGAGAATTACTCTGCAGAGCAAAGAAATGAATCAGTTTTACTCTCTCACCCAGCACTGAGGAATGCCAATATTTCTGTTAGCCAGCCCAATCCTAGGGAGATTTACCCAGCTGCAGAGAGGCTGGAGGGGCTTAAGTCTATCAACACAACCACAGGCTCCCCCTCCTTTCAGAAGGGCTCAAGCACCTCTTATGCTGCCTGACTTTCAGCGACGCAGAGCCCTTTACACGTCCCTGGGTTTGAGTATTTTTATGCTCCTTTGGCAGCTAAGGCAGCCATAGGAACAGCAGCCACGACTTGTGTCTCCTCTTCCCCCCTCTCCTTCTCTAGGTAATCCATGATTACAAAGGTATTCCTGCCCAGGTAATTTTTTGGTCAGATAAAAATATATCTGGAATCATCACTGCAGTTTTTTCTGCTGCTCTTTCCCGTTGCTGTAAGAAAAGGCTGACACGTCTCAAAGACCCTTCATGCTCCCAGAAAGTGTGAAATTCTATAATTACCTTTTCCCATAGGAGTCCCTGTATTATTTGCCTGGAACAGATTTTTACATATACTGACAATGTTTGGGGATATTTTTCCTTGCATTTACATCGGTAATCTTTGTTAATATCATTTTTATGGCCTGGCAAGCTGTGATGTCCATGCTGGCGCTGCTAAATCAGGGAGACCTGATTTACATATGGGGTTTTTGTCTGCATGTACTAAAACAAGGGAGACTCGGAGCCATCGGGTGTTTCAGGGTCTGTGCCTGAGCATTATCCTGAAGGCAGAACCTGGTGATAGCCTGGATAGGGACTCAGAAACTGCCCTAAAACAGAGCAGGGGAGTGTTGGAAACTGGCTTTCCATTTGCTGTGAAACAGTCCGTTTATTCTGGGCTCCCCCTGCCCAGGACACAGGTCTGAGCTTTGCTGGGGAGCTGCAGGTCCCAGTGCAGTGCTTGGACTGAGTTTTAGAGCTAATTTCAGTATTCCAGGATCCCAGGGAGCAGCCACATGGAGATCAACTCTTCTGTGTGCAGTGATGCTCCCATGAACGGGGTCAGAAAGGACCCAGAATGGCATCGTGAGGTGTTAGCTGATTTTTCAAGGGGCTCTGTTTTGTTGCATTAGCAATTTTCTACAGCATTAAGCAGTTTCATGGTACATTGTACTGCACTGCCTGAGATGGGACACAGACTATTTTCAGCCCAGAGAGGTGACAGATTTTAGACATCAAACATCAGTCATGCTGGACTGGGAGCCCAGAACAGAACAGCAGCCATCTGCCATAAGCTTTCCAGTTCACCAGGCCTGGTCTCCCTTCTCACACCCGCAGTCCCATCACAGCCCTGCTCCAGCCTTTTGGCAAGCTGCTGCCTTAGTGCCTGGGAAAGTCCACATCTTCATTAGTCACTACCTGGGCCTGTCTAACCTGTTCTCTCACCCTGCTCCTTTCCTTCATCCTTTCCCTTCTTTCTTCCTTCCTACATTTTCTCTTTAAACATTCTTCATCTTCTTTTTCTCAGGGAAATTATCCAGAGATACTAACAACAAACAGAATAGCTTAGACAATTGTATGGTCAAGAGCTTCCCTTTTATATGACAAATATATGCATTTCAATCACTATTTCCAGTTAAATTTAGATTTCCACTTGTCTCTTGAGCCCTGTCACTGGTCACAAGAGCAAACACATTCGTACCTGACCCTCTGCTTGCCCTCGTGAGGATGCTAAAGCCCACAACAAGGTCTGATGCCACTCTCCTTTTCTCCAAACAAAGTGCCCTGGTCTGTTCCTCATGAATTCCCCTCTGATTTGCGGGGATGTGTCTGCAGGCCCTCTCTGCCCTCAAGGGAGTTGGCTGCTTCTCCCAGTTTAGCATCATTGGCAAACTTAGTATTGTTTTGAGTCCTGTGTCCCGATCATTAATGGAGATGTTGAAGAGGCAAGGATGGAGCCCCCAGAACCCCATCCAGTGACCATGCCAGCCAGATGTCACCCCGGCCACTGTAACTCAGCCATCACACCACGTGGTCATCCAGCTGGGAGATGGACTGGCTGTCCAGAAGGATCACATGGGAGCATCCAAAGCTTTGCTAAAGTCCCAACAGATTACATCTACTGGCTTCCCTTGGTCATGGAGGGGGGCTAGCCTGTCCTAGAAGGAAATCAAGTTTGACAAGCAGGACTTTCCCCTCATGAAGCCGTGCTGGCTGTGACTGATGACTGCCTTGTACTCCATGTGTTTTTCAATACCTTCCATAATAATCTCTGCCATGATTTTACCATAGACAAAAATGCTATATTTCTTGCTGCCTTCTAGAAAACAGCTTGACTAAATAGAACTCACCAAACCTGAACGTCCCTCACAGAGCAGTAGAAGGTTGCCTTTTTTGTTAATCTACAAAAATTTTCATAAATTGTCAAAGGATATAACAGGCAGCCCTCTCTTTTCAGCCAGATTAAATCTGAATAAAAGAACATATTAAAAATCATAGAAAAGCATATGTGTGAAGGAAGAGCTGTTAGCTGGAAAGTGACACAGATAAAAAAATCCCTGGAAATGTCATCATGCCCTGTTTGTAGATACAGCTGTACCCATATCTCTAAATTACAAGTGATAATGAGGTGTAAAGATTTTATCAGATACCTGGCCAGCTCAAAAGACCTTTAAGTGTTGGCTGGTGTAGTCTCATATTAGGTGGTAGGAATTCTGTTTTCTTTCCTAAGTGGAACATCAGATTACACAGGTCTTATTTCACTGCTGATTGCAGTCATCCACTTAACATCTTGACAGATATTCAAGAATGGAGCAAAGCTGGTGGTGCTGCTGAGTGAGGTGCACATCCATCCATCATCTGCTAGCAGATCACTTGGAGGGCCAGGCCTCATGTCATTAGCCTGCAGCACACCACAACTTGGTGGCTTTTTTTTTTTTTAACTCCTGCTGACTAGGTTTCTCAACAATTTTGGGAGGGCCTGTTAGCTGTCATTCCTACAAACAAAAACATCAGCTGGAACATCCTAGGCCTGAGCTTGAGTAACACAGTGGAGTTTTGATATATTTTCTGGAGATTACACAGTTGTGTGATGCTTTAACCCATTTCCAGCGAGCATTGCCTCTGCTCCTCTGTGTATCACCGAGTGCTCTCCAAGTGCTTTGTTTCCTTCTCACAGCAGCACGCCTCCTGTCATGCCCTCTCCTGCACTCCCAGCCCAGCCCACTCTGCACTCCTGTGGAAGAAGATGGGCTCCCAGCTGAGCCCATGACTATCATCTGAGGGCACAGCAGAGAAGATGAGGGCAGGACAGTGATCCCAGCAGCCACGGTGCCCAGAACCCTGCTGAGGTCATGCCACTGCTCTCATCTGTGCTTCACCAAAGGTGCCTGAAAAAGAGCCCCTGCCTGTGATCTGATCCCCTCCCATCCTTGACTGGTCTTCCTGCAAAGTAGCTTTCCAGAAGGGTCTGGCCAAGGATATCTCTGACTCCAGGTGACCTCCATGCCACCTCTCCTGCACTAGCAAACCAAGTGCCAGCAGTGCTGTGACCCAACACTGCCTCAAACAAGCACAGGACAAAAGAAGGACCTGAGAAAGACTTTTGCCCAATTGAAAGAAATATGGCAGTTGACTGTTTCTCCTCTAGATGATCACCTGTCACTCAATAAGTTCAGAGAAAAATCAGGGGTTTTTCAAGGAAAAATTATTTCAGGGAAAGATTTGAGATGAGTTACAGATGTAATCAAGGTTTGCCTCCACTGCCAAGTAGGGCACAAGTGGCAGGAGCACCCTGTTGCCATGCTGTGAGAGGCACTGGGAACCTGCATCAGTAGGAACCTCACCCAGACAGCAAACAGGTCAGTCAGCCCAACACTGAAGCATTTGGTGAAACACAAGCTGAATGTTCTATATATTCATTTGTTACTGCTTTTGGCGCCCCATTCTCTCTCCTTTGTGACTCCTGCTTTTCTGTCATCTTTTCTACTTGATTACATTAAAAGCAGAACTCTTTCTTCAATTTCTTTAATGTTCTTAAATCATAACCCACAAAGCATGTTCTAGTTCTGTCAGTCTGCAAGATGCATTACACAAACTGGACTCGTGTTCACCTCTGTTGAAAGACAGAAGCAAATTCTTCAGCACTCAAGGAAAAGAATAATTTCTTGTCAACGTGCCACTGTGTAGTTTGACTTCACTGGACATCAGAGGAGAGTGACATTTCTCTCTAACACTGTTCTCTGTGAAATAGTCTCTAACAACAAGGAACGAACTCATATGCTACCTGCCCAGGTGAAATGGTTATCGCCCTGTCTGCTTTCATCTAACAGTGCAAAAATGTGTTTGCTTCTATTTGGGAAACACTCAGTGAAGTTATTAAAAGCCATGGATGAAACCATATAAAATAGATTTGTATTTTGTTGTCCCAGAATACTTGACATAACAAAGGGCATGTACTCCTTAATGTAAATAGATCACACTTGCACAACACTATTCTAAATAAATCTGGGGCTAATGTAGTTTATGAGATACACTGAGGAGGTTAAATTGTTTCTGAGTAGGTGGTTAATTAAAGGATTTATTTTGCAGTTGCAGAGGACCCATAACTCATGAGTTACTGCACAATAAAAGTGGTGTAGATGTGTAAAATAACACCATGATTAACTCCCCCAAGCCACTCAGCCCCACACAGTTTTGTGTGCCCCTTCATTCTGCCAACCCAAAACTCAACCACACCGTGGCTTGGGGTTGGGATTGTTGGTAGTGGTGGGCTTGGGTTTTGTTTTGGTTTTTTAGTGAAATAGATGCATCTGCTCAAGTGGTTGGCTCAGGACTTCTGTGAGCGACAAAAGAGGAAAAAATATACATGGAGGATTAATTATCAATCACAAGTGGTCTGGAACAGAAGAGAGAAACAGCCAGGAAAGACTTTGTAATATAATAACTCTCATTTTGTTTCTCTCTCAAAAGGTTCCTGAGGAGTTGTGAGCTGTATGGTGAAGCTTCCATCATACAACACTTGTGTTTTGTTTGGTAAGGTCAAGCATCTGTTTTACCATTTCCTCAAAGTAATCCTAATATTTAATGGAAAGTGACAAAGGGGAAGCATGAAAAAATACAACATGGTTTTCCTTTTAGTTAAAACTCTGTTCGTTTTGGTCCATATTAAAAAAATTACTTTCCTATATATTTAGCCCTCTAAAATCCATGCCATTCGGCTACCAGCATTAATGATGTTAGGATGAATTATACAGAGAAATCAAATTTTCCGTAGCATTTGAACGCCATTAAAATGCCAAACAATAAACTACCAGACTGCAAATTAGATCACTGGAAATATCAAACACATTGCGGTATAAAATCCATAATTGCATTTAGCGCTTTGGCTCCCAGGGGACAGGCTGCTAAAGATCATCACCGTGCCACATATGAGAAGCTATTGACAGAACGATAAAAATCGACAGGCTAACCAAATAAACACTGCAGGCCTCATTAAATATTCAGCACCTGAAATTTGACTATCATGTGCCTTTTCCCCACTAGATGCGCCGTGCTGCGGCGCTCGGGGTCTCGGCGTGACAGCGATGTGGGCGGCTGTGCCCCGCAGGGCTCGCGGCCGCCAGGGCATGGGCAGCACCAGCAGCTCCTGGCGCCATCAATAACACACTGCAGCCCAGACAGGGTGATTATTCTCCTGAATACATTATTAGTCTTGGCCCGGGAATACCTCCAAAGACTTTAATTAGACAAAGCATAATATCTGCAGAAGTTTACCACTCCTGCTAGGAGAACAGGGACATTTGGTCCCTAATGAAGCTGAGCACTAAATGGCCTCCTCTCTAGCCCCTTCTGCAGGGGGCTGCCCCAGCAAGTGCAGACCCTGCACGCCCCGAGACAGGAGCACGCCCAGCTGTTCCGGCTGGCCAGGACGCCAGTGGGCACCTGTGTCTGAGGAGCACACAGTGTGTGCCCACGCCACCAGCCTGACCCTGAGGCCAGAAGGCACCCATGGGCACAGCTCTGACCTGAAGGAAGGTAATCCGCTTTGTGTAGCTCTGTCTTTTACATGGTTAGAGAGACACAAAGAAATTAATGTCCCTGGCAGAAGACTGGATGGTACTAATTTTAAATTTTACTAACCACTTATTTTCTGTTGCTTTTTTTGACCATTTGCTGTCAGGAAGAGCACTTTTGTGGCTTTAACACCCATTCTTTCTGGTGACAATGAAAGAAATAGAGCTACAGGAGAGTTGGTACAGGCAGAGGGCACAGAGCCATGCCATGTGCTTGTGGAAGAAAAAGGAACCTAAGTAAACCCAGTGTGCCCCAAGGAGTTCTAGAGCCCAACAGTACTTGCTGCTTGTGGACCCAGCCCAACCAAAACGGTGAGATATCGGGGCCTGGAACAGAGCTTGATATATTGTTTAAAGTATTTAAAATATACTGTTGTATTTCTTGAAATTACATTGAACATTTAAAATCCTGGAATTAGTTCCCACAACCCTGTCAAGACACATTTTTGGCTCCTTGCATGCTCATGCATGCAGAGTGGCACACTTACTGCTGCAAGAGAAAAGAAAACAACAAAAAGGCTGCACGTTTCCTCACTGTTCCTACAGGCCTTGAGTCTGAAATTAGAACAAATAAAATGTATAATGCATGCTCTGGAAGCACCCAATAGGGTTATAAGCAGCCATTCCCTCTTCATGGAGAAAAAGTTTATGTAAATGACTGATGACAGTGTTATTGTGTGAGGAATATCAATGGAGTAATTACAGTTACATAGCTTGCTGCTGCACTGCTGCTCTAAGCCTGTGTTAATTTTTCACACCACTCCCCTGGGAAGGATCGCAGTGTGCTCCTAAGAGCAGAGCTAATAATCGGAGCTCTGAGCCACTGCCGCTGAAACTAGCCCCAAGGTCTTTCTGAGCAGACTGCTAAACACTGCCTGTCTCCCCAGAGAGAGGAGAACAGAGATAAAATGATTAAAAACTGCCAAATTGGACTGGCAATCACTAGGCTATACTGTCAGCCCAAGACAAGACAAATCTCAGTTATTTTTCCTTTTGTGAGCTGGAGAACAAGGCCAGCACAAAGCAGCACGACTGCTAGCAGAGCAGCAGGCTGACCACGTCCCAGGTCCTCACCACTTCTGTGTCAACATCTACAGACTCAAGTGATACATTAGTGATTTTATTTAACACCAGCACAAATCCAGAATCTGAGAAAACCAAGTTCTATTTAGGCCTACTGGGACACTTACTAGAAGTCAACTCCACTTGTTTGATCCCAGGAATAATCTCAGAACTGGGCACATCACAGACCCAATAACTACATCTTCCTCCATATGAGCAGTTTTTTGAGGTTGGGTACTGCTGATACCATTTGTCCTGAAGTTTTAGACAAATGGCATGCTCCTTCCAGCTCTACACGGTGAGAGGCAGCACAAGGATTAAGTGACACATGTTAAATATGTAAATTAAAGTAAACACACTTGCAAAGACTCAGGTGAGGTAACTGCACCTCAGCTGTGTGAACACTGTGAGACAGTCTTCAGCCACAGCTGATGATTAGTAACACGAGGTATCACTTCCTACAGGCTTGGAAGAAATACTCCACACCAAAAAAGAAAAGTAGCCACAATTAGCCTATCAACTAAAAACCAGCAGCCCACATAAAGCAAGCTCTCAGTCCTGACAAAAACCACCTCACAACGGCACATACACCTCTCTTGGTGAGGGGACAGGCAAGAACAGCCAGGATGGCTGGGAGCACCCCACTGACTCGATGCATGGCTGGTCCACAAGCCCTGTGCAAGCTGAATTTCGTGTGCAAAACCTGTCAACATTGGTCAACATTGCTTCATCCCTGTAAAGGGGCAAAATCATGGTGGCTAGGGACCTCTTCTACGGCTCATCACAATATTTCTAGCTTGACTTCACTGCATGCAATCATAAGTGCAGGTGTCAGCATTTGTGTAACCACCTCCCCAGCGGGGCTGCTGACCTGGGCAGCCTCCCCCCCGCAGGGCAGCGTGCCCGGGGCTGGACTCGGCACTGCTGAATCAAATCCACTTCTGAGGCACACTATCCTCTGCTATTAAATAGGTTCTTGTTTATTTCACTGATAGCTCATTTTTAGCTGATCATTTTTGACCTGTCTCAGTGTCTCATCTGACATGCCTTATAGGTCTACCACGGCTCACTCTGGCTGTGTTGAAAAAGCCCCATCCCTCTGTACAGCTTTGGCTTTCATCAGATTAAGGTGAACTGAATCCTTTTCACCTATTCCAAAACTGATCTTGCACAGAGACCAGACACCATGACACCAAGCTCTGCAAAATCACATTTATTACCTCCCAGTTATCTATCAGTTAAAGCAAACATTTCCTCTGTAAGAGAAGCTGTTGCAGAAAGTCTCTAAAGTACAGTCAGCAATGATATGGCCACACCTACAACCCCTTTACCCTCAGCTGGACACACTGCTATTAAAGAGAAACTATTCCATTAAGAGAATCCAAAAAGGCATGTACTTGCAGCCTGGAAAAGCTTAAGTTGCTGGAGCTGTCTGCAGGGCATTTGTGGAGTGGAAATGCTTTAGGCTGCTGCAGCTCAAGGATAGTAAGGCCAGTCTTTGTGGATGTGACACAGCCCAGATGGACATCCCTCACCTCCAAGTCTTCAATGTAACACAACCTTGCAGCCAGCTGACAGACATTTTCCAGTGTTAACAACTGGAAACTGTGTTTGTTTCCTCATTCTCAAGGAAAAAAAAAAAACCAACAAAAAGCAAACCCACACTATAATCTTAACTTTGGTACACAAAAATACACCTTTTTCACACACTAAATACCTAGCCAATACACACCAGAGGCATTTCACTTAGGTATTGTGAACAGAGTCATATTGTAAACAGAAAAACAACTTTCTACTTCAGCTGCTCTAGATCCAGATGCTTTCTCTGTTCTGCAACACTCCAGACACTTATGATTAAAAAGAACATGCCAGGTATTACAACTATTAAACTGTTAGATACAATTTACAATGGCAATAACCCTCTTGTCGTTGGTCCTTCCTAAAGTTAACCAGAAGTTTGTCAGATATTTAACAGCTCATGGAGCAAACTGAGTTTGGGACTTGTTTCACAGAAGTTTGGTTAATTATTTCTTAAAATCATCAGCTTTTGGTTTAACTCAGTTTGTTCAAGAAGGCAGCAGACTGGCCTGAGTGAGGCACTTCCCTGGCCTCCAGCTGCACCAGGAGATGCAGGGCACAGCTTTGGCATAGAGTAAGGTGGGCAAGGGTGGCAGGACTGGCCAAAAGACAGGAGGAGAACAACCATCCAGTGGTGTCCTCATTTTATAAGAAATTTAATAACTTTGCAAGAGAAGTACAAACCAGGAAAGCTGACAGTGCTCATTCACTGAAAGTAATGAGGTTTGACATATTTTTCTCAAGGATCACAGGTTATAGGCTCCCCTACTCACCAGATGCAAGATGTTGTCAGGGTGGGTGTCTGTCTTTCCCAGAAAATATGAACAATTTAAACATGTGGGAGCATGTTGAAGTCATCATAAAGTTACTGTCATTTGTGTCCCTGCTAGGATGAGCGCTGCAAATGCAAACCAGCCTGGCCTCAGGACACCCACCAGCATGATGCAGCCCTGGGAAGGATCAGCAAAAGCTGAAGATGAGAAAATGATCAGATTAACATTTTCTCACTACATGCCCCCAAGCTGAGTGTGTTGCCTGCCACCTCTGGCTAAAGTCACCCAGAATTCAGCCCCAAGCTTCCCTGGATTTTTAGTTTAGCAAAGGATCCCTGGGCTTAGTAATTCCACCCGATGATAAGAGCATTTTACAAAACGTCTTAGCTTTTCTATTTCTGGAGAGCTGGTAATTTAGGGCTTGACACCACATGCAAGTCTTGCCTGAGCAGGAGCCCTGCATGGTGTAATCGCTTCCTGCTGCGAGGGCACGGTGTCTGGATCAGGGCTCACAGCTGACATCAGGCTGCATCAGACACCTCTCCGTGCCATCAGCACGCTCCTGCAACCATTCCTCACCAGCTTTCTCTTTCAGTGCCACGAGTGGTGTCAGTGTTTGAGCTGGGTATTTTGGAATGATCTGGGAGGCGCAGATTTTATTATGCTAATGAAATAAGAACACAATAGTCCTCTGAAGCATGCAAGCCAGAGGCCAGGGGCAGCGCTAAAAACTTCTCCCACAGGAAAAACAGATACAAGGCTGGCTTTGAGAGTGGGCGTCTTCTACACTAACCACTGCATTGTCAGAAACCACAGCTGTCCACCACATGAGCGAGCTCAGACAGGCCTGCCTTGGGCGTGCTGACAGGTCAGTGCCTGCAGCGCCGTGCTCCCTGCAGCACAGGGCAGCCCCTGTGCCCTGAGCTGGCAGCCTGGCAGCCCAGCACCCGTGAGGACACGGGGCACACCGAGCTGAGCTGTGCCAGGGCAGCCCCTGTGCCCTGAGCTGGCAGCCTGGCAGCCCAGCACCGTGAGGACACGGGGCACACCGAGCTGAGCCGTGCCAGAGCTGCCCTGTGTCCCTAAGGCCAAGGGGCAGGACGGCTCCCTGGCCATTTCAAACGCGGCATTTACACACACACACGCTTCTGTCTGGCACTTTTACACGTGGCAGCTTTTGCTGGTGCGTGTCTTGCAGCACAGCATCTACCTGAGTCTGCAGAGCAAGCCTCCAGCTGAGCACCTGCACAGTGCCCTGGCTGGCCCAGCTTTTGAGGTGCTGTGCATGAACCCTCTCCCGACCCACTGTTTGCCCTGTCATGCTCTTACAGAACGTGCAGATCAGCTTGGGTCTTTCAGGAGAAAAAACACACAACAAGCCATTATTAAAATCAGTTTAGTAAACAATAATCAGAGGAATAGTTAATAAGCACAGCTTTGCTGTGTTAAGTAGGAAATTAGATCCACTGCCCCATTACTATTTTGAGTGAGAAAGCAATGATGCCTTTAATTATGCATAGTCTGCTTTATTTGAACTGTGTTGGCTGTTGTGAAGGAAATAATCAATGTAAACGCCTCCTGAGGTCGCTCCTGAGGCAGCCGTGAAATGAACTAAGTGAGCAGAGCAGTGCGTATAATCATATCAAGCAAATCCCCAGGTACCAGCCTGAGAAACACACACATATGATTTATACACTCTCCACAACTCAACACTGACACCCCGAGCCATTTTAACAGCAGAGCCTGCACATTGCTCTGAATTCTTACCTACACATGACAAGTCAAATTTTTGAAGCTGGTATTAATCCTGGGCATTTTAAAATTAACACAGCCTACCCTAAACTCTGTGGGAATCCTGCTTGATTAGAGACTGTGGAACTCAACTCCTCTTTAAAACCAGCTGGTATTCTAGGGACCTTAAGCAAAACTCCCCGAATAATTTCTGCACGCTAAAGACGTGTGCAGAAATGTCAGAAGAAGTTCAATATGAAATAAAGTTTAGAACCAAATTCTACTGTAGTGAGAGGGGCAAGATTCAGGCTGGAGAAATTATCTTTTAGTTTCTGCATTCATTTAATAGAGAACTTTTATTTGAATTTGTTTGCAAAGCTAATAAATTTTTTGTTTGTTGTTTTCCACATTTTTGGGTTCAAGCAAACATTTTAATTACAAGTATCCATCTTTAGAGCTAATTGGCAGAACCTGTGTTATACCATGAAGGAGAGAACACAACAGCCAGACTTTCTGTGTAGCCTCCTTCACCAACCACTTTTCGGTGACTGAGGTGCCATGGTAGGGTCACAGCTCATCCCACACCTCCCCATGTTTCACTTCTGTGGAAGCTGCACCAAGAAACTTATTAAAAAAAATTAAAAATGGAAAAAGGGGAAATTGTGTTGTGACTCAGAGGATCAGAGCTCGTAGGGAAACCATGGTGTCCACATGACACGGTGGAAGAGCGGCTGGAGCCTCCTGCTGCGCTGCAGGGAGCAGCACCAGAGGGGTGCCCTGCCCACGCAGCTCGGGCAGCAGCCACGCAGC
>JAYDZK010000051.1:322202-333996 GCA_034509185.1 Euphonia xanthogaster
CACCAGGCCCCCGGCTCTCGCTGCCCGCTCGCATAGCTCTATCGCGGGCCGTGTTACTGACTCAGCCCTGTCCCTCATCCGCCCTGAGCCGCAACGACCCAAACGGGCCGGGCCGGCCGGGCGGCCCCGTGACAGCAGTGGCGGCCGCCGGGCTCGGGTCCGGGTCGCACCGAAGGCAAGGGCTCTCTCCGGCCGCTCGCCGGGGGCAGGGACCCGATGGGGCGAGCGTGACGAGCCCGGCTGGCAGCAGCGTGTCGCGCACATGTGCCCCCGCGGCGACCGATGCCAGGTGCGAGGCTGGGGGCAGAGTTTACCGCCGGTCTCTGACGGCTCTGCGGGTTTCCCAGCCCAGGGGGTGTGGGAGGGGTCCTTTCCCAGTTCAGGGCACATACCTTCGTTTCACTGGGAAATTCAACCTCTCCTTGGAGCTGGATCCATTATACGGGTTTAATATCCGCTCTTTTACAGCTCAGTGTTGTAAAAGGCAGCAGCCAGGTCTGTGAACTCTGACATGTGCACCCGGGGGGGCTAGCGGGGGGAGCGACAGGACCTGACGGCGCGGGGAACGCCTGCGAGCGCAGCCTTTCATCTGCGTAGCCTCTGCACCGGCCCCGCCGGCCGGAGCGGGATGGGGGCGGCGACGCCCCCCACCCGTGCTGCCCGCCAGGGCCCTCGGGGTCCCTCCGCGGCCGCGGGGTTCGGCAGCCTCCGAGGCGCTTCCGGGTCTGGAGGTGCCCCACCGCTCCCGGGGAGCGGGCTGGGCCGGCGAGGCAGAGGCCGTGCCCGCACCCGCGGCCTTCCCCGCACAGTCACTCGGCAGGTGCCCCAGAGAGCGGGCGAGGGCCGAGACGACCAGCGAGACCGTTCGGGCGCTGCCGGTCCCGGGGCTGTCCCTGTCGGCGGGACGTGTGCCCGCAGGGACACGCTCGGCAGAGCCGCGTCTCCCGAGCTGGCGTGAGCGGGGCAGTGGGACGGGAAAGGACGAGGCCACCCAAATCTTCTGCTTTTTCTCCCGAGAATTGCCAGGTGCGTGGAGTAGCCCGGGTGGGGGCACCGGGCCAGGGCTGTCCGCGGGGCACGGCGAGCGCTCGACGCCGGGCGGGCGGCGTCGAGAACGGGGCGGGAGCCCGCTCCGCCGGTTCGGCAGCCGCGCCAGGCTGTCCGGCAGGATCCCGGCACCCGCGGGACCCGCCGCCCCTCGAGTTGTATCTAGGGTTGCCGGTGCAAGAGGTCTGCCCGTGCCGGGTGGCGCCGCGAGCCGTCGGGCCGGGGCGGCGGCCACAGCGCCCACTCGGCTGCCGGGCGCGGCGGGACCGCTCGCCGCATGGAAGCGGGCTCTCGTTTGAAGGTCAGCTCCTCAGAGGAGGAGGGAGCTGGCCGCTCCCCTGCTTTTCCGAGGCGCTGCGGGATCGTTTCTGTAGGTTTAATCTAGGAACCTAAATACAGCTCGATTTTGAGGGAGAAAAAAAATAACAACAACGAGAAATCGTTTCCTTTTTGTTCTGGGAGGCCTCTCCGTTATAACTAATGTTTCCCCGCGCCGTGCCGAGGGGAGCGCGGGCCGCGACCGCCCCGAGCCGCTCTCCTTCTCCCAGCGGGGCCGCCCAGAGCTCCGCGTAGGGCCAATGAAGAGCTCGGGCCAGGCAGGAGCGCGCAGACACCGCTCCGCCGCCGCGCCCTTTGAGCGCCCACGCAGCGCCGCTGCCCCGGCTCTTCTTGAAAAGAGACGTGAAAAAACGCGTTGAGGAGGAAGAGGAGAAGAGAGGAGTGGACTCTGCCTGCAGACGACGTCGCTTTTACGTAAAGATATGAACAGCAGGAGCTGCAGTCAGGGGTGACGGCGTTGCAGTGGCTGCTGAGGCTCTCCGGAGCTGCCTTTGTCAATAGAAAACGATCACTTACAACGGGAAATATCAGAAGCCGCGCGAGTAAGCAGCGCTGTCCTGAGCGGAGCGCTCCGCTATGGTTTGTATTAGCGATTATTGTGCTGTCATTAAGGAATGCAGGGGTGGAAGGATTTGCTTCGGGACTCGAAACACACACGGCTCAAGAGAGAAGCAAAACGCTGCAGCCTGCGTTCCGCACAGAAAGCGGGGATAATGCTGAGCAAACCCCGAGAGAGGCTAAGGGGGAGTCGGGGGAGGCTGTCCCTCCTACCCCCAAGTCGAGCCCAGCCCCGGGGGCTGCTCCTGCCCCGCTCAGACCCTCCTGCTTTCCAGCACCTCGCGCCTGGCAGCTCGTCGCGCCGAGCGGTGCGTGATGCAATTCCCAGCCTGGGATTCCTCACCTGCTGCCAGCTGATCGCTCGGAAAACGCACGTGAGGCTGCAGGCTCTTCTGGCAGGGTTTCCTTGTCCTCTCTCCCCTTTTATTGCATATCTGAGTTACCTGACATGCTAGGTGCCGGCATGGTGAAACCTGGAGCGGTTCTTGGAGCGCTCCGGGACGCAGGGCTGCCATCACCCCTGCCGCGGCCGCTGCCCGCACTCCTGCCGGCGAGCATGGAGGAACACGGCTAATTTTTCCTCCCATTATCAATAAACCCAGCTTATTGCTTACTATTTATATTTATCTCTAGACGCAAATTTATGTAAACTCAGCTGTGGGATCGAATTGTTGAGGAATCCCTTTCCCAAGGTCTTTTCCTTTAGGAGCAGCTCTGATCCTACGGCTAAAAGTTATCATAGACAATAAGCACTTTCACCCTCAGCCTCAGTTAGCCAAGGACACGGGTCCATATGACACCCCTTCCCGCAACACAGACATGCTCATCTCAAAACGAAGGACCCGCATATTTTTCGTTGGAGTCGCGGTGACCAGTTCTGCCTTAATCGAGACGTTTTGGTGTCTCGGAGCTCCACATATGGAAGCGGGGAGAAAGGGGGCGATGGAGCAGGGTCCCGGTTCCTAGACCAGTTTTGGCTTTGCCCTTTCCGTAGGGATTCCCTGGGTATTTCTGAAGTTCAGTATTTACGTAATGGACGGGGTAAGATGTTCCCCAGGAACAGACAGTTTATGCGACACGCGCGTGCCCAAACAGTCACATTTACTACAGACTAGAGCGTCCTTCCAACCTGGGTGAAAGGGACTGCGAAGAGGGGACCGAAAGACTATATTGAGAACTTCAAAGTGTATTTTTCGATGTGGTCCCTGTGGATATGAACACATTCGCGTTTTCAGTCACCTGAAAACTCGGTCGGGGTCAGCATACCACCCTTGCGGGAATGATTTTATGCTCTGGACGAAGCGAGTTCCGTTGCCAAAAGGGATTTGTTCAATCACTTGCCCACACAGAACGAGTTCGGTGCGTGCTCAACTCCTCATCTTTGCTTAAGCCCGATTTAGAAAACAAAAAACCCCCAACCCCTCAGTCCCAAGCAGCCCATAGTATAAACCGATCGATAAATGCATTTACACTCCTGATTCTGGCTGCGGCAGTGCGATTGAGGCAGAGGGGCACTAGAGCAGAGCACAGGCTGCGCTCCACGGCCGCGGACAGCCCCGCAGCGGAACCAGCCCCGCTCCGCAGCTCGCACCGCTTCGCCCAGCTCGGAGCCCCGGGGACTCAGGAGAATGAACAGCAGGACAGGCAGGAGAGAGCGGGCCGGCCTGCCCCGCTGCCTCTGCGGGTCCGCACCTTGCCCCGGTGGAGGCTTCGGAGCCCCGCCAGCGGTGCGGGACCTCCGGTCCTGCCCGGCGACGGAGCCGGCGTCTGCTGGGACAGACACCGAGCTCAGATCCTCAAGTATCAACAGCACATGAGCTCCTGGGTCCGAATTTTTGTAAGCGCCAAGGAATAAGCGCATTGCTGATAAGGCAGAGCGAGTATGTCGATGGTTTTGCATACGAAGGCTGTAAGATCACTCCGGGGGCCGATGCAAGCCGCTCAAGCGGCACCCAAGCCCCGTTTTCCTCCGCCGTGGAAGCCGGGGAGGGGGAAGATGAGGGGGTCACTGGGTCAGGCTCCCTCTCTCCCGCGGGGCATCCGCCCCAGAGCACGAAGAGGGCAGGGTTCCTCCCTGCTGCTCCCCAGCCACCAGCGCACGCACAGCCTGCAGCGCCTTCAGAATTTCGTTTCTGACATCTTTTACCCTGGAGAATCTTTTCCCTGCCTTTGTGTGGGAAGCAGGAGTTGCAGTCAAAAATGTTAAGAAAAATTGTGGTTAATTAGTAAAATAATACATTTAAACAAGACATTAATGAGCTATATTGTTATTAATAAGATACTAAAATGCTACTATTAAATGGGAAAAAAAACAGGTGTAAAGTTTGCAAGACTTTGAATTTTCAAGCTCAATTCTACAAAGAAAATAGAGAAACGTTGCACGTTTTCATTTTGTTGGGGAGTCCTAAAGCATCTCTGCTGCCAAAGCAGGAGGTATAGAGGGCAAAACAGGGTATGGATTAAGAGGAATTTTCAGGGTAACATTTTGTTTCCCTGTGGCAGGTGAAAGACATACACAACAGTTGCTATTGGTGGTTAAACAGAGTTTTCAGCATTGTGAGATATGGAGCTGAAAATATCGTATTCTCAAGCAAGAATGTGTGCTTCTAAAATATAATTACATAGGAAAAAAATAGAATTTTAATTTCAAATACAATTGTTCTAAGAGAGAGAGAGATGTGAGCTGCTAAAATGTTTATAATGTAGCTCAACAATAAAAAAAAAAAGAGATATTAAAGAAATATGTGTCACTGGTGGGATTTGATTGGCAGGTTTTATTAATTACAAGCCTTTCACCTCTGAGACTGCTGTTCCAATGCAGACAATGTCCAGGGAAAACAATTTAAAGTTTGTTTATATATTCTAAAATTATATAAAATCAGGTAGGCATCTTAAAAAAAATAAAAAGGAAAATAAAAAAGAAAATTGAAAAAAAGAAAACAAAAGGATGAATTTCACTACAGTGAAACACTTAAAAAGGAGCATCTGCTAACACATACATTTTGGTCACCATCCTACAACTCCAATCTGGAATATTTACAGTTGCTACTACATGCAAATTGTGTCTGTTGGATCCATAATTTGGAATTAAATGAAAGATGTCACCCAAACTTCTCTCACACGGCACACCGAGACCTGCACGTCTCCAGCAGGTGGAGGTAGGAATGCTGCTTATTGTTAGTGAATTAATAGAAATAAAACAATCAGCAAGGGGAAGGCAGATCCAGTAGCACTAAGCCAAGGTGCTCAAAATTCATCACTTAGCTTTAGAGAGATTATAAGAGCGGTTTAAAAGCACAGGATCTTAAACCATCCTTTATTTTCATTCCTAGTGGCTAAAACATAGGGTCCTCTCTTGTCACATTTGTAAGCTTTCTTTGCAGCCAGAGAAAGCATTTTCTTAACCTTAAAGCGCTGCTCGGGATGTGCCTGCGTGCAGGGAGAAGCCAAACTTCTCTCCACTGAGCATCCCAAGTGGATTCTGCACAGACTGAGCGGAGACATCCCTGGCCACAGAGCCAGAACCAACACTGACACCTGCACGTCCAGGGCTGTAGCAGGCACCCCGTCCCCTCCAGCCACGGGCACCTCCCACGCCAGCAGAGCCAGAGGCAGGGAGACGCCAGGGCCCTCTCCCTTCTGTGCCGGCAAAGGCTCACAGGGCTCTGCCAGGCTCCGAGGGCACCCACAGACTGCGGGAGAGGAGAGCTGAGCTCTCTGCTGAGGGGAGAGCATTCCAACCCTTTCCATAAGAAAAGGATGGCAACAAAGGGAGAATAAGCCATTTATTTAGAGCCTGAAGACCTTCAGTCAGAGAACCTCTTTGGCCCTGAAGCTTCCCCCAAGTGTTAGGGCACCTCCAGCACAGGAGCGGAGCAGGAGCACCCGGCACTTCCAGCCAGAAGTGCCAAGGCACGGGATGGCAGAGCGCGGCAGCCCCAGCGCTGCAGCTCCCCCGCCCCAGGGCCTCAGCCTCTCCCTGCTGGGGCTGCGGCTGCACCCTGTCACCAGGAGTGACAGTCACATCACTCCCTGATGTGGGGAGGAATCCCGAGCGACACCCCAAGGGATCTGCCTCCTGTGTGCTGATTTAGGTAACTGGATACAATCGGTTTGCAAAGAACAAAGGTGTGCTTGCAGTAGAAACACCGACAATTGAAGCACCATCTCGATGTAAGAAACGGCCTCCATGTCAAACTGGGAGTGGGAATAAATAAATCTGCACTAGGGCAATATTTTGAACCATAACCCCCATTTTAGTCTGTTCTACATGCTCTATGGCTAGGCATTTTATGTGATTTGGATACAACTCCACTGGTACATTAAAGTTTATTGGCCTTGAAAACAATGGCTGCATCACTACTGATAGAAGACTTGGTGTTACACTGTCAGTGCATATTTTATTTGATCTCAGTCTTAAATAAAACTCAGACCTTTGGACTCCATACTGAGTTGGACTTTAGCCTTTTCCTGTAATTATCTCGTGTCTCGTTAACATTTTATGAGCACATCTGCTTAAATAAACTTACTTGATGTGCATTTGTTTTGGCTATAGCCTTCTTCATAGGATGGACATGCTTTTCTCTTTGTCTTTAAAAAAAAATCAAAATAAATCTGAACAATGGGACTGCAAGGGAATAAATTTAAATATAGTGTTTGTTTCATTTTACAACTGAACAATACAGTTGAAATCAAATATATCTGACCACATTATTTATAGGGATTTAATATTTATGTGCTAAGTGTAGAACATTTAGGTAATTACAACTCTAAAGCAGTGTTTTGTTTGCCAGTTGCATTAACTGATTGACATGGAGCACCACAGGCACAATGTGTTTGTAGAAATGGACTGTAGAAAAGGCTGGAGTTTTAAATCTTTTTAAATCTATGATTTTTATTAACCTTCTGAATACTTTCAGAGGAATATAGTATTTCCATATTTTTCCCCTGTTTGCATGAAAATATCTTACTCATTTGTTTCTGTCTCTGCATGGTCACAGCACATGGAGAAGTGGCATGGAAGGAGGAGGCCTGGCCAGCCCTTCCCAGACACCTGCCCAGGGGTCTGTGGAGGGAGAGCACACTTCAGTCCTGCAGCCACGGTTCTTCTCCTCCAGATCTCTTGCAGCCAAGGGGCCCCACATATCCCCCCAACCAAATCCTGCTTCAAGCATTTATTAAACTGTACAGACTGAGTGCTTTCTGTACCTCTTTAAAACATCTGATTCATCCCCTTTGGATCTGTTGGCACCTTTGGACATGTACTGGGAGTGTTGTGTGAGAGCCCAGAGCTGCCTGCAGAGCGATGCTGGCCTTGCCACGCCCAGGGCAGCCCCTTCCTAGGGAAGGGACAAAGACAGGTAAGAGCAGAGGAAGAAGGGGACAATGTTAAGTGATTTGTTTTTCTCAATTCTTCCCATACAAAGTATGCCTGGCGAGGATTTAAACCTCAGATGCTGAAAATAAAACAAATGCGAAACCAGAAAGAACTGGACTAGATTACATCTTGTCTTTCTCCATCACCTTTCTCCATGTGATGCTTAATAGAACTTGGAGCAAACAGAGATGTATTCATTGACCACTAGAATGCAGCAACTTCCAAATAAACAGCATCTTCATACAGCAACATTCAGCAGGAGCTAAGACCAATTAAAAACATTACACAGGGGAATGGTTTCTGAAAGTTGCAGGGAGGGTTCAATATGGTCTCATTCATCTTTTCCTGTTTCAGCTCCAGTTACTGCCCCTCACTCCACCTGCTTGAACTGCTCGAGGCATGCAGGTGCCGACTGCCCCTGCCCTGCTCTGCCCAGCCATCCACTGCTCCCAGGGCCAAGTCAAGTTCACCTGGCACAGGGGCACTGGGACACTGGGTAAATGCTCTTCTTGGTTCTGCTGAGCTCTCACCTGGACATGCACCCACCCCCCAGAGCTGGCTGAGACAGAGCAGCCAGGGCAAGATGGGACAGCCCTGGGTGGGGGCAGCTCTGCCCCCTCAGTGAGGCACAGCCCAAGCAGCACAATTCTGAGCAGCCATCAGGTCAATTAGTAACTCTCCTGCACCAAAACCAGAGGCCATTGTGAGCACTTGAGGTTTTTTCCATTTCTCCCAGTTAGCTAAATGTTTTCCCCCAAAACACAGATATCACCTATCTTACACCAAACCAGCACATATTCTAGAATGTGCCTTGGGCAAAATGTTATTGTTCCAACATCCATTGCAGCAAAGTTTGCTGAGCACACAGCACCTCCACAGCTCCGGGAGCTGCATGGCCCAGGTCAGAGAAGGCAGCCTTTCACACACCAACCACAGCTGGCTCAGAGCAGAGGGCCTCAGAACAAGCTGTGCCAGCCCACTACAGAGCACGAGTGCCACCTTCCCTGCACCTCCTGCTGCTGCTGACAAGAAGGCAGTGTCTCTGGGGGAGGCCTGGACAATGGGTGATGGCAGAAATGCTGCACCCTCTCTCAGCCTGCTGCCCCACACCAACACCCCGAGTGCACCCCAGGGCATGCTGAGGGTACTCTGCCCAGCTGAGTCCCTTCTCAGGACTCACAGAAGAGGAAGGAATATTTCAGTGCTCAAAACTCTACTGCCACCTCCCCAGATTACTCTCCTCACCTCTCAACTTCCAAAAAAAATAATACAACTATCCTCTCTCCCTTCCACTATATATTTCATCCCTCAAGATAAATTGCCTCTAACGTGTTACTTTTCCAAAAGTCACTGTTTTCCACTGGGTATTGTGCTGGCAGAGCTACACATAATAATTCCCTGTATTACCTTCAAAGCATCAGGAACTAAACGAAAATTTTTTTCTTAATCGAGTTAAGTCAAGCGCTAAACCTGCACCGTGGGAGAAATGCTGCAATCCTCAAACCTTTCCTTTCTCGCTTGGCTCCATCTACTGCTGCGGCCGCAGATTGCACACGGCTGAGGCACCGGCACTGCTCTGCTTGCCACCAAGAATCGTTTAAAGGCTAATTCTTCAAGAGATTAGGAAAAAAGCTGCTATGAAGGAAAAGACAAGTGCTTGTGTGTGTTTACCCCGCGGGGTTTTTACATCAGAAGTGTGAAGTAGGATAATCCAGTGGAAAGTGAGCTGCTTCTCGCTGAAAAGCATTTTGGAGCCAGTTTAATAACCCACTATGAGACCACACATCAAAATTGTATTTATTTAGGGAGCTAATTGAAACGGAGCCTGTGAGGAGGAGCCGCCATCAGAAGCGAGATGCAGCGAGGATCAGAGGGCAGGCGGTGTCTGTGGCACGGAGCAGGGAGGCCAGGGCTGGCAGCCCAGCCAGGCAGCTCCCGCTGGCTGCGTGGGGCGGGCTGCCACCAGGAGCTGGTTTGTCAGGAGCTTGTTTGCTCAAGCCTCTGGGTAATTTCCCTGAGCAGTGATACAGGGCTGCTTCCACCAGCGCTGGCACTCTGTCTGCTCCGTGCATTCTCTGTGCCAAGAACTGACTACAGAGCCATGCTGTGCCCCCTCCAGCACCACCCAGCAGAGGGAGGATGGCATTTCACATCTGGCTTGACTGAACAAATCATTGGCACTGATTGGTATTTTTTGGTCTGTGCTGGAGAACACTGTAAGATTGCTTCTACCAAAGGAAAAAAGAAGTGATGCCAGATTAGAAAAGCCTGTCATCATATAAGCTTCAACAGGCATTTTTGGGCAAAATGCCGAAATTCTTACTCAGCAAAAAGCTTCAAACCAGGTTCTTAAAATCCACTCAGGTGGCTTAAAACCATTACTGTCAATAAATAAAGTTTGAGTTCCTCGTGCCTTCAGAGCAGCACGGGGGGCACTGTCAGCTCTGGCAGTGAGTGCAAGGACTGGAATCAGTGCAGGGAATCTCACTGAGGGCTCCTGGGATGGCACTTCTAAAGGCTATCTTGAATGCCACGATGCCTGTGATAAAACCCCAGTACTGCATACAGGCAGGTCATAGTCACATTTAAGAAAAGACTGAGTGCCATGAGACAAACAGCTGCATTTTGCCTTTTATTTTCACTTTGGAACAGCATTTTGAGGCTCATATTTTGGAGAATTTAGTTAAAAACCTTTGAGATGAAGCAGCCAGTGTCAACCAGTTCCCTCCACTATGGTCCCCTCCTCCCAGCATGGGGCAGATATTCCAAGGTAAAGCTTGCTCTACCCACATTAAGCTGATAGTGAAAGTAGAGAAGTCTTTTCCCTTTTGGTTTAAATGAATCCTTGCCACTTAAGTTCATGTTTATTTTTATAATATGGGCTCTCTGTCATTTATTGCTCCCAAAGCGACTCCAAATACCACGCTGGTTATGAGTGAACCTGGGAATATTCTTCTGAATTGCTTGTGATTTATCCTGGTTCCGACGCACATAATAACACAGCTCTTCTGAAGCCTCTTCAAGGCTATTAATTATTAATTTCTGTACTTTGTGTTGCACCACGTGACAGTTATTGTAGCTGTGGGTAGGAATTACTGGGTCTGTGCTCCCCAGTAACAGCATTATCATTGGGAATTTCATATTTCAGGCTAACTGCTGAATGGCTTTGGAAGAGCTTTAACCTGTCCCCAGCAAGGGGATACATGCAATTTAAAACAAGATCCTTTGCAGGAGTAGGATGCTGGGGAATGCAGAGCCCGGGGGAAGGTGAGACCAGCAGCAGCTGTGAAGCTGCATGGCAGAGGCAGAGGGGAGACTTGCTCTGCAAACGTGCAGCGCCCTTCCACCCTGCCAGTGGCCTCAGACCTCGCTGCACCTCTGACTAAAGATGATACAAGAAGAGGATGACCCCACATGCAAGCGTCCCTCAGTGCCAGCTGCCAACAGCTTTATCTTCATCAAACGCCTTGGAGAAGCCAAGGGATCCAAACAGGTAACAGCCCGAGGGTGGCCCTGTGCCCACCTGTGCCCACCTGTGCCCACCTGTGCTGGTGGCAGCTCCCACAGCACAGGACAAGCGGCGCCAGCAGACAGCCCTGGTCCTCCCCAGCAGCACAGAGCCCTTGCTCTGGCAGTCTGCACTGCCCCACGTGCTAGAGGGGATCTGTGGCTCTGTCCTGCTCTGCCTTGTGCAGCCAGATTCCCTCAGGAGACTCCAAGATTTTCCCATGCTGGACGTGCATTCAGCCAGGTGCTGTGTGGGGCCAGACCCCTGCACCAAGGGTGCTGCAGAAGTGGATCCATGCACAGGACCTTCAGCAGCGGCCAGAGGAGAGCCTTCCCTCCCCCCTTCCTCCTCAGTTACTAAATCTGTTTAAACTAGGGGAGAGGGGTGAGGAAGTGAGACCTTTTGGAGAAGTCACATAGAGTTTGTTTTCCTTGGGGGTTTATATCAACACTGGTCTTGACATTTTGCCTCTTATTATGTGTGGCTCTTTAAAAGGTGAAATAATATTTTCTTTTGCTTGAGAAAAGGACAAAGTTCAGACAAGGCGCTCAACCCCAAATCATTTTCTTCTTTCCCAACAGTTTACATATTGTCTATGCTATGGTTCTGCATAAAGCACCCTCTGCAAACAAGAGAGTGGCAGGGAGACCCACCTGCCCCAGGCCCACCCAGCTCACCTGGGCCTGGCACCCTGCACTGCTCCACGGGCAGGGGCACACCATGAGCCTGCCCCAGAACGCAGGTGACTGACTCCAGCAGGGCTCAGAGTGCAGCCCACGGAGCCTGGGCTCAGCTGATCTAGGGCTATCCCAGCCCATGGCCAGCACAGCCCCTGTGTGACCCTCAGGGGGAGGGGGCCCCAGCCCAGCCCCATCCCCAGCTCCAGCTCCATCCCCAGCTCCATCCCCAGCTCCATCCCCACCCCCAGCTCCATCCCCATCCCCATTCCCATCCCCAGCTCCATC
>JAYDZK010000051.1:340270-368443 GCA_034509185.1 Euphonia xanthogaster
GCCATCAGTGCCCTGTACTGGCCATCAGAGCCCCGTGCTGGCCACCAGAGCCCTGTGCTGGCCATCAGTGCCCTGTACTGGCCATCAGAGCCCTGTGCTGGCCATCAGTGCCCTGTGCTGGCCATCAGAGCCCCGTGCTGGCCACCAGAGCCCCGTGCTGGCCATCAGAGCCGTGTGCTGGCCATCAGAGCCCTGTGCTGGCCACCAGAGCTGTGTGCTGGCCATCAGTGCCCTGTGCTGGCCATCAGAGCCCTGTGCTGGCCATCAGAGCTGTGTGCTGGCCATCAGAGCCCCATGCTGGCCATCAGTGCTGTGTGCTGGCCATCAGAGCCCTGTGCTGGCCATCAGTGCCCCGTGCTGGCCACCAGAGCCCTGTACTGGCCATCAGAGCCCTGTGCTGGCCACCAGAGCTGTGTGCTGGCCACCAGAGCCCTGTGCTGGCCACCAGAGCCCTGTACTGGCCACCAGAGCCCTGTGCTGGCCACCAGAGCCCTGTGCTGGCCACCAGAGCCCCATGCTGGCCACCAGAGCCCCATGCTGGCCATCAGAGCCCTGTGCTGGCCACCAGAGCCCCGTGCTGGCCATCAGAGCCCTGTGCTGGCCATCAGTGCCCTGTGCTGGCCACCAGAGCCCCGTGCTGGCCACCAGAGCCCCGTGCTGGCCATCAGTACTGTGTGCTGGCCACCAGAGCCCTGTGCTGGCCATCAGAGCCCTGTGCTGGCCATCAGAGCCCCGTGCTGGCCACCAGAGCCCCATGCTGGCCACCAGAGCCCTGTGCTGGCCATCAGAGCCGTGTGCTGGCCACCAGAGCCCTGTGCTGGCCACCAGAGCCCTGTGCTGGCCACCAGAGCCCCGTGCTGGCCATCAGTGCCCTGTGCTGGCCATCAGAGCTGTGTACTGGCCATCAGAGCTGTGTGCTGGCCACCAGAGCCCCGTGCTGGCCACCAGAGCCCCGTGCTGGCCATCAGCACCAGCCAGACCTGGCAAACAGCCCCAGCAGCAGCTGAACCACCTGCTGCCACCCCCCAGCTCCGTGGGCAGGCACAGCGTGGGGATACAGCACGCACAGTGCAGACACAACACTCAGAGCACAGTCCTGGGGTCTCTCAGCACCCTGGGACCCCTGGGGTCACAGCCTGTACTGCTGCCCTCGCCCAGAGCTGTCCTCCACCTGTGCCCAGGCTGAGCAGGGTGGGGACAGGAGCAGAGGAGATGGTCACACCCAGCCCCACCACGCACACCAAGGGCTGGGCTCACTCACAAGTCCTGCTGGTGTCAGCAAGGCAGCTCAGAAGGAAAGGAACAGCACAATGGAGAAAAAAAAACACAAGAAAGATTTAACAGGGAGATGAGGAGGATTTAATTATTTTATACATTAGAGGCTATTTATTGAGATGTCTGCTGAAAGATGAGTGGTGTAATGGATTCGTGTATGCAGCATGTGAGAAGAGTGAGTCTGGTTTGTATAAACATTCCCCAACATCACCACATCTTATCTGATTTCTTTGACTTGGAGATCAGGCAGGAAATCTAATGGGAGTCAACTGCTTTCCAAGATGCTTGATACTTCTTAATTATTCCAGGTTGGAAACATGTCAGCAGCTAGAGCAGAGAAGCTTTGCTATCTACTAGTCCCTGGCCAAGATCAGACTCTTCCTCTGCTCCTGAAGCTCAGGGAGAAAGCAGGAAGGCAATTAAGCTGCAGGAAAAACATACTTGGTGCAGTGGGCAGTAACAGGGAACAGGCAAAACACTGAGGGCATGGCTGGCAGCCAGAAGAGCAAAGGCTTCAGCTCCTCTCCTCTTCCCACCCTGCCCCAGCACAGGGCCATAGCAGCGCCTGTGCTGGGGCAGGAGCCTGGCAGAAGCAGCCTCCTGCCACACACACACCAGGATGGTCCCAGGCCTCAGAGGAGACTCCCTCCTGAGGCTTGAAAAGAAGTTTGTCTCTGTTTGCCTAAAGTCTGCTTTACCATACCACAGAGAGGGGAGCATTTGTAACTGGTTTGATTAATGCTGCTCCAGAACAACTGAATTTGGCCACCTGAGACCTGATAGGATCCGAGCTCGAGACTAGGGAAAGACAAAATGAACAAGGTCGCAGAGAAGGGAACAAGAAGGAGCAAATCCCCCAGGTTTTTCTGCCTTGGACACCCTGCTGATGCAGCCTCAGAAGATTCTGTGCAGCCAATATTTGGGCAAGAGGATGGGGTGACTGCAGGAGCCCCAGGAAAGGTTGCCTGCTCTGTGCTTCATTAGACCACTCATCTTCTGAGACTGCTTTGGGCAACATGACTTGCAGCCAGTGGAAATTCCAAGTTCTTTCTTTTTCCTCAGCATCTTTCCCCACGTGCATAGTTTGCATGCCAGGGGATGAGCTGCTCTACCAGATGCTTTCCTGATGGTTGGGCTCAAAAAGATTGAACAACATGTACCAATGCTCAGTGAAATCCCAAGAATGGACTGCTGCAGGAGCAGGAGATGCTTTGGACTTTGGTCTGCAAAATATGCACGTGTGTCTGTTTTGCCCTGGTATGTCTAGTGTGCTTTCCTTTCCAGCAAGGAAGGATGGAAGAATCTGTGGGATACCTTTGTTTCCTGCAGTGCAGTAACATGCCATAATGCAGCAGCACCTAAGCTGGAGACTGATTTTACACACTATCAAAATAGTATCCAAAATACACCTTTTGTACCCAGGGAAGAAACATTTTAGTCAATTATGGTGAGCCAGATCCCTCTATTGCCTGGTAATTGGAGTCCTGGGGGCATTGGGGAATCTGTTTGAAACCTGAACGTTCAGTCAAGTGAGAAGTGCTGTGACAGGATGAGTGGGAGACAATTGCCATTGAGGGTTTATGATTTGTGTGGGAAAACACTTTTGAAACCAACCTGTGGTTATTTTATTGATAATAGAAACCTATTGAAAAAGCTGCAATATTAAATGGTTGAGACTGGCAGAGTTGGCCTGGAATCTGGATTTTGGGTCAGAGGTTTATAAGATTGGAGGCACAGATACAATTCCAGCCCTACACCAGTGCTGTTAACCCCCTGAGTGCCGTGGGCAGGGCAGTGTGTGACCCCAGCCTGGACACCACCCCAGCCCCTGGGCTGTGTGAGAACAAGAGAGGGTGCAACCCACCAGCCCATCCCCTGGGCAGGGAGTGTGGGCACCAGCAGCTCGGAGTTCCCTTGAAGCTGAGTGCACAGGAGTAAAAGGAGAGGGGCACAGCCCTGGGCAGCACCCTGAGGTGCTTCCACTGAGACTGAGCTAGCATGGCATCACACAAGTGCTTTGAATGGTTTTGGCATTTCTTTAGCATGCTTACAGTGCTTGTACTACTAAACCACAGCTTCCTTCTCTGAGGAAAGTAGGAGGATCAGATATTTTTCTGACTGAACACAAGCATGAAAAAAACAAGTTCTCCCTTTCCACTCTAGTAAAGTAGCCCTAAATAGGAGGAAAGACATGAAGTAGTAGCTGCTATTTCCCTGATTGTTAAAAGCAAACAATCAACAGAAAAATTTTTTTTCACCATACAGTTTTCCTCATGAAAAGAGGAAAGACATGAGAGAGTCCTTCAATTTTCTAAGTTTTTCATTTTCTCCCCAGAGCCCCTTGACCTGGGAAAGGGTCTTTCTGCACAAGGTGCAGGGCAGGTGTCTCTGAAAAATGAGAAGGAAGGTCAGCAGCCAGACAAGGGGAACAGGCACCTGTTGAGCTGAGAGTACTTTGTTACCCATAAAGCAGCTTTTGTACAAGACACCACCTTGTCTCTCTTATTCCCCAAGTTAAAAATCACGCCTGTGAAATGTTATATTAAATGAATTAGGAGGAATTCACTTCAGTAAAACTTGATGAGAGCAAATCTTGCAGAGTTATGGTGTTTAAGTGTGAATTTCCTGTTCTCTTGATAACTTTCTTGTTTGCAACCAGAGCTCAGGCCTGTGCTGAGCTGACAAAGAAGAAGAAATGTCACCTGCCCGGTGTGACTGGGTGCAGAGCCAGCAGGGAACATCACAGATCCTCCAGGGAGAAACAGCCTACTCATCAAATCTGGTTCTCAATCTACCTTGTTGTTCAAGAAAGCCCCGGACAGAGAACCTGAGGGCACTCAGATTTGGTTTTGTGTTTCAAGTAAAGAAAACTCCAAAATTACAAAGAAGGATCAGGTGAAATCAATGAATTTTGCCTGGTTCTCATCCAAAACCTCCCAGCCACTTGAGTCATACCAAACCTCACACAGGTTCGCCAAGAGCTCACCTGGTTTCCAGTTTCATTGGCAATGTTCTGCATAGCTTTGCAGGAATCCCAATTAAATCCAGGGGGAATCCCTTGTGAAGCCCAAGGTATAATACTTCTACATTCTGTCTTTTTTTATGCCTGTACCCAAACAACTGCCAGATCGAGGCACCTACAAGTATTGGAAACACTTCAATTATTTCAGGGTACACACACAGTGGAGAGTCCATTAAAATCACTGACATGCTTTTTTTTTGGAGCTGTGTTTCCATTTGGAAACAATTCGGCCCAAATTCTAGCAAAGCCCTTCAGAGCATATTGAACTGATTTAAGGAGTTTGCATCCAAAAAATTTGAAATTTAAACAATGAAAAAAAGAGGTTAAAAGGTTCATTAAGGGTTGTTTATAAATCATGCCCTCAAATGTTAAGCAAACATGCTGCCTTCCCTGTTGGCAGGAGGGGAGGAAAGGGCCAGCAGGGGTGTGTGGCTGTGGGCAGGGACCAGGGGAGAGGTGGCCCAGGCCAGAGCTGCTGGTCTGGAGGGAGAGCGAGGGGCTGGGACCTCAGCACTGGGCAGCAGCTCCACGCTGAGTGCCAGGCAGCCACTGTCCATCAGAGGGGCCAGACCTTGCCATGGCGTGTCACCATGTCCCCCCCAGCACAGCTGAAACCCCTCTGTGACCTCAGCCTGCTGGGACCCATTTGCAGGGGATACTTCTTCACAAACAAAATGCTGCTGCTCCTCTTTAACATTCCATTTCCAGGCTAGCTCCAAGCCAGCTCCACAGAGACCAAGCCTGGAGCCCAGGGATAACATCAGCACACCTGAGCAGCACTTTGTTCCTTGCGTGCACTAACGAAAAATTAAAGGATCTGCTTTCATCTGTCTGAAAGCAACAATTTCCTATGAAACATCTTTAGGCCTGAGGGTGCTGAGTGTGTCTATGCCCCTCCTAACCAATATTCTTTTGCCTGCACAAATGGAAAAAATTGGGGCAGCCCCCAGGCAAGTAATACTTCTCCAAAGGTTTATCTCAAAATAAAACAAAAACTAAAACTATAAAAAAAGGTCCCTAGTGGCTGCTGCAGACTGTATGCAAAATCCATAGACTTCTCAGAATCACTTCAAATTCAAAATTCCCTGGGGAAATGGGCCTTGTTTTATAACAAGGACAGGAGCCAGCGACTCCAAAGGGGTGGAGGCACAGAAGGGAGCTGGTGCTGGGGGAATTCACCCACAGGCTGGGATGGGGGCAGGAAAGCTGTAGCAGCCCTGCTCTAGAAGCTGTGCCCACGTTCACACTGCTTCTCCTGCACACGGGCACCATCCCTGCAGCTGTGCCAGCCTGCGGACAGGGGGCCTGGCAGGCTTGGGGGTAGAGTCCACTCTGAGGGACGGCGCTCATTCTGTGGTGAATTTCCAGGGAGAAAGCCACGCTGCTGGAACACGAGATGCCTGAGCCAAGCCCCAAAGCCCTGTGCTCTGGCCTGCCCACAGCTATGAGCACAGAGCCCGTGGTGTGCCAGGTGCTGGGGACGCTTGTGCCCAGGCTGCTGCTGCTGCCTGTCCTGCTCTCACCCAGCACCGAGCTCCGGCTCCGCTCTTTCATCTGCTCCTCACTCCTCTCCGTTATTTACAGCTGCTTAAGGCACCTATTGAGCCTTGCCTGTAAAAGGCCTGGGTGCTTTTTGATCATGCCATGAATCTTTTCCTCGCAGACTTCCCCTGGACCTACCCAGTTTTCCTGAAGAGCCGCACACACTCCTGCTCCTTTCAGGGAGGAATGGGGATTACGGAGCTATAAAAGCGGAAGGAGGCTGCTTGGCAGAGCATTCCTTGAGATTTGCCAGCCTAAGCACACAGATGTTTCTCAGATGGGTGAATTTGGAGATGAAGATCTACGTGGCATCTGTCAAAGGGCTGTTGTTTCTGATCTGTGACAAACACTGTGCAGGATCCTGCCTGTTCTGCCAGGCGAAGGCTGCACACAGCAGATCTGCCCATCACTGATGCTAATCCCCAGTAATTTATGAACTTTCTTGTGCACACTCGTTTGTACCTCATAATTCTCTTGTCCATAATGAAAAATTGTCTCTGGTTGCAGTTGTCCTTCCAGAGCCAAGGAGAGCTGGAACTGCACCCAAATGCTTTTTGGATGAAGGACATTCTTTAACTGCATTTGCTCAGCAGCCCTCAGATATACCAACAAACCCTGAGCACAGAGGCGTTCCTGTAGCTGCAAAAGCTTTCTTTCCACTTATTTTCTTCCAGGAGCTGATGGGAGCAGCAGTGAGCAGCTGCTCTGACAGCAGCATGAGGCAGGATGCTGGCAGCATGCCCTGGTGCAGCTGCTGCAGAGGAGGGAGCTTTTTAGTCTCCAGCCAATCCCAAAATGCATTCCTCATGAGGCCTTTTACCTCAGCTCGCACCGAGGCTCACACCCACCCCTGCTCGGGGCTGCCTAGGCTCTCAGGGTCTTCAAGCCATCACTGCCAAGAGATCACACAATTGTTCAGGTTGCAAAAGCCCTCTAAGACCAGGGGGTCCAATCATTGCCCCCACACCACCGTGGCCACCACTGGCCCACGTCCCCAAGTGCCACATTTAGATGACTTTTAAATCCATCCAGTGATGGGGATTCCACCACTGCCCTGGGCAGTGTCTGGAGATCCACCCTTTCTGTGAAGGCATTTTTCCCATTATCTAATCCAAGTCTGCCCTGGAAGGGTCAGCAAGCCCACCTGCCTGCCTGGTGTGATGTGATGTGATGTGCAGGGGCTCTCACCCACGCCCAGGGCTGGCCTGCCTGGGGATGGCTGTACCCAACAGGCTTGGCCCCACACTCAGGAGCTTCCTGCTCTGAGCAGGGCCAGCCTGGGGACACACAAGATGAAAAGGGCCTACAAACACCAGAAGGCTTTTCTCATTGTGAATCCCAAACCATAATTCTTCACTTCGGAGTTTCTAATAAAAATCTAACTGCAAAGTGCTTACAATTGGTGTAAAAATCTGTAAATCACAAAAGAAAGAGAAAAGAACTAGGCTAGGTTTCTGAGGAGTCATGAGTAATGGATTGTCAACCTCAGTTCAGACCAGTGCTAAAAATCTCTTTAACTAATGCATTAACTCTTTCACTGCTCCTGCAGATAAAAGCATTGGGGTCACAAGATGTTACAATTTCAACATCCCGTTCCAATTCATCCAGAAATATTGTAGGTGCTTGTAGGACCTCTTCTGCAGAGTGAGATTTTACATTCAAAGTTGCTGAGAACATTAATTAATTGATAGAGTATTGCAGAAAACACAGGGAACTCACATGCCGATGTAAAAAAGTCTGCCAAAAGACATCAAATAAAGAAGACACAATAAAGGGAAAGGAATTACTGGTAATTTCTCATAACAAGACTCACAGCCTGCAAAATGCAGTTCTTGCACAGACGCTAAAAGAATAAACATCTATGGCCACGATTCAATGCTTTTTGCTCAGTGCTGCCACGGGACTCCTTGAACTCCTGCAGTATTCTCCAAGATGTCTTGGTATGTGCTACTGAGCTAAATGCCCACTAGGGAGAAAATTCCAGTACCCAAGTCCTGCCCACCATCCCACAGCCTGCTGGACCAAGCGCTAACGTGGCCCCAAACGGGGCTGGGCCAGAGCAGAGCAGAGCTCAGCCCGAGAGCTGTGTGTGGACAGAGAGCACCTCTGAACGCCCCAAGGGCGCTCCTCTGCCCCGCTGCTCACCCACATCCACCCTGGGGGGCTTTGATGGGAGTTTGAGTTGCGCAGCTGTCCCTAGTGCCAATTATTTCACAATTTGTAGTTCTGAAGAGCATTGGTGCTGCCGCTGTCCAGACAGGTGCAGAGGCAGCTGCCCCACCAAGGGCTGGACCACGGTGGCAGGGCAACCTCGCACCTCCCACCTGTATCCTCCAGCATCACAGTCCTGGTGCAACACACGGGGGGGTTCTGAAAGGGAACAGAATCAGCCCGTCCCTGCCATTGCAGACAGGGAGCCCAGCACGGGCCGAGCCGGTACCGGGCCGGTGACGCCGCCCATTGCACAAACAGGGAGCCCAGCACGGGCCGAGCCGGTACCGGGCCGGTGATGCCGCCCATTGCACAGACAGGGAGCCCGGCACGGGCCGAGCCGGTACCGGGCCGGTGATGCCGCCCGAGCAGCGCGGCCGCGCCCCGGGCTCCGCTCGGCGCCCCCGCCCGCCCCCTGGCGGCCACGCCGGGACACGGCAGGGAAGGGACAGGGCAGCCACTGGCACGGCACGGCACGGCACGGCACGGGAGCGGCACGGCACGGAAGGACACGGCACCCCGCTCCCCGCCGAGAAGGGCCGGCGCATTGCAGCCCTGACCAGGCAAAACACGCCCTTCAGCACCACTCGCAATCAGGTAATGAAGAGAGCGATCAATGGGAGATAGTGACGATGATGATGATGATGATGATGATGATTAGATGCACGGGGATCGCTTTAAAGATCAGTAAGAGGAAACACCCTGACGCAGCAGTTCGCGAGTGTAGAGCCTGCAGTGAGAATTCCTACAACTCGTGCAGAAGTGACAATGTTACACCTGCAGCATCACTGCTGTCCTACTGAAGTTGTGCTACTTATCTCTAGGTGCAGGTACAGAACTGTTCTGAGCCGTTATTTCCTACAAATCCATCTGTTAGGAAGCACCAAGGAACACTCATTCCTGTGCTCGCTGGAGGTCAGTGGCACTGTGATCTTGAGGTCTGGGCAGGATCACTGTGGGCTGCCCAGGACTGGCTGGTCCAGTATCTCATGATGGCCACGGCCACCCCCAATGTTTGTACAAGTTTATCAGAGGTGATATTTCACATCGGAAGCCAACAGCTAACACAGGACTCCCAGAAACACCAGACATGCATACCCAAACTAATTCAATATCCCAAAATAAACTCTGCAAGTGTCAGGAGCTGCCGGTGCAGAGTGCGACCCACCCTGGATTTTCCTTTCCCAGTGATGCATTGGCCATTCTGATTTGTTGTGATGTTCATTAGTACCTGGGGAATTCATTACTAAACACACACAGGTCACCTCCACTGCAGCTACTGCAGGAAACAGGCACTTCTGTACACAGTCACACATTTTACAGCTGTAATGACATCAGTAAGAGCCATATTTGGATCAGACTAAAAACTGAAAAGTCCAGGCAAGCTCAGATGCTGCAGTTGTGAGGAACTTCCACAAATACCTTTGGCAGAGCTGGATATTAAAAGCTGTGAGCTTGTTTGGTCAGAGTCAAGTCATAAACCACAATGTTCAATCACATTGGAATGCGAGGGCTGCAGCGAGGCAGCAATGCCTCTGTGCTGCCATGCCCCTTCCAGCAGCTGCTGCACACAAACCTTCAGCAAAAACTCTGAAGAAAAAGTAAATTCTGATGCAGAGAAAACACAAAACGTTATTGCAAAGGGCAGCAATGACTAAAAACTAATCATCATGACACTTCAGCCTGTATGACTGAAGAACAAGGGACCTGTTGCTGAGAGGCAAAGGGCAGCTGGGCTAAATTAGCCAAGCAAGTTTGAGTCTGGATAGTGTCATTAGGAGAAAAGCAGAACTATGCCATAAACTCTAATGAATGCATTAATGGATGGCTTGTGCCTCTCAAAAGGGGAAAAAACGGTTTAAATAAAGTTATTAACACAGCCCACCTGTGTTTGGCTCTTGGACTATGTTGCTTAAATAGGCCATTAACTCTTGGAGTAACTAATCTTGAAAGTGAATATGGCCTTTCTGAAGTAGACATTTAACTACATTCATATAATTCAATTAGATGGAGCATTCTCAGTCCAAAGCAGTGCTCCTGCTTTCATCTCTAATAATGGTAAAGAGCAAACTTCATTAATATGGTGCTAAAAAAAAGAATGGCAACCAAAACTAAATTCCTGGGATTGAACCCTAAAATATAACATGTAATTTCAGTAATATGAGTTAGCATTAATGTAACACAGAATTTTAATGTTGCATTTAATCCTAAAATCAGTATTGCAAGAATGATCTGAGTTTTAGGGCCCTGTCTTTAAACCCACAGAGGAAAAAAATTGCTTTCAAAAAAAAATGTTATTGATCTAAAGTTTCTTTTTAGAGCACCAGAGCTCACACCAGTTCATAGACAACGCCTTCTGATTGGGTTTTGGGAGGGGATGAGGATGAAAAAACTCAAATTGCAGCCTGTGTAAGTTCATCCAGTTAATAAATAGTTAAAGCAAATTCATTAGGAAACAGGAATTTTATAGATTTAGTTAAAGGTTTCTTCCTATTTATGTCACTGAGAAATGATAAAATTCCTTTTATCACTCTACAACTTGTTAATGTTTTACCCCAGGACCACTTCATCTGTAATAAACATCTTAACAAAATATGCATCCCTAGGGAGGAACCGTTAATTTCCTTAAGGCCTCACACATGTAACAGGGTTTTATTGCATGCAGGTGCTTTGTGAAATTGCATCGACTAGTAATAAACGTCCAGTAAAGAGCAGGTAGCACCTAAAAGGGGGAAGTGATTGTGCACCTGTCTGAGGAGAGGCTGAGCACACCCCGATCCTCCGCGGGCTCCTCCGGCGGCACCAGCACCGAGCGAGGCTGCACCCGGGGCCCCGCCGCCTCCCAGCGCCGCAAGGTAAACGCTCCTGCTCCTGGTTGGGTCTAACCAGCTTAGCCCAGAAATGGGAGGTGAACTTGAGATATGTAACCAAATAGGCTCAGAGCTGCTTTGGCTAAAACTGCAGCATAAATTGCAATGAATGAACAGCAGGAGAAAGGACAGGGAACAGAGCATGGCATCTCCTTTTCCTCAGTAGGCAGACATCTGGGTAAGACCTTTCATGGAATTAATATATGTTATATTAATATATGTTATTAATCTGTTTAGAATTAAGTACAAACAAATTTTAATTTAATTCTTACCAGTAATAACATACCTTAGATTTTTCAATGAGGATAGCTTTGAAAATCATTTTTAAGGCCATCTGAACAGAGCTGTATCTATGGTTTCCCAAGGATGCTGATTGCAGAGGACTATTCTGCTCATCACAGTAATTAACACGAGTGAAACCTCCACATCCAGCAGCAGCGTGGTGTGTGCTGCAGCTGTTTGTTGTTCAAGCAGCTGCTTTTGCCAGTTCCCTGTGCTCACTCAGGAGCTGGGAGTTCTGGTTCTGTGTCGCTATTCATGGTGATACAACAGAGTTTTTCTTTGAGGAATTTCTGACTTTAGTTTCAAAATCCAGAACTTACATAAGTTCTTCAGTAAAATTTCTGTATTTCCTTCCTCTCCCACATCCTCTCTTTTTTTTTTTCCCCTTTCTAAATGTGGTTTTCCAGTAAAGGAGTATCAGGGCAAAACTGCAGCCAGAAGCCAAATAAACAGCTCTGGATACCTCAAGCAATTCAGATTAGAAACCTCCAGGATGAGAGTGGATCAAGTTGGTCTGAAACCCCTCAATGTCTCTTCTGCAGGCATCAGGAGCAGCTGCCAAGGGCAGCACATCCCCTCCCCTGGTTGAAACACAGGGGAAACTGTTTCAAAAGCTCCTGTGACATTTTGAAGTTCAAGTTAAGTTAAAATTTTTACCCAAGTGCATAGGAGATCTCTTGATCTTTAACAAGCCTATCACTAAAACACCCAAGATGCTTTTTCATTTCAAATTTGGGCATTTTAAAGAACCCCTGTAATTTTATACAAAACTAAGAACTTAAATGTTGTGCCCAGCCCAGACTGAAGGATATGCACTCAGTCCAGAGCATCACCTGAAATATTTGTTAATGGCTGTTGGACTCTGAGATGTATTTTAGTGCATGTTTAGTTAAAAAAAATCCACCTTTCACCCAACACTTTTCTGAGCTGGGTACATAATGTAAAAAACTCAGCTGTGATGTTATTGAAGTCAAGAATTATAACAAACTAAATACTGAAATGAATATTGACTTCTTCTGGAGTGCTAATGAGGTAATATACTTATTACTGAGGAAAAAAAACTGTTCCTATCAAAGTGTGTGAAAGACAGGTATTTAGAATCCTATGTGGATAAATAATAAATACTAGGGAGAAAAATTAACAAAACACCAACTTAAGAGTAAAGACCAAAACGGTGAATTCTAAAGAAAATCTCCCCGAATTTTAAAAGCAGAGGAAAAAAAACCCCACAATAAGTAACCTCACACCTGAGCTAAGATGGCAAAGAAATAAATAGCCCCGCAGAAGTCAGGAAAGCATTTAAGGACATCAGTCACCCGAGCGCAGCCCCATTAGGCTCCGGGGCTGAGGGAGGGCGCAGCGCCCGCGGAGTTCCCGGGCTGGGGGCGGCTGGGGCAGAGCCCGGGGAAGCCCAGGGGCACAGCGCCCACCCGCACCCTGCCGCGGGGCTCGGCTCTGTCCTGTCCCCTCTGCGCAGCTCCCCCGGGCCGAGCGAGGGACGGAGAGCTCGGCAGGGGCGGCTCCGGGGGCTGCCAGCCCGGGGGGCTCATCCCCAGCCCGGGGGGCTCATCCCCCAGCCCGGGGCAGCCCCGCAGCCGGGGGGCTCATCCCCCAGCCCGGGATGCTCATCCCCAGCCCGGGGGGGCTCACCCCCAGCCCGGGGCGCTCATCCCGCAGCCCCGGGCGCTCGTCCCCCAGCCCGGGGCGCTCATCCCCAGCCCGGGGGGCTCGTGCCCCAGCCCGGGGCGCTCATCCTCAGCCCGGGGGGCTCGTCCCCAGCCCGGGGCAGCCCCGCAGCCGGGATGTTCATCCCCAGCCGGGGGCAGGAGCGGGGCCGGGGCTGTGCGGCTCTGCCGCGGACCCTGCCGGCCCAGCCCGTGCAGGGCAGAGCCGAGAAAAGCCCCCAGGGCTGCAGCCGCGACCGGAGGGCGCTCGCTCTGGGCACGACGAGACCCTGGCACGGACAGGGACCTTGTCCCGCTCGGGCACGGGCTGAACACGCGGGACAGCAGAGCCCAGTGCCCTCCTCTTCCTCACGGGCTGCGGGGGCCTTGCTCAGCCTGAGAGCCGGTGCAGCGTGCGGAACCACAAGCAGACAGAGGGATTTCATAAGGGGAAACAGCTTATCTTGTCAGCAGCATGCGAGCAACTTTCCCCCAAACAGCCACGGGTGTTTATAGGTGCTGCTGGGTCCAGGCAGAGCTCCGTGCAGGCAGGCACATCCTTCACTCGTTATCACAACGCTCAGTACCTCCCTGTGAGCACTGAACCCCAGCCTTGCCATTGCAAATATTCCCTCAGAAAAGCTCGATGCAGCGTGTCGATTTTTCAAAGGAGAGAAACAAACACAAACCAAGACAAACACTCAGCCCCTCTGTGCTGAGGGAAATACAGACAGGAGTCAGAGAGGCAAATGTAATTAGGAAACATATGAGAAGATTCAAAAAACTTCAAAAGAATATGAGAAATGAAATGCATAAAAAGTAAATAAAACACATTGTTTAAAAATGTTTCATATTAGACTTCCCCTATAAACATTTTACTTTTTATTTTATAGATTTCATGCTATTCTAATCAACTTTATTTTTGTAACTTCACAACTGAAACTGCAAAACTTACAGCCTGTTTTCACATTTCTGGGGTGTCCTGTCAGTCTTTTATATCTCTCTAGATGGGGGAAAATAAAGCCAATGAAGTGAGCCAAGAAATTCTAATTTCAAAACTTTTATAGAAAATTCTGCTGAAGAAACTCAGGCACCACATCATGGAAAGACCATAAAGGTTTGGTGAAAACAGTTCCAACTCCCAGACAAATCAAAGCCTAAATAGTTTACTGCTGCTCACCAAGAGTTTGTAAACTTGTAAAGGATATTAATGAAGGTGTAAACTCTTACTGCAGAAAACCAAATCTTTGCTGTAGAGGACTGGGGTATTAAAATCAAGCAAACACAACACCTCATCTATCCTAAACCACACCAGAACCTCAGAACTGAAACAGCCATGTAATCTGAAAAACAATTTTGAGATGCAAGGCTTTGCTGGCCCCAGTCATCTGGAGGAAGGTCCCATCTCATCTTTACAATCAAAGAGTTAACTCTGATGTCCCAGCACACAAATAAGTAAATGTGGGATAATTAGGAAACAAATTCTGCAAACATCTTGAAAGGGGCTGGAGACCTTTGATCTTTATAGAAAAGAAAACATTACAATACAGTCCAGCTTTTGGGGTCTGCACACATTTTATACCAAGGCAGAGGATGGTATCTTTCTTAAAAATCAAGTAACACCTAATTCCATCATACCCTAATTATCTTAACTGATTTCATATGTCTAAAGGTATTTCACCAAAAGATTAGAGTAGAAAGAGGGACTGACAAAATAATTAAATATGCAATTTGCCAAGCTTGGACAATATGGCTTTGAAATCACCTTTTCAGGAAGTTTTACAGCTTGTTCATTGACATATATATTGCAGCCTTCAGATTCTTATTTAAGCTCTTTTGATTACTTTAATGGATTAATACCCGAGTACCATCCATGTAAAGTGTAATACTCAAGCCTGTTTCTAATTTGTCTGAAGCTGCACTACTTTCCTTTTGGTGCTATGCTATGAAAAAATACTCTGTCTTGATTTTTTTTTAAATAATAACTTTTTGTTTTCCAAAATACTTCTGTAAACACTGAAATAAGCCTGTATCTGGTATCCTTTTTGGTAACATGAAGTGCTTTCACGTTTTCCAAAGTTTTGGTGACTCAACAAACAAACCTGCACCCCCCAGCAACACGTTAGGCTGGGCTTTACCAGAAGAGTGCACAATGACTGCTTTAACCCTTTCCAACTTTTTTTGGTGAAAACACGTACTGAATTCATGCCTGGACCCTTCCCCACTGCCCTGTTTTGGGGGCACACAGGCAGGGCTGGCAGGGGGGCGGCTCCCAGCAGAGGTGCCTGGCCCCAGCCCCAGCCCCAGCTCCCTCCTTGTGCCCCTGGAGCTGCAGCAGCACTGGGACAGCACCCTGAGGACAGCCCAGAGGACAGCACCCCGAGGACAGCACCCTGAGGACAGCCCCGAGGACAGCCCTGAGGACAGCACCCTGAGGACAGCACCCTGAGGACAGCACCCTGAGGACAGCACCCTGAGGACAGCCCTGAGGACAGCACCCTGAGGACAGCACCCTGAGGACAGCACCCCGAGGACAGCCCTGGCCTGGCCACGCTCCCAGGGCTGCTGTCCAGCCAGATGTGGAAGGGAATTTCTCTACCTGCAGCAACAACGATGTTCCCACTGGTCTCTCCTGCCCTTGCCTCTTCAATGATGCAGAGTTTGCAGGAAAGCTTTCCACCTAAAACCCATGGCCTGCCCATAGAAGCCATGAAAAGAAGCACCAGAGGTGAAAGCAGGGCTGCTTGCTTTCCAGGGCTGAGTGATGCCTCCCTGGGTGAGCCTCCCTCCTCCGGGGCCGCGGAGCTCCCTGGCACTCGGGGGTTTCTGTGACTAAACCCTCCCTGAGAGCATCTCCTGTTGCAGCTCTCACTGCAGCCCATGGCAGCACATCCCATGTAACAGTGACAGGCTGGGGGAAAGCCACCACCCCTGGCTCACCCCACAAACAGCCCAGCTACCGCAGAGCCGGGGCAGCTCCGTCACCCAGCCAGAATGCAGGGGGAGCATTTTACAAAAGAAAGGTAAAACACACAGCCAGAGGGGTAACTTTTGGCCACAGACACCAGAGTGTCGCTGCTCAAACACAACTCGGGCCCAGGCCCAAGAGATGACACAGAAAGGGCAGCCAGCTCCTCACCCACGGGGCAGCAGAGCCCAGCTCGCCCGGTTCACCCACTGAGATTCTTGCTCTGCCCTGTGCAGAGACAGCCAACCACTCAAAACTCCTCAGAAAATGAAATTCTCTTCCTAACAGTTTTGACAACCCTTTCTGGGCTGCTCAGCTCTGCTGCAGACACGGTCAGAGCTGGCACAGCCACGGCCAGTTCAAACTGCACTAGCCCAGCTTCTGCTTCTGCTGCCTGTGGCACCCCTCCAGCTCAGGTCAGGTTTTGTGAAAACAAAAGCAAAGGCAAGCTTTGAATATTTAAATAGAAAAGAAACTCAAGTTTACAACTGCACAAGACTCTGAATACTAGAGAGGGGAAGGTCTCAGCCAACCTTTGGAAACCAGCATACATTCCTTAATGAAGAACAGTTTTTCTCAAAATTTAACAAAACAATCTAACCCAAACCAGCATGGCCTTTGCCTCTGCCTGAAGAATTCCAGCCTAATTATAAACTTCCTCTGAAAAACGAAAAAATGTAGCTGCTACTCACGGTCTGGGAGAAGAGGCAGGCAGCAGCTCAAAGCCAGACTTGCTGATGGACCCCAAAACTGAGGGAAATTATGCAAAAGTGCTACTGCACAGGTGTCTGCTTTCTCATAAGGTGGGAGCTGATCATGCAGCGTTACACGTAACGAGCTGCACCTGGTCGGACTGGCCTCAGTGCTACCCCCAGACACGTTGGGTGTCAGTGCCCTTCATCCTCCTCCTCCACACAGTTCTAGACTGCTGTCTGAACCAGTGGGAGCTGCTTCCCAGTGACTCTTTCCAAGTTTATTATTCCCCTGCTCCACATTACTGTTTGAAGTCAGCAGAAAAGACCCAGGATGGTGGAAGGGCACTTGCAAACCACAAACCTGTGAGTGGTGCTGGTCAGAGAGGCTGTGGGTTCCCTGGAGGTCTTGAGCAGGGTGTGCAGAAGTGCTGGTGGCTCCCGGGCTTGGCTGCCCTGGGATGCTGCTCTCCCTGTGGGGGAAGCAGTGGGTGCCAGAGCATCAGTGGGTGCTGACCCCATGTCTCCCCTCCCAGGGCACAGCCCTGCCCTCACTGGCCACAGCAGGGGAAGAATAGTCCTGCTCTGATGCTGAGATGTAGTTCAGGCCTTTTTGTTTATTAGGGCTCAGAAAGTTTTGCCACGTGACACACGTTAGGGTTAAAAATATTGGTAATGTTGGAAATGTTCCCTGGAAGCCACAGCTCAGCAGACTCCTTTAAAAATAACTAATTGAACCAAAACAGAGGGACACCAAACTGACCCAATCCTTCCAGTCTGTAAAACTATGCATGTGCACCATATTTCAGGGTCAATTTATCACAACATGCCCCTTCCCCACTGGTGCAGAGCAAAAGGGAGAGCATGGACATATTTATAGCAGGCACTGCCTATCAGATGGTATAAATATGTCCATGCTGGAATAAATCACGGCATGGGTGTGAGCTCAGTGATCCATGGTGAGCAGGAAGTGTTGCTGAGCACCTGGGAGTCCCCCTGGGCATGGGGTAGGCTGCCCACAACCACACAAGGCCATCCCCAGGAGGGACTGCAGGACGTGGGGCCTCACCTTGGTGTACTCCTTCCCACCTGCACCAGGAGCAGATGGGAGAATTAAAGGGGCCTTCTCTGCATTCTCCTTCTCTGATCATCCCCTGGCAGCTGTTTACCTGGTGCCAATTTGGATGTAATGAAGCTCCCCAAGACAAGGGTCCTTCAGCTTGTTCTTGGACCTATCCCAGGTGAGTGATTGTGGTGGCAAGGCACCATCAAGGCAAGTCATGCTCCCCTGCTTCTGTAGAAATAATAGAAGTTTTCTTTCAAACTTTTACCTGTTACCAATTTACTCTAATATCAATATCACTGGTGTCCAAATTCTAAACATCCCTGCAGGTGGAAAACCCAAGCAGACTTCCAGACAGCATGGGATTAAGAGAAAAGCCAGCGAAGTGGGTTCCCCATAAGCCACTGCTACTAGAGCACAATCTAGGTCTGCAGTACAGGGACAGGCTCAGAGTGAGGCAGGACACAGAGAGGCGCAGGGAGGTATCTAATTCAGGATATTTCTGGCTCACTTGTACAACTGGTGTCTCCTGCAGCCTTGAGAAACTGGGATTTAAGATTTGCAAAACCACAAATACAAATATATTGATAGGAAAATCAGTTTAACTTTCAAACAGCAAAACCTAATAACTCACAGATCATCAGGAGTCTTGGAGCAGAGCTGTGGGTAATGATGCACAGAATGTTCACAAAAGAATTGCAGAAGGTGCACAGAAAAGGCTCGATAAGGAGACTAAGGGAGCAAAATGCCAGCAAACCCCACCACGACAGAGCAGCTGTGCTCTTGTGGGATCATTTAAGATAATGTCCACTCCTGTTCACGGGCAGTAAGGGCCTTCTAAGAATAAACTGATTAAAGAACATTTTGCAACCTATAAACTTGGTGCAGTTTAAATGAAGTCTTTTAACCTTGGAGGTCTTATTTTCCTTATTAAGAAGTAGGGAAAGCCCTTGCACTCCCCAGTTTGATCAGCTCATTAACAGACTGACAATATCTCGGGAGCTGCTGATGCTCAATGCTTTAATAATAACATCTGCTGACTTCCTCAGGGCCCGTTTCAGAAGAAATTAGGTACAGGTTTGCATGCCAAAGCGAGCAGGGATGTCATGAATCTGCATCCAGCTGGGAGAAGCAGACAGGCTGTGGAATCGCTGCTGCCAGCGCCGCTGCCCAGCCAGCCCCGACCAAAGGAGGCAGGATCTGCCACCAGCCCCCTCCCCAAAGAGCCTGTGCCCCAGCACCCCCCGACCCTGCCTGCACAGGACCGAGGCAGGCGTGCCACCAGAGGGGCTGGTAACTGCTGTGGGATTTTTTTAATCTAGTTTCCTATGAAAACAAGGTTCCTGTGATCCCTGTGTGCTTGTCTGTCTGCCTGTCCTGCCCAATAACTTTGAACTCTTTTCTTTACTGATTTAAACCAGATTTCACAGAGAGGTAGAAGTCTCAAGGATAATTAAGTTCCTAAAAGGTTCATATGAGTAGGAATTTGGACAGAAAAAGGAATTTAGAGTTAGAACAGGGAAAACGCTTGCATTAAGGGCTTTTGAGTCCATTGAGTGGCTTCTGCCACCCATGGCAGGTCATTGCTGGGGACTGTGGGAACAGGGTTATGTGCTGGTGGGAAAGGCAGGAAGTCTTTGTGTAATTCAGAGAAGTCAGTCACAGGAAGCCACCTCTGTGGCCTCCAGAGCTCATGAAACTGATCCTCACATACCCCCAAGTTGGTACTCCTTGGTTTTGCCAGCCCTTGGCCCAGCCCATGGACATGACAGCTTTCCCCTGACCAGTGGGGAACTCGTTTGTCACTGCAGAGCAGTCAGCACCACCACCACCATCTCTGGCACAGGGCTGTCTGGTCACTCCTGCTCTCCCTCTCTCCCCACTCTGCTCACCCCATGCTCACCAGTGAGCAGACTTACTTGCTTGGCAGAGGTATGAAAACTCCCCCAAGAGAAGAGCACAGCCCTCTCCTATCTCTGCCAACAAGTTAGTTGAGAAACAAGCAGCTTACTCATTTTTTCAGTGCTAAAACTGGCATTGCCTTTCCCTCCCCAGGAGAGTACCTGCCCTGCTCTGCAGCACCTGGAGTTCTGGGCTTCAGGTGAGGACATCTGCTACTTGATTTCAGGTTTCTTCACTCAGAGGAACGTCCAAGGATATGCTTTGATCCTGTTGGACAATGGACATTAAATTTGGGCCTTAAAATCTGTAACTGGAGCCAACCTTTTCAAGCAACACTCAGTGGAGCAGATGGCAGTGACAGCCCCATTCCCATTACAGCCCCTCCGAGAGATGCCCCAGGGTGCTTGGGCTGTGTTGGCTGGGAGCAGAGGAGCTCTCCTCTCCCACAGGTACAGCTCAGGAAGCTGCAGCACAGCACAGTCTCCAACGCATGAGCTGCTGGGAAGATTGTGAAATAAATCCTGGCAGAGCAGCTGGATGAACACTCAGTTTAATTTAAGATCGAACACTCACAAGTCCAGCTACAAAGTGGTCTCACTTGGGGCATTCTTGTAGCTTTTGCTTTAATCGAGTAAAATTCTAGAGGTCAAAATCTCACCCTCAGTAGAAGGATGTCTCAAGGTTTCCAGCATTTCTGGTGGAAAAACCCCAGAGCAGAGCCCATTTGCTCTGAGAGTCGCATGATGGCTCATCAGGGCTTTTTCTCCTCGACGTGTTGCCCATTTTATTAACTTCTGCTTTGCTTTAAAAAGAGGCATCTACCATTTTGCTTCCCTAAAGAAGCTCGTGTTATAATTCAAGTGTCAGGACACATTAAGTTAAATGTGCTGTGTGATTCCCAAAGGAAAACAAACTTCCAAACATCCTCTGTTTGCCTTGTTCCATGTCATGGATTGCATTAGAGCCGAACATGTAATTCTGTCGCCTAATGTGTTAAAGTTGGCAGGAATTTTACTCTCTGTGCAAGGTGAGAAATTACTGAGCTAACAAAACATTTCGTTTCCCCCTCCTTGTGTTCCTTCTTTATGAGATTCTGAATGTGACATTTTCACAAAAAATCCCTACACTTATTTGTGAAAAATGTATATTAAAACCAAAACACATCAAATGGAAAGAAATCACAGATGGTTTTATTCACAAGCAGCAGAATTAATGGCCTTCCCTACTCTTTATAAATATTGGAAGCAGATGAGTTCATTACTATTTCACTCTAATAAAGAAAACCTGCTTGATTTTGACAAGACATCTACTTATCTAGTGTTTTCTACTGAATAATAAATCTATTTTCTTTGAAAAATAAAAGTTATCAATAAAAAAAATCTGCCGGGAAAATTTGCCAATCAAAAAACCCCAAACATCTTCATTTCTGATAGTGCTGAAATGGAATTCGAGGGATTTTGAAAATGTCACTAATTTTCAGACTAGAAAGTTTTGAAATGTTTACTTTGTGGTTGTCTTAAATTTTTACATCTTTCAACAAAGCAAGCAGAAAAGTGAAAACATCTGAAAAGGCTTTTGAAAAGAAAAGAGTCAGCACAAGCTGGATGAAGCTGTGGGCTCCTTTATCTTCCAGAAATCCGCACACATGGAGCAGAGTTTATGAGGGTTTTTTTAACCCGGCATTCAAACACTTCCCAGTTCACAATCCTGGCTCCATCATGTTTGCCAGAGCTTCAAAGTGCTGTTGGCAGCTTTTCCTGCACTGGGATAAAACATCTTACCCAGGGGAAGCAAAAGCTGAGTCATTTTTAACCCCAAACAACATTCACTGATGTGGTCATCTTGTTAGTCATGGAAATCCCGTGTTAGCTCTGTTTGTGCTTCTTTCAACACTCATTAACCAAGGAGCGAGGGGGTTTTATTTTAAACTGCAGAAGATGTTTATCCTCCCTAGGGCCATGACAATCAGTTACATGGCTTATCCATCATTCCAGAGAAAGGAAAGGATTTTGAGAAACTCCCCAGGCAAGTTAATTTTTAAAGCTGTAGGAGGGAGAGGAGAAAAGAAAACAAAACATCACCAAAGCCACCGGCTCACAAAGCCCAAAAGAACCCTCTGATGACACAGGGGCTGTGCCAGCAGCCTCCAGCCCCTGCTGCTCCCCTCAGGCACTGGGAGGATCTCCTTGGGGCAGGAATGGCCACGCGACACCTCTCCAGAGAGAAACCACTGCTCCCACGTCTCAAAGCACTGAGCAGAGCAGAAGAAATTAGAAATTTTCCTTAGAATCCGAATTCCGTGACTGATGGATGTAAGCCAGCTCCAGTCCCAGTGCTGGGGATGAGGGTTCCCCAGGCAGGCCTGGGAGCATTCCCAGCACGGGGTGTGCTGTGCCACAGGACTGAGCCCACAGGCAGGGCAGCAGGTGAGGAGATGCTGGCAGGCCCAGCAGCACAGCCCTGGCTCTGCCCGGGGAGCCGCGGGCTGGCATGGGATGGGCCCACTCTGGTTTATGTCCTCCCCACACCCCTCCTCCCCAGCCAGGACATTCAATCAGGTGCCGGTGACAGCTCCCACGGCAGCCACAAGATGCTGCTTCTGAGTTTTTTGTGGAACAAGTGGTACTGCTTTCAAAAGGTTATAAAAACATATGCCTGAAGAGAATGTCGGGAACTTGGGTATTAATCTCCCTTAATTCAAAGAGCACTCAAAATAAGCGAGACAGAAATACTGTCTGGGGTGAGAAGATGCCAGAGGTCAGATTGTGCACCACTAGCTTGGGTCAAGTTCAGAAGAATAATAACTTAGCACAAAGAAAAACAATGTTCAGTGTAGGGCAGTATTAGCTGCCCCTGGCTGAGCAGCCCACTTCCCTCAGGGCTTGCTGCCCCCAGCCACGCAGGTACCAGCCTGCACTGCTGCCCTCCCTGCTGCCAGCACCATGGCTGGGCTGAGGATTGCTCCTGCCAGGTTTCACCCAGTCCTGCCCCACAAAACACATCACTTGAGTTTGTTTTGATTTTGCAGCATACCTGTAGAGCAGGACATTTTGGACACATTTTCCAAGGCTTTTTACATCCAATTTCCAAGGAAAAAAGCCCACAAACAAGAGCAGGTTCCCTATAGCACCTCTGTAGTTCACTCTTCCAATCCAGGTAGTTGTTTCAGTCAGAAAATTAAAACACAAAAGCACACAGAATTATCTGATTAAAACAAGTTTCATTTAACAAATTATATTAAGAATACAGACAGAGTTATCACACAATGAAACTTCCCTTTGTAAAATACAGGAGGGTCATCTAAAATAAATATAAAACATAGTAACATTCATAAGATTAATGCACAGTAAAATCACTTTCAGTAACCCAACCATCTTAGAAAACCACCTTGCAACTGCATAAAAGGTTTCTCTCTGCCATTTGTATGATGCCATTTAAACCTGTTGCTGTTAGGAAACAATTTCACAACAAACGACCAGAATATCCAAAGTGTTTGGTTTCCCTGTGGTGATTGAACCGAGCAGCACCTCGCAGAGCTTGTTTGTGAGCAGAGGAGCAGCTGTGCCCCCTGTAAGGCTGGGCTGCCCCGCTGCTGGGAGGGTTCCAGGCTGCTCAGCAAGGCTCCATGGCTGAGGTAATCACTTGGGTGCAGCGAGGCGTGCCTGCCTTTGGGAGGAGCAGGAACAGCTCTGCAGCTCCCGGGGCTGCCGTGGGCACAGCTGGGGGGACAGACCCCGAGTCACCTGGGGAGCAGAGGGGAGGTGAAGCCAGCATGGCACTGCCAGCTCTATCCCATTTCCCCTCCTGCCAGGAGATTCCAGGCCCCACAGAAGAGGAGGTGCCAAGGCCCGTGGAGGCATGCCCTTGCCACTAGCACCTACCTGGCACGTGCAGTGCCCACGACAGGAATTCTCCAGGCTCGGCAGCATGTGGGTTCAGTCTGGAGAGCTCAGGACACTGAGGGAGCAGTGGTGGGTGTGAAACCAAACAAGACCAACGCTACAGACTACCAACAACCTCCCACTGCACAGGAGGCTCCCAGGAAAGCTCCAACAAACACCGTGGGGACACGCAGAGACAGTCACAGGAAAAGTCTGACACAGTTTACTCCTATGGAACTACTGATACGAGGTGCTCCCATAAGGGAATACACCTGCTACAACTATTCACACTTGAATTTTATCACGAAGTTCACACTCTACATCACTTTCTGGACTAACTTCTTGCCTTCCCATGATCAACACAGCAGACAGCACAGCCTGGCCTGGGTGGCCACAAGTCACCTTGGCACATGACCAGCTTCTCACCGTGAGGAATCCAGGAGGCAGCGTGTCACTAGGAATTCACATCAGAAGGCGTATTTTACAGTAAGCAAACCCCTCACTGCTGCTTTTCTGTCTCTGTTGCAGATGTATAATAATCTGGCAAACTAACTTCTCCATCAGCCACAAGATTAAACTACCTAGAGACCAGTTTTGTTCTACAAATTCAGGCAAGATAGCCAAGAACATCTGGTAAAGCTCTGCAAATTCACTTCTGTTGCTTTCCACTGACTCCTCCCCTCCCCTTATGCTCCAGAAGGCTTCTCCTCAGCCAGACAACATCCACATCAGATGCCCTGAACATTTATTGCCTGGGCCATTCTTCCACAGTCACCTCTTGGACAGGGAGGGAGATGCAGAGAGATGCTGGTACTGGCCATGGCACATGCCAGCATGGAGGATTCAGTGTAAGGATGCAAGGACCAGCCTTGCAACGAGCTGCCGTGAGTACAAACGTTATGGAGCAGCCAATAAAACCTTCCAGTGGAAATGCTGACCTGACAGCCCTGGTCTCGGGAATTCAGCAGTGCAATAAAAAAAGCTTCCTCTGATCAGTGGACTGAGAAGTTGACACAGTCAACCACCCTGCACTGTGTCTTGCTGCGCTTCCAGAGCACTGGCTCCAAGCCCTCTCCCTTTTGGAATTGCCTAGTTTTCCAGCCTGTGATTAGCAGGCCTGAGAGCTCAGCTGGCTCTCAGCAGGTGCAGCTTTTTGTTCAAAACACCTTCATTGTGTTTGCCCCACAGGAACTGCATCTGTCCTGCCTGTGCATTTGAACCAGGCTGTCCCCGCAGCGCCGTGGTGCAGCACCACACCATGGAGAGCAAACTCATCTCTCAAGGTCCTTTGCAGGCGAGTCCTGAAGCAGCTTTGCCGGCCCAGTGTTAGAGAGGGAGAAGTATACAAATATATCCTGAAGATGTTGATGTCTATCCCAGCCGCGTATCCTGCCAGTGTTTCAAGTATCCAGTGTTTCCTGTAGGTCACTGCAGAGCAAGCTGAGCAAACCTAGCAGTTGGTACAAATACTAAAGCACTGATTTCCTCTTACATAAGGGACTTGAAGCTCTGCACCCATTTCCCCAGACATATCCAGGGAGTGAGGCACTGAGCATGGGGCTCAGTGGCTCTGAGAACCTGCTCCTTGCTGAGCCCCCCATCTGCTGCAGCCCTGCCCTCATGGGAAGAGGTGGCACCAGGAGGGGCTGGCAGCTGTCTCTCAATCTCCCAGTGGCAGGCACTGCCCTGGAGCTCTGCAGACTGTGCTGTGCCCTGTGCTAGCCCTCGTTCCTCCACCATGAACAGGGAAGGTCAGCTCTCACCCCAGAGCTATGAGGAACGCACTGCTGCAGATGGCTCCTGCCTACCTGCCGTGCCCACTGAGCCACAGGAGAAGCTATAAACGGATGTCACAGAAAACTACAGAACAAATTACGAGCAGAAAAATAGAAAGACAAAAGATGGATGAGATGGGCACAGCACTACGGCACAGAGTGGATTTGAACTTGAAGTGAACCTGAGCCGAATGACCAAGCTGCCATGGTATGTTCATTTGTCGACGTCGGCATCATCAATCTGGCCTTTGTGAAGCCTGGCAGTGAGGTCTGGCTTTTCTTTACTGCAGGATAAATAACAACTAAAAATGGTGGTGCAAGCTCCAAGTAAATGAGCACTTCCAGGGGGTCACCCAAGGGCTCCAGAGCTGGTGCACAGCTTTAACTCTTTTGCCCAGAAACAATGTACATGCAACCAAACTGGCCTCTGCTCTCCAACCACCAGGCCACTCTACAGATGCAGCTCCAGAAAATTATTTACCTGATTGGAAGAAGCTGAAGCAAAGATCTGGACTCAGTTTGTCCCAAATGTATTTTGTGCTCTTTATCCCAGCAGTACAGTGTGGTGCCTTAAAACCAGAAATGAATCTTTGGACAAGAATTATTTTACTTACATAAAAATAGAAAATATTAGCTGACAGTACAAACACTGCTGTTAGTTACCACTCTGTGCAACTAGCAAATGCCAGATCAATCAAAGGGAGTGCAAAGTAGGTTGGGGCACATGTACGACCCAGGCTGAGAGCAACAGCACTGTTACTGTTACCATGGCAATTGCATTTCAGTGGGGTCAGGGAATCAGTATTTTACAATACAAAAAAATGTACATTTTAACTCTTACTCCAAAATTGCCATTTTGCTGCCATGATGTATCTTTGTTCTACAGCAGAGACTTGAAAGAGCAGCACAGAGTCAGATGGGCACTTGTAAATAACTTATTACAGCAATGGACTTCTCCGAGACATGCGTTTGGCGTGGGAGCAAGCCCGGTCAGCGATCACAGGGAGGCAGAGGTCAGGGTTTAATGCATCCCACTCTCATCCTGTGCCATGTCAGCGTTCAGTGCTTCCCCATGAATGCCCAGGAAACAGGCACATCTCTTTTGTTTTAGCAGCTAGCAGGGAACATGTTAGAGAACTGTCTCAATGATGGGCAGGTGATGGCATCCCAGTTGTCAGCAGGTCCACAGGCAGCTTGGCCGGGGCCAGTGGGGCACCGCCAGGGTCTGCCGGGGTGTCGCTGCCAGCATCCATCCAGAAAGAAACACAGGATGCTTGCTGCCCTAGATGCGTACGGACAGACGGACACCCTGTGCAAAGCGAAGGTGCTTCATCTCAGGACCTGCAGGGCACCTTGGGCACCTGCCTGCCCTGCCAGTGCCCAGGGAGAGCCAGGGGCACGGCTCCCCCAGCCTAAGCAAATCCAGTGACCACAGCGGAACTTCTGTGCCCAGAGCGTGGCAGAGGGATTGGCATTCACTGCAGCTGAGTTCTGCACTGGACTAGGTGAGCCTCCTGCTGCAAGGTGTCGAGAGCCAAGCAGCTCCACAGCAGCTCGCGTGGCAGTACCCAGCCGTGCCTTTCACTGCTCCTTTCAGGGATATGATCTCTCCATGCTCCGCAAGCTCCCGGTTGTGTTCGCAGAGGTTTGCTACAGCTCTGGATTCTGTGACTGTCCTGCAGCAGGGTTACAGAGTGGGGATGAGCAAGGGGCTGCGTCAGGCTCCCAGTCCTCAGTCCTGTACTCACGTGGAGAGGGGTCTGCGGCGGGGGTAGGGGGCAGCTGCCCAGGGGCCACGGTGCCCGCGGAGGAGCGGTGTGTGCAGGGGCGGTGCAGCGCAGCGTGGCGGTGGCCGGACACGGGGAGGCCCCGGGGTGGTTCCATCGCTGTGTCCCGTGTCCTGCTCAGTAGTATGCACGCACACACGCTCCGGCCGCGGCCCTCAGGACGGCGGCACCGGCGGGCAGCGGGTGGGGCTCGGCGGCAGGCGGGCGGCTGCGCTCTGCTCCGTCCGGAAGCTGTAGTCGTACTGCGGGGCAAAGCAGAGAGAGGGGACCTGGAGCACTGACCCACACACCACACTGCCCGGGCTGGCACAGTGGAAGAAGCAGAAGAATGAGAAAAACCAGGATGACAACAGCTGGCCCAGGCAGGGCTATGCCAGGTGAACCTGCTGGTACCACCTGACCCCACATCAGTGACCTCCCCAGGTAGGGCTCACCCCCTCCCCCAAAACCCCACATTAACACAAACGTGACCACGCTCATCCTGTCCATAAAGCAGCTAGTCAGAAACACTCCCCCTGGCAAGTTTACTCAAGCTGTTACCATCAGAATTAACATTTTTGGTTAGCAAGAGGGTGACAATCCCTATATACACATCCCTGTGCCCCCACGGTGTCACTGCAGGCAAGGGACATGGCTCGCAGCCTGGCGTGCACTGTAGCAGTGCCATCTCGTGGCATGCTGTGAGCCGCATCCGCCGGCCCGCGGCCACCCCGGCCGCTGCCAGGGCACCCCAGGACAGGCCGGGGTAGCGGTGACTTTCCTGTGGCAGGGGGATGGCGAAAGCAACACCATATGTTGGGGCTACCAAGGTAGGAGCTGCCCACGACCGTGGCACACCCGCTGCAACGGCCCCGTACACGGCCTCTCCTCCCATTCAACTCCCAGTGTCGCATTTGTGGCTCTTGGAATGTCACAAACACATCCTCCTGTGTGCTCCTCACAGCCGGACTGGGACACGGGATGTGCTGCCAGCAGGGTGGTCCGGGCAACCATCAGCCACACCGGTACCTGGCCCAGGGCTGCGCCAGCTGTGCAGGGGCCATGCCAGCTGTATCAGGGCTGTGCCACTTCCACCCAACGCCGACCTCCTTTCGCTGCCGGCTCGGGAGGACACCGGCGCGACGCTGAGCTGCGGGAGTGCCGCTCCTGCCGAGCACACAGGGCCGGCCCCGGCGAGCCCGGCCCCGGCGATGGATCCCGGGCGAGCCCGGCCCCGGCGATGGATCCCGGGCGATCCCC
>JAYDZK010000051.1:368696-418236 GCA_034509185.1 Euphonia xanthogaster
ACCCAGGCTGTGCCCGGGCTGTACCGGGGGCTGTGCCCAGGGCTGCACCGGGCTGTACCGGGGCTGTATCAGAGCCTGTACCCAGACTGTACCCGGGCTGTACCGGGGGCTGTACCGGGGCTGTGCCCGGGCTGTACCGGGGGCTGTATCAGAGCCTGTACCCAGGCTGTACCCAGGGCTGCACCGGGGGCTGTGCCCAGGGCTATACCGGGCCTTTACTCCCTGGGGCTGCACCTCCCTGTCGCGATGCTGCAGCCGCTGGCACGCAATAGGACTCATTTTTCAACACCCAAACGCATAAAGATGTCAGCTCAAACTGTTTACTAATTAACACTTAAAAAGACACAAATTAGATATGCGTGGCTAAGAGCAATTATAATCAAGACGAATCTCTCCAGTCATTGGGGAACTGAGGAAACTCCTAATTGCTGGAACCAATGTTTTAAAATCTGAAATCATGCCAGTTAGCAAATATGTTCATTTAAAGAACATTTCATGTGACTGCACTCAGGAGAATTGACTACAAACATGCAAACAAGAAAAAATATTTCTGTGTAAAATTAAAATTTTAAGCTCTTCTAGATTTACAACTTCTTCATTAAATATATTTGCAAAAAGCAGCCCATGAAAACTTGTAGCAATTCAGTGGTTAAATGAACTGCCTTCCTTATCACTTTAAAAGGAATGATGAATATTGGATGCTCCCTTTACTAATTAGACTCTCTTTAGACTTTTTACACCAAAATGAAGACAGGGAGCACCCTGCCGTGGCCAGACCGCTGCCCTCACTGCACAGCACCCGCCACAGAGCTGGGAACAGTGACAGTGCCACGGCCTTGGCCATCGCCTGCACCTGCCCAGTGCAGCCACTCTACCCTACCCAGGACAGGCAGGGGTAAAGGACAAACCCCCAGAGCCTTGCTGGGAGACCTGGCAGCAGCACTGTCTGTCCTACACTCTCCTTTCTCCTACATCCACCAAATTAGCCATGAAGTGATGGCATGTGCTGCTTACACCTGCACTTCACCACCTCTTCATAGCCCAGCTCTCTGAGCGCTCCCCTGGGCACAGCTGTGCCACCCTGGGGAAATGAGCAGTTCAGCTGCAGTCCAGGATTTGCACCTATTTCCATCATTTTCCTGACAGGGTAGAGTCCTGAAATTCAGCTGCCTGCAGCTTGGCGGATGGGTGCATACATCTGCAAATGTGGTGACAGAGAACAGTAATTCTTGGAATTCTTTGGGAATATTTTTTGCAAGGCATCTTGCTCCAGGGAGAATGTTCTGGCTGCTTTGGATATCCAGAAGATTTGCTGTAATGGCGCTATTGCTTGCAAGGGAAATAAAGCCATGCCAGAATTCACAATATTTATATGTGTAGCTCTCTATGTGCAGACAAGATGCTTCATCAAGGAATATGGGCTGCATAATCATACTTTTCATTACGCTGGAACGCACACAGCCTGCTCCAGAGCAGGAGCTGTGGAAGAGCAGGCAGGTCTTGGCCTCTCCTCCCTGGCCCACAGAAATGATTCCAGTGCTGGTGTCCCCACACTCCACAGGCCTGCGAGGGCACAAGCAGGGCTGTGCAGCCCAGCCCTCTCCAGGCAGCCCTCAAGCTGCCAGACCTCCCACACCAGGCAACACACAGAGACCATGCAGAAGCAAATTCAGCACCACACGGATTCCCCTTTGGCCAGAGGGACCATCTGCTCCCTGGCCAGCTCAGGGCAGGAGTGGGAAAGCAGCCAGGCATGTGGAAGGGCTGCCAGCACTGAGCATCCCCTGCTCCCAGGGTCCCTCCTGACAGACACAGGAGGCATGTGTGCCACGTGGCAGACTGCAGTGCCTGAGGCAGTGGGTGCATCTGTCAGCCACTGCCCCTGTCAGGCAGCATCTTCAGACCCACTACTGCATCCACTGCAGTCCCACGGGGCACCTGCAGAAGCCATGGCACCTGGCCCTGACCATCTTCTTGTACTCAGACAAAACTTTCAGGCACAAGAGGGTGGATCTGGGCAACTGGACTTAACTGGAATAAAGAAGTGGAGAAGCTTTGAGGAATCTGGCAGCTTTGCAATGTCATCTCCCTCTCTCCCTTGAACCCAGCTAGATGGCATAGCAGGAGGCCTTTGTGACCAACGGTGCCTGAAGAAGCATGTGCTGCTGAGATAAGTTTCTTCCTAGTCTGAGATGTCAGATGTGAAGCGACCTTTGCAGAGCAGACAGCTCCTCAGCACCGTGCCACAAACATCATGCAGGTGCCAGAACACCCCCTCAGAACCACCCTCACTTTGGTGGCTGCCTCCTCCCTGTGCCCCTCAAACACTCATTCCCACTCAAGTGCAGCCCAGCTCCCCCAGCAATAACTTCCCAGTATCAGCAAACTAAAAACTCATGAAAATGTTTATCTGACATTGCTGAGTCAAGTCCATTCGCCTCCCTGACACGCAAGAGGCACCTAAGAGTGTTCTGCCACTACCATGTATTGTTAATACATGAGAAAGAAAGGCTAACCAAGACAGACATCTGGAAATAAACAGAAGGCCCCACACTTTGCCATTAAATTCACCAACTGAAGTGCCTTCACTCATCACGGATCAGAGAGGGCACCCCGACCCTGGGCTTACTGCTTGACTTTCTCCATCCTCTGTGACTTGGGAGAGACAAGAAAGGTATTTTCCATAAGGAAAGGGTTCTTAAGAAGAAGGGAACACAGCCCTCGTGATTTGCTCAGTGCCTGGCTGGCTACTTACCTCCTTTTCAATTTCTGCAAGGGTTTTGATTGTGATACCCAGGAGATCAACTGGCTGCATCTGGAAAGAAAGAAACAAAAATGTCAAATTCAGGGTCAGGGAGGGGTTGTGTGTTTGTTTGTTTGTTGTTTTGTTCTGTTTCAAGTCAGCAAACACTCCATCACTAGAGATTTAGAGGCACCATCTGTAAACACAGGCACAATCCTGTTCCTCATTCCAGCAGGAGAGTGAACAGCAGACGGTGGGCTGGGGCTACCAGCTCCAGCCCTGCTCTCCCTCAGCACACTCAGACAGTGTCAGACAGCTGACACTCACCTCGGTGCTGCCCCTGCAGGCAGACCTGCCACCCCCACTGCAGGACGGGGCTCCAACTGGATGGCTTCTGTGGCTGCAGCACCAGGTGTGAGCTGCAGGAAGCCCTGACCAAACTGACCATATGGTGGCAATGGTGTCTAAAGGATCTGCGGGGAGGATTAGCACGACCTAATCTCTCTGCATTTGTCCTCACAGCAGGGCCTTCAGATTTCTGGGAATAATGGCCCATAAACAACCCTTTCAGAAAGCAAGGGATGTGAAAAACTGCTGTCAGCAGGAAGAAGAAAGCAAAAAGCTGGAGCACTACTGAAGAACCAGACACAGCTGATGGCCCAGTGTTTGCCTTAACAGCTTCCTGTAAATTGATTTTTAAAAAGATGCTGCTTTAGGATCAGATGGATTTGGGAACTGGTAGTGGGATGCTGAATCTTTGAGCTCTGGATCATCAACCTTAACAAGCACTGGTCCAGTGACACCCAGAGGTCATTCTGAACCAGGAGCAGTGTTTCTGTTTGGTGAAGCAGGCGTGCCCTGCCTGTGCTGGCAGCAGCACCCGCTGTGGAGCAGGCACCACCCAGTGCCCTCTCCACCTGACCCGCAGCCAGGCAGGACCCTGGGGGCAGCTGCTGGCACTGGAGTGCACTGTGCCATTACCACTGCCCTGAACTCCTGCAGTGACAACAGGAAGTAGTACAGCTGTTGGCACTATGCCATCCTCACAGCAGGTAAATGCAGGAGCTCCACCTCTGCAGCTTTCTTTACAATCTATGCTAAGAAATTAGAAATGCTTTCAGCACCAGGGAGTCCCATTGCCATTCCTATTTTTGATGGTAATAAACCATGAAATCCCAGGACAATTCAGTTTTAGAAGCAATCTGGCAAAAGCCTTTCCCATCTAACGGGCAGCTATTGTGACATGCAACCTCGGCCCATCTCAAGCACTGGGTATGTATTTGGCCCCACAATAGAATAGCTCCCAGAAGCAGGAAATTTGTCTTGATGTTTTGTGATCACCCCCCATGAAACAATGGATTTCAGACACTGGAGAATAACAAACTCACCCCTTCAGGAGCGCAGGCAAACTTCTCTGAAATCATAAAAGGCACTCCATCCATTGCTGAAACAGACAAGACATCACATGTGACGTTTCCAGCTGCCTTCTGACACGCAACTTCACACATTCCCAGTGACAGATCAAGTATTCACAGCACTGACACATGACTGATTGCTCCCAAACGTTACTGCCAGCCTTCTTCTCCCTCTAAACTGCCAGTGGCTTCTTTCCATTTAAGACATAGCTGGGTCAGTCCCTACCAAGCCAGGAATCCAACAAATTCTCCTTGCTCTATCCACATACGATTTCATGGCCTCAATTCTGCATGTTCCAATTTCGTGCAGCTGGTGAAACAGGACAGTATTTGAAACTGGAAGGACACACTTCTATTTATCACCTCCTCACCAAACCAGTCCAGCACTCAGTGGTGTCTGAGCAAGAGAATAAGGAACAGCTGGTTCAGGGGACTTGTAGCCCCCAAAGCAGTCAACACCACCACCCATGTACCAGGCAAGAAGTTGCCACCACCTGGGTAGGATGATGACAAGCAGCTGGGGCCAAGCACCCTCCCTGGCCTGGCTGTAGTTAGTGTAAACTCAACAGTGAGCAGTGGCTCAAACACTTGCAAACCACATCTAGAGGGTGTAAACCAGTGGAATATGAAGACAGACATGAGTACATGACACCACATGGCACAGCCTCATGTCACATGGCCCAGCTTTTTCTGTAGCATGACCTTAATGGTACTCAGAGCACTGTTTGCCTTTATCCCATCTTGTATATTCATGCTAATGCAATGATGTTCAGTGTTTGTGTCTTGCTATCAGCATGTCACAGGAAGCCTCCCACAAGATGTGGTAGTACAAGGGAGACACTTATTTTTAAAACACGTAACTCAGCAATTTGCACAGAAGACTGAAAAGGGCATGTTTCAAAGGCAGCTCACACCCCAGACACACCTCCTCTATTGCACTTACACCTTTAACATCTGAAGTCTTTAAATTTCAACTCTGAAAGAAATAAAACTTCAAATCAGAGCAAATTTAAGCCCTGAGAGGTCCTCCACTGATCCTCAAACAGGGTTTTCTTTCAGAAAGCATCTGCACCCACAAACCCAGTGCTCCTCTGCTGTTTCTAACTTCTACAACACCACTGAGTTACCATGTTGGTGATTAAACAAGGGTCATTTAAGAATACTCAGCCTTTTACATTCACTTTGTCTATTTTCAATACAAACCCCCCCCTCCACTGTAGTAATTTTGTTATCAAAGGTGCTGCGTGGCAGCCACAGCGCAAAGGAAAACAAAAGGAAACAGATGAAAAGCAGCATCACCAAATCCAGGAAGTTTTAAACCTGAAAGACCATCTGCACTTGTTATCCGACAGAAACCCTCTTTGATCAGCCACACGCCAGCTTTTGTAAAGCAATCTAAAGCCTGAGCTAGGGAGAGTGTGCATCCCCAGAGCCCCCGTCCCCGGCCATGCGCTCCAGCCCACCCGGAGCCCCGCACACACAGCAAAGCAGCAGATAAAAGCAGGGTGAGCCAAAGGCTCCACAGCGCAATTAGCACTCTCCTAAACAAACGAGCTTCAACAGAGCTGTAATTAAGCAGGCCTGTAATTAAGTATATGCCCTTTATCATAACGATCATGCTTAAAAATGGCACGATGCATGGAAGTGTGTTATTAATGCTGCACTCCCCAAGCGCGGGAGCGTGTGCGGAGCTGCCGTGTCAGGCCCGTCACCAGCCTGCTGCTAAAATGCATTAAAGGCAGAAAGCAGAAAACAAGTTGCTCATTCAGCGTCTCCTTTTTCAGCCAGGCACTGGTGTCACGAGGGTTTAAATACCACCAGTTCTGGAAACTTCACAGAAACGCAGCCCCGTGCGGCCACTGCCACTGCCTGCCCCAGCACCAGGAGGGCAGCAGCCCTCAGCCCTTCACCCCCTGGCTCCAGGAGCCCTTTGGCCACCCAGGGGGCTGCAGGCAGACAAGGGGGACCCCCAAGACAAGATGCATGGGGAGCAGTGCTTCCTCCTTGCATCTGCTCCCTGGCTGAGCAAGTGCCCTGAACAAAGCAGATGCTCTGGGGGCAGGACCCTTCTGAGCCCCCCACCTCACCTGTGGGGTCCCCTGCTCACAGGATGAGACACCCACTGCTGCTGCTGCCCAAGATGGGCTTTTTCACATTCACGAGGACTTCAAGGGTGTGGTGCTCTTCTCCCTCAAAATGGAACAAAATAAAATCCTGTTTCACAAGGAAAACTGTTTCCAATGGCTGTTTGCTGCCTCCCAGGATCAGCTCCTTCCCGAGGGTCACAGCTAATTAACTCAGACACTGCAATTAGTTAAAAGAGTTGAAAGGATTCAGCAGCCAAAACCAACCTTGCAAAGCCCAGCCCCAAAGGACGGTGTTCCCATGCATCCCTGCCAGCAGGGAGGTGGAGTGGACACGTCCCTTCATCGGTGCAGGACCACTGAACACACAACTGGCTTCCAGCTGGTGGCTACTCCTTCACTGTAATTTACCAAGACTTGCTCTCAGGCTCTAGTGGGGAGGACACCAAAGCATGCTCTATAATTCAGCTTGCTAGCTCGCTTAGAAATCCTCTCTTTAATCTGGGAAAGTATTGTCACCCTTCTCTAAGCACTCGAGAGATGCTGCCTTCTGTGCTGCAGACTCCAACTAAATCTCAGTTGTCAAATTAGTAATTCATCTTTCTTGAATAACTATATTTTTAGCCAAGCTACCAGATTTAAATAATCAGACCTGCCAATGCTACCCTAATTTAAACATGCTGACGAACTTTCACAGGCAGCATCAGCTAACATAATGAGTTTCTGGATGACAAAGAACTTCAGACGGTAGTTCTCTACACTACCCAGCGTAATAAGCACTTGTTCTTTTCTACAATGTGCACATAAAAGAGAAATCTAAATAATAGTTGCTGTAATTATCTTGAAAAATATGTGGTGATTAATGGTGATTATGAAAATCTGTATAATTGTTCACTAACGCTCCAAAGATCAGATGTTCTCTTGAAGCAACCATCAGTGAAGAACTTGGAAACACAAAAGCTTCCAAGCTGCTGTCCCTGTGAGAGTGGGATGACCCGTGTGCCAGCTCAGCCTTCACCCTCCTGTGACCTCTGCCAGAGGTTCCAGGATGTCCACCATGTGACACATGTGTCATTGCGGCTGAAAACACAAAGTGCAACCTGTTATTTATGCAAATAATTAATTACTCTTGTATCCAACTCACAGTTTGTCATGACACATTAATGACTTGATAGACTTCTATGAACTAGTGAGCACAGGACAGCAGAGCGCTTTTATCGTCATTTAATTTAAAAACGATCCTGTGTGAAATTATCTAGTTGTGAGTGATGGAAGCATAAAGAACAGACTCAGCAAAGCTTCTTTTGGATCATTGCTTTATTAATGGTAACGTCAGGGAAATGAAAAATGCTAACATTGTCATATTTAACTCCTGGGTACAGATGAATCGCTGCCTCAGAGCCTGGCAGGCTCCGTTTGCACACTGCAGTGAGTGCTAATTCCTCACACCATGACTGTGGGGATACACAGCCACGGAAGAGTTTATACACCTTAACTCCCAAGGAAATAACAGCTGTTTCTGCATTAAATTCTCACCATAAGCTTTTATAGCTTTGGATTTCTTTATTACTCTTTTTGCATAGCCTGTTACACTAGAATTTTCAATTTCTGATATTATATTTAAATAAATAAATAAATAAATCCCTTGCAAAATCTTTTCCTGCATAACTGAAAATTAAGAACTGCTGATCCAAACCAACAAAAAATCCAACACTGAGTGCACTACTACCACCTTTAAAATTTAAACGACCTTAGATTTCAGAAAGGGCTTCCTCTAATGCTGCAGAACTGTTCCCATTTTCCCCAGACCTGAATGCTAACAGAGTGTTTATCCTTTACCAAGAAGAGTATCTCATAAACCAGCCTACAGCAACACCATAAAACCAGCAGAGCTCCCCTGCTTAGAGAAAACTTGATTTTCAGCTAAATGGCACCAGAGGAATCTGAAAGCAGACTGAGAATCAGAGGCTGGCACAGAGCTCCAGCACAGCAGCACCTGGAGAGGAGCCATGGTCAGGCTGGAGGGACACATGAGACAAGCCCCAGTCTGGTGTGGGCAACAAAGGCACCCACCAGTAGAGCCACTGAGCCCAGCTCACGGGAGCTCTGGGGGCCATTCCCCTGAAGCAGGAAAGCACAGCCATGAGCAGCCCGTGCCCCAGCCTGGCCAGGACAAGGGGCTGCTGGCTCCTGGGGGCTGAGCAGCCACGGGGAGCTGGTGGCACAGCGTGTGGCAGCCAGGGCAGGCTGCAGCCAGGCCACCCACCCTTGGTGCCCTCTTGCAGCTCCTGCCAAGCACGCAGCTCTGGCTCCCAGCCATGCCCCTCTGCTTCCCAGCACACGCCCCGCGTGAGCTCTGCCCCCGTGCAAGGAAGGCAGCACAGCACACCCACACCAAGCAGGCACTCTGTGCCCTCAGTACAGGGGAAGCCATTCAGAAATATGAACAAATGCTTTCCAGCAGTTTGCAACGCATCCAGAGAAGGGTGTGAGCTTTTCAAACCCAGCTCTCCATGACGCTAAGCTCCTATTCCTGTATTTCTATACACAGAGATTTACACAGCAACCTGAACAGTAAATTTGTGTGTTCTTTGTGCTACAGTGCACCGAGGCCCATATGGAACCACACCAAATCACTGATGGCAAAACCTCAGGGCCAAAACTAAAAAGCAGCTCCTGCCAAGCCGGCTGCAACAGGGAACCTGCAGCTGTCCCAGCTGTGCTCCCCAGCTGCAGACACCAACTCCAACATGCATACAACTTCTTTGTGTCATACAAAGAAGTACAGAGGTGCAGGCAGGGGCACAGGCAGGGGCACAGGGCTCAGCTCTGCTTGCCCAAGGCACAAGCCCAAACTCATGAAAGCCCCAGAGCACTTTATGTGGCTGTGGGGGCAGCTGCAGGTCCTGTGGCTCCTGGGCAGCAGGAGCTGTCCCCAGGGCTGTGGTGGGGCAGCGAGGCAGCAGGGGCACAGCCAGCTGGGAATGCCCAGCCCAGTGCCCAGCGCCCAGGCCTGGCCAGGCAGCAGGATGGCAGCAGCACCAAACCCCCCAATGCCTGGTGCAGTGAGTGGGACAGCAGGGGTCTCCTGGGCTGGGGAAAGAACCTCTGCTTTGGGAAAGGTTTACAGCTTTCCTGTTCCTCTTGAAATTACTTTGATTAAAAAAACAGACCTGGACTAAATTTTCATTTTTGCTAATTTGATTGTCAGCCTTGATTTTCTCCATTTCCTGCATAGCTCATGACATGGCACAATTAGTTCTTTACTACTAAGATCAAGCCACGAAAACACTTGAAAAAGTACCCCTGGATTTGATTATTTTCTTTTTTAAATAAAGTGAAGGTTAAGTACTGCATGGTGACGCCTAAGGAGCACCTCAGCACTGTGACTCCATCAGCACCAGAAAACATGGAGAGACTTCAAACAAGCTCTTCAAATTGCAAGTGTTTAGGAGCTCTTGATTTTATTATTTTTTAATAAAATGTCCCCTTTGAAGTCTCTGCACCACACTAAACTTCAAAGATCACACCTTAGCATGTGCTGTTTCCAAGCCACAACCCCTAATTAATTAGAGCAGAGCAGATACAAACCAGGGCACTCGTGTGGGGCTGAGGCAGAGCTGGGACAGGGCCCACTTAGAGATGGGGAGGCAAAGGCAAAGGAAAAGCAAAGGCAAAGGAAAGGCAGAGGCAAAGGCAAAGGCAAAGGAAAGGCAGAGGCAGAGGCAGGTACTCCTCCAGCGTCCGCTCTCGGCTGTGTGCTGAGGAGAAACCCAGACTCTTTTCCATTCCCTTCAGCTCTGGCTGTAAGGACAGACTCCTGGGAAGTCATTAAACATGTAATGTCTGTCTGCCACGGCCGGGCAGCGCAGGCTGCAGCAGCAGTTGCAAAAAGCATCTCGGGCAGCCCCACAATGGCCGCAGTGTTCCCTGGCCGGCAGCTGTAAATTCCTGCTGCTTGATGAGAGAAACATCCACACGGCTTCCAGGGCTGCAGGGTAGGGGCAGGGGGTATTAAATCCACAGGCTGCATATTGTTACAGTGTCTGGCCCCGGAAGCTTTTTCCGTAGCTGAGCCACCTCTGGTGTGAGGTGGGATTTGCTGCCACTGTGGCAGCCCTAGGCTCCCCAGACTCTCTGGGCAGCAGCCAGGTCACTGCCAGGGGCAGATGCCCACACCTGCAATGATGCTGTGATCCTGCCCAACAGCACCCCACACTCTCCAGCAGTGCATTGAGTGACCAACATCTGTCCCACAGGGCTCCCAGGGGAGACAAAGGTGCACGGTCTTCTCTTTACATGGTTTTGGTCTAAGAGACTCAAGTTATTTTTAACACACAGCAGCTTTGTGTTTCCAATAAAAGCAGGAGAAAGAAGCTGGATCAGCTGCCCTGACAGCACCGTGCTCTCCATTCTGCAAGCATGCCTGCAAGGTAGTGGAAAGAAGTCCTGAGCGTAGCTAGGAAGGATGTGGGGATACCCACCTTCTGCCCTGCAGCTCAGTGATGCCCAGAACACACTCCCACCATCCCATGGAGCATCCACCCAGCCAGACCCAAAGCTGAGGCCTCCAGGGCTGCAGAGGATGGCACAGGCAGAGAGCACTGCCTGGCTGCAGGAAGGCCCCTGTGCCGTGGCTGGGGGGCTGAAGGCCAGGGGAGGTGCCCTGCTGCCAACGGCCAGGCACAGAGCCACAGCCCTTCTGCAGGAGGAGATCCACTGGGCACGCGGGATCCACATCTTCTAACGGGATTTCATTTTTAAGCGCTCAAAATCATTACTGGAACCACATATTTCTATCAGGTAAATTTCATTTGCATATGCAAATGATATCCAAATACACTGCACCATTAATATGATCAGTAATTACATAATAATAGTCACCAATCTCCACACGCATCAAACTTACAGTTTTGTAGCTATTAAGGAAACTGTGCTTTGTAATTAAGATAATCCTCATTTCCAGATGCTAATTAACTATATAATAATTAGCTTCTTTTGCTAATGCAAATGAAGTATTTTCATCCTTATTGGTAAAAGAGTTGCTTATCACTAAAAAAAGAGACAACCTAGAAATAATCCCTCCTCCTCCTTAAAGGTGAAAAGGTAACTCCATTTTTATCAGTCTCATTTGTGAATGTAAATTAGCCCTGATTAATCAAATCACAGATTAATGCGCCCATCTTGTCGCACGGCCAGGCCTGGCGTGGCCCCCAGCCCTCGGAGGATGGGGGCTGCCCGTGGCCCGGGGCAGCCCCTGGCCCCTTTCCGCTGGTGCTGGCACTGCAGAGCCCCCTGCCCCGGGCACCAGCCCCCTGCCCCGGCCACCCGGTGCCACCCGGCCCGCCCGGGAGCCGCGAGGGTGGCGGCTGTGCCACAGCTGGGGCAGGGGGTGGCAGGTGCCAGGGGCAGCGCTGCCAGCCTGCCACGCCACCGCGGCACGGCCCGGCCCTGGCGCAGCACATCCATCATCTGCTAAACCAATCCACCCACTCTGCACCACCATTTGTCATTAATTATGCTAATCAGCACACCATTACTCTCCGATGACACCACAGCACTTATTAGCCAGTTATGGTTTTTCAAAAGCACAGCTCATTGTGTATGTGAGTGCTGCGCCTGCATTAGCCTACAGGGAAGAAATGTCCAATTATGAAAAGAAAAAATTTGCTATTATCTCCCTCTAACAAACCAATTTAGTAATTATAGAAGTCTCTGAACTCAGAAGGATTTGTTAAGAAGAGCTGAGTGATGAAACCAGAGAATTTTCTTTGCAATAACTTTCTGAGTTGGAATTGAAGTGACAACAGAGAATGAGCAGTTTTTATTATCTTAATTGCAACTCTTGCATCTTCACTTTAAATGATCACAAAGCAGAATTTATCTAAACACAGGCCCATATTTGGCTCTTCCCTTAACCCATCTGATTTGTTTGTTTTAACAGATCTGCATCCAAACATGTGTAACACGTCACGGACCCTGAGATGGGCCTGGCCAGTTCCCAACCTGCAGCTCTGAAGCGCTGGATGCTGGATGCAGCAGCCACCCTGCAGAGGCACCCATGCAGAGGCACCCTGCAGAGGCACCCATGCAGAGGCACCCTGCAGAGGCACCCATGCAGAGGCACCCACGCAGAGGCACCCACGCACCACCCCAGGAGCAGGGACACTGCCCCAGGAGCAGGGACATCACCCCCTGCAGACACAGCTGAAGGGATGGAGCCAGGCCCTGGAGAGTCCCTGGAAAACTGGCTTTGTTGGAACATCCAATTCCTCCACAATTCCTACGTTGATTTGCTCACTGCAAGGAGACACCACTGGTTTTAGAAGCTTAATATGTGTTAAGAGCTCGTTAATATCATCAGAGTAAATGGGCCTATTAAAACATCTTTAAGCAATATCTGAACATACATCTCCCTAAACTATATTTAATGACTGTACTTAAGATACATTATATGAAAGTCTTAATGAGACATTAGATAGCATTTTGAAGATTAAAATTAGAGAATCCATATAAAGTCTGTCCACTTAATTTAGCCTTAAGCCACACTGATGAAATACATTACCTCCAAATTATTACTTCATTAGAACAAATATTTCCTAATAATTTCTGATTTATGCCATTAGTTGTCTCCACATATATATTATATATTTGTATCTATATGTTCATATAAAAGTATACACAAAACAATTTTCTAGTTCAAGAGGAGATGGGAGAAATTCTGAGCATTCTAATGGCTGAGTTAATTACTTGTCTTTTTTTTCTATTGAGCTAAAGATAGCAGTCTTGATAACAGTCCATTTGTGGTGTCCCCACTTATCCATTACCCATAAGGCCATTGTTAAACATTTGCTGTTTTGCTTTTCAGGGATCAGTGAGATGCTTGGGCCTGGCCCCTCTGGGCTCTCTGCAGAGGCTGAGGCTGTGGCAGTGCAGCCCCCAGGTGGGTCCCAGCCCGGGGCTGAGCAGGACCCTCGCCCTGTGCTGCCCGTGGCCCAGTGAGGGCTGGGACCCACCAGAATTGCCCAGGGCCTGACAGGAGCTGTGGACAGACCTGCAGCAGTGCCCATGGCTCTGTCCCTCCCCTGCCCTAGGACAGCCAGGCCATGGGACACCTCCCCCAGACAACTGAGTCACTGCCAAAACAAACTGCAAGAGGGTTTTATGTGTGGTTTATTTTGTATAAACAGCTTTTCATTAGATAAATGAAGTCCAACAACCTTTACAAATGTTTTCAATTATGAAATGATGCCATTGAGATATCTGGATGGTGATGAGCAGGGAAAACACCAGTGACATCTCCTGCTCGGAGCTGGAACGTGCTGCCTGCATGGCTGCTCCTCCCAGTCCCATCCCACCCAGCCACACCAGGCATTTACCAACTCCTGCTTTATCTGACGGAATCTGTAGCAACAAGACTATTTACATTTATTCTGCCCAAGCCTTCTATCCAAAAGAGCAAACATCTCATTGTAACAATTTTGCATTTTTAACTGTGTGAATTAAGCATTCTTCATAAATAACAGCCTGGTTTGCTGCACTGCAACTCCTTTTTATTAGCAGCACAGAAATGCACAATGAGCAACGTGTTCTATTATTCTTTGTCAAATCACAGAATGCTACATTAGAATAACTCTGCTGGTCAATGTAATATAGTAGATTAAATTCAACTTCTGTGCAAAACCCACTGTAAAACAGCATGATAAGAAGGCTATAAAAAATTTAATTTTACTCCAAACTCCATCAAAAAAAAAAAATGGTGTGAAAAGTAATTTTGCATAATCAGTACACGCCATCTGGAACAATTAACTGATTTCTATAGAACTATGAGGATCAGTCATATCTGCTTATTAAAGATCAGAAATTATACAAGTAATAAATCCTTGAAAAAACTAAGCGTACTCCTGCCTGTCAATGCTATTTTAACTTCAAATACTGAAGAACGCCTGATAAGGCTGAAAAGAAGAGATTAATATATGCAAATTACATCCAGCATTTAAAATCCCCAACAACTGTCTCTGGTTTTCTGTCCCTTATTGCTGCCTTTATGTTTTATTCATACACCAACTCACCTGTCACTTCATAAGCTATAATATTATGGGGGGTATTATTAAACAGCATAAAGCCAAGCTTTAATTGGAAAGCTTCACTGCATTTTCCAATTATTTGGAGTAAATTAAAAGCAGATGCACATAGTTTAATAAGGAGTCTAATATCAGTTCCGGGAAATCAAAATTCATTGTCATTACTGTGCTGTGATAGTTTTGCAAACTGTACTCAATTTTGGAGGTTTTGAAAAGAAAATCTGTCTCTGCAATCTGTTAATTGTCATTCGGTTAATAACTGTTTAAATATCCAAACCTCTGAGCGGCTCCCTATTTAAAAAAAATTAAACTCTGGCACTCAGCAAAGCAAAACAAACACAGTGCAGGCCACCCCAAGGTTGTGCTCCATGGGAACGGCATCAGTCCTGCAAGCTCATCCTCCTCCACCAGCCACTGGCCTTCACCCAGTGCTGCTGTCCCGGGACCCAGGTCAGCTCAGGGGGATCACCCTTCCCTCCATCGTGGCACAGCGGATGTGCCACCAGCCTGTGCCCGGTACACCTGCTCATGCATAATTGATGGATCCAGGGTTACAGCCAGATAATCCTCTCAGCAGAGAGCAGCAGCCTCCCTGGAAGGTGATGTGTGAGCTGGGGAGCACGGGTGAAGCCCACATGCCCGAGCAGAGGGGCCAGGGCTCCCACGGAGCCGGGACCACGCGAGGGCAGGGCAGTAGCCAGCCAGGCCTCCACCTCCCTGCCAGCACATGACAGGAGCAGAGGAAAACAAATGGCACTTTGGACAACAGCAGGTCCATCAAAAAATTGTCTGTCTTAAAAATGTCACCTGGGAGAGAACTCATCCCCGTTTGGGGCTGCTGCCCCAGCACAGCCTGGGTGACGTGGGGCAGGCTGACACAGCACTCCAAAAGGGTCTGTACACCATGGACGGGATAATTTCATAAGAAACATACTTTTTGAATCTCATTAAGTATAGTATTAAGTAACACACTTCCCTTTCTGAAATATGCAGCTGCAGCATTTTACATGAGACTCCAGCCTCCCCGAACTGCTGGATATTAATAGAGTCTTTCATAGCTGGAAGATTATCCAGGCCTCTTAGTCTAAAGACTGGAAATTGCAATAGGGTAAAGAACAGGCTGACTTTAATCTCAGCTTCAGGAAAGAGGTTTCAATGCAGAATAAAGCTTGTGTCACAACTTGTCTGGCTTTTGGACCATCCTGATTAAAATTCAGGGTCACAAAAGATATATTTAGTTATGCTTCTACTCTTAAAAAGCACAAAGAGCATAAGTGAAGGGATGGGGACCGACAGTAGGATGCAGCACAGGACCTCCCCTTCCAAGGCTGGGGGTCCCAAAACCCTTGAACATTAGAGGCAATTGCAGAACCACCAGGAACTGTACTAGAAGATGAAGATAAAAGCAATCCTTGTGCACTGATCCAAAGAATAGAATCCCCCCTTTTTTTCAAAATTACCTGTTTTAGTGAAGTAAATACACTGTGACAAGTGCATAATTTAATTATCTACAAAAATAATGAAGCAAACCAATAGTTTGTAGAAATAAATTATTAACCTCTGATTAAAACACCTGGCCTCCTATACACAGAAGAGAGCTACTGTGTCTTTTAAAAGGAAACAGACAACTAAGGAAGTGGCACACCTGGCCAGATAACCTGGCATTTTGCAACAAGAAGGAAGTTGACATAAGGGAGCTGAAATATAACAACATCTGAACTTAGAAAGACCTCTGAAAGAGACTTCTTTTGTCACTACCAAAGTAAAAAAGAAAAAAAATGAGGGGGATGGGGGAGTAGATATCCCAAGGCATTTCCAAGTTAGCCCCTCGTGAACAGGAGGAATCAGGAAGCAAACTGCTGTCTCAGGAGCAGTGTGAGAAGCAAATGCTTCCCACACCACTGCCCAGGGAGGTGACACCTGCCCCCTGCCAAGAGCCCCAGCCTGCAATACAGAAAAGCAACTCGGTTTCCTTCCCAGGAATCCACTGGCTTTGATATTTTTCCAGACCATTAACATCAGTTTCCACTCTCTCTGCTGCCTCCAGAGAGCTGGATTAGAAACCTGCGTGGAGTGAAGGCCAAACGTGGCTGCAGTGCCTGCAGGAACAGCCCATCCTCCTGCAGACCAAGCCCAGCTCAGCTCCACCTCGTGCCACGGCCAGACCCTGGCTCACCTCGCCCTGGCTGGGCTGCACCAGGCTGAGACCCTCTGCCCCCTCCCCAGTCAGGCTCTGCCCTGGGCTTCCTGCTGGGAACACTCACCTGTGCCACCCAGCAGGTGCAACCTGGACTGGAGCCTCTGCTCATAAACATTTCCCTCTCCAAACCCTCAGACCACAGTTTGCTCTGAGCTTTCACAGAAAGTGTCTTAAAGAGGGCAATAAATATTTAAATATCATAAAAAACTATTTCTATATAAATATAATAAATACCCATTTAAGTAAATATTTACCTCCCTAAGGTAATAAATACTGGTGTGTGACTCCAAAATAAACAAGCCAGAGCTGTGGAGAAGCTGGCACTGTAAGAGCTGCACAGGGAAACCTCCTCCTTCATGGCATGCTGGCACACACACTGCAGCCCTTCCCTGCTCAGCCTGGCTTCTCACAGGAAAACACCTCACACCCGTAACTTGAGATGGATCAATAAAGTGTTTAAAGACCACAAAACAGCACCTCTAAGGTAGGAAATACACGCAAAGGCATTTCAGCCTCAAATGACTGCTGGAAAACCCATGGCTCCTCAGCAAACAAACAGCCAGAGCTGCGGTCTCGGTCACAGCATGGGCGCTCCTTTATCACAGAAGATAAAACGTGCTGTGTTTTTTGGGATCTGACATCTAAGCTCCAACCCATGGCTTAGACATGGCTTTTCTCCTCTTAAAGGGAATGAAAACCTTCACCTGCAGCTCAGCAAGGTCCTGAACTGAGCTGAGAACACTCTGGGTAGTGAGAAATGCAGCACTTCTGGATCCTGTTTTATTTCTAAGGATTAACATGACTTGAGCACGGATGCCCAGACTCATGGATGACATATTAGTACATCCAGCTAACACCATTTCTTAAGGTACTTGCACAAATATTTTGACTGGGGCTGACAGCTGGCAAGTGTTATTTGAAAATACTACCAACAAACATGTATCAAAGTATGTTCTGCTTTTGTTCTACTGCTTTCCCAGCACAGTTTCCATATTGAAGTGTTCAAAAGACGAACCTTGGTCCTACCCAAGGGTAACTGATCATCTTGTTATCTCCAAATTTCTGCCAAATAACTATCCTTGGAAAGGTTCATACGACTGAAGTTGGGTTTCTGGCTACACAGCCAGCTGCAGCAAGATCTGGAAGTTCATACAATTGCTTCCTGCACAAACTGGTGTAAAGAGGCTTTAATTGCTTTATGCAAACATTTTGATGGGGCTGTACAGACTGACAGACTCCATACAACAGCGTTTCTATCCTAATCAGAGAACAGGCCAAGAGAGGGGATGAGATTGTTCTGGAGTCAAATTACACAAACTTGTCTGCTGCTGCCCCAAACCACATCTATCTGTAATACAATGCCAAAGATGTCTACAGGGAAATTTCAGGGGGAAAAGAAAGACAACCCTGTTCAGCAGAATGCACAGATCATTGGCAGCAAGGACTGGAACTCACTGCTTAGTAACTTCAGAGAGCTGCTGTGGTGTTAAAGCCCATCCAATTAAGTGAGGCCTGCAGAACATTTATACTCCTACATCTCTTGGTTCCTGAAAGGGTTAAAGCTTATTATTAGCATATAATTTACAGGTCCCTTCTCCCAGGAAAGAAATAATGCACGGTAAATGCCACATTCGTTTTAATAATACATGTTACAGTCTGTGCCCAACATCTGCACAAAGGTAAAGCAGACAGATTTTTTTGACATGTCCCACTCTGCCATTGAAACACGGGCTTTTTGTTTTGTAAGTGATGGAAGGTTTAATCAAGAAAGCAGGCAATTCATCAATCGAAACAAGGCTGCTCACACTGCCCTGACAGCACACACATGCTTTTATACAGAAGAAACCTGGCCACCTGTCAGCAGCACCTTTTACATCAGGATATACAAATACACTAGGTGATCAATCCTCCAGCTCTTCCCATTCATTTCTTCATTTTCTTATTGTATTTTTCTTTATGCTAGATGTTGCCCTCATTCTCTGCAGGAATAGATGGGAGACAAGGCAGGCTATGGCTGTTTATACACTATCATAAAAATTTATATACCCTTAGAGTGACTTATTTCCCTTCTATTTGAGTACCATTATTATAAATAATTTTTCACTTCATTGAGGAATTTTCCCTGTATGTTATTATCTGTGCCTGCCTGCAAGGGCTGCCTCTCCCTCACTGTGCTTGTGCCTCTGATAAGCCAAAGCAATATGCTGGCAGAAGATGCTCAAGTCTGAAATGAAGGCAGTATGTAGTCACAACAACATCTTAATTAAACTGAAGGCCATGAGGAAAGACTGTGCTGTGAAATACTGAGCCATGTCTGTCAACAGGTCTGTCTGGAGCGAGGCATTCTTCTTCCAGCAGCTGCCTGCCCCAGCATGCCCATTAAACCTGGCAGCTCCTCAGCATCCTGCTCCCAGCAGCACCCACAGACATTCTGCACATCAGCTTAGAACTAATTCTGCCTTTTGGTCTGGGTGCATGGCACGAGTGGGATGAGGGAGGCTGCTGGGCACGAGGAAGATGCCAGCAGTGCCAGTGCTGGGCTGCCGTGCCTTGTGACAGGCTCTGGGCACTGCTTCCCTATCTGCACCCTGCCAGGGACTCACTCAGTAGACTCACACACTCACTCAGTGCCAAGAGGAGTCTCCTTAACTTCCAGGTCACTCAGCGTGTCATGGCCAAGACTGGCAAGGACAAAAGAATGGTTAAAAATTGTAATTACTGCTTTCAGGACCATTTTTTCATTGACTCCAGTTTTGTGCAAACAATAACTGCATTACACAGCCCAAGGGGTAATGGGCAGTTCCAGTGAGGATACAGTCATTCTGCCAAAATATATTTGAGATACAAAGTAGGATCAACAGCCAAAATTCATTTTATCTCCCCCAAACATGCTGAACCACAGCTGGAAGTGTTGTTTTCATTGAATACTGAGAAAATCTTGGATGTCTACAGAGAGAGAAAAGAGAGACCAAGCTGCAGCTTTTCATCCTACCCCCATGACAGCCTCCCTTCCCAAGCAGTTCCTCCTGTGACCACGGCAGAGGCCAAACTGAAACGGGAGGAGACTGCTCCTAAGGGCTTTTGTCTCCCTCAGCAGCCCCAAGAACCTCTTCTGACCTGGGGGGCAAGAGAGGGAGCCCAGAGGCAGAGAGGGACCCTGTGTGTGCTGGAGGAGCAGCTCCCCCCACCCACGGCACATCCTGCAGCACCCACGGCTCGGGGAGCCCGGCAGCAGCCCAGGCGTGGCAGCCTGCTCCTAAATCTCCTGTTGCCATGGCACTGCAGCAGCACTGCAGAGAGCCCAGACTGGCTGCACACGACACCGACGGAACAGGAAACTCGGGAATGGCTTCCAGAGCGCGCCTGGGGGCCAATCCAGCCCGGCAAGGTTGAAGCACACAAAGAGAACTGTTGCGGCACCTCGCTGCAGCTGCTGACAAGGCAGCCGTGGGCAGGAGCTGTGCACCAAAATCCTGTCAGTGCACAGGATGTGTCATATGACAAGACCCTTTCTCTGGAAAGAGCTCACAGCTGTAATAGCCATTACAACACATGCACAACTCATAACAGTGTTTCTGGAGGAGAATGTGCAATTGGAGGAAAAATAAAGAGTTATACGCTTGAAAATGTGCTCAGGTAAACACGAAGAGCTAATGCTCTGTCCAGTTCTACAAGGCCTCGTTTTGTGCTTTGCCTGTAAGGATCTGGTAAAATGTTTAGGCTCTCTGTAAAGCAGGCTCCTCCTCAGGCTGCACCACGAGCAGAGGCCAGTACACCCTGTAGCAGGGGCAGTCCTACTAACAGCACACAGAGCTGCTGCAGTTGGTGCAGTTGGTGCTTTCCCAGGAGAGAAAGCACAGCTTCCCATCCCCATGCAGAATTGCCCTCTGCGAACACAGGAATACACCTTCCCTTACATTTCCAAATGTATTAGGGCAGGAGAGTAACAAGGAAAACGAGGACTGACAAGGATTACATAATTGTTATATTCTATCTCTTTGGGAACCTGAGGCTGCAGTTGCAGGCAGAGATTACCTTTTAAATAACCCTTTGATTATGGTACATGAATTAATGCCATGTTCCCATGTTACAAGTGTCACTCATTATTAATAGGAGGAACCTGTGAATAGTGCATTTTTGCCATCTTCTCTTCCCTGATTGTGCACAAGCCGTTTCAACTGCACAGCCCACTGAACCAACTGTTGAATTTCCTAATTGGCCTAAAATCTCCTTCAGTCAGATGATGGGACTAGACTTTCATTAGGCTTTGACAATCAGGTTTAAATCCAGTATCTTTTTCCTCTTGCAAAAACAACATAGAGCAAAACCTGTGCTAAGTGTGATTCCACCATGCCTATGACAATATTTGTTCAGGTGTAATAGTACTACAAAAAAGCCCTCCAAGGGCAGCTGTAGTGGCCCAGCAGGAGTGAGAGGCACAGAGCAGGGCAGCGTGGCACTGCAGCTCACCTGAGATGGCGTACAGGTTGGAGTGCTGGTGCTCCAGGTCCAGGCGGCTGCTGTGGCTCTTGCCCCGAAAGCTGGCGGGCAGCGTCAGCGAGATGTGCCTGAGGGGAGGGAGGACATGGCAAAGGTTACTACAGAGCAGAAAATGCTGCTCCTGTCAGCTTGCTCCAGCCCAACAACAGAGCCAGGTTAAGCAGCAAACATCAATTTTAATATTGCTTCCAAAGCTGTCTATGGACTGCTCAGTGTCAGCCCCTCCACCCCGTGGAGCCCTGGGCTCAGCCAAAGACCAATGACTGCAAGAGGGGCCATCCATCCCTGCAGGGCACTCAGCCCCAGGCAGGCAGAGCAGCACCCACAAACAGCCAGCACGGCTCTGCCCCTTGACTTCAGACCTGTGTTCTTCCAGTGCAGAGCCCAGTCTGTGAGAATTCTAGTAAGTGTTATCATTAACCTTCTGGACCCCATTGCCACACGTAAAAGAATTGCTTCCTCTTCACAGAGGGGCTCAGTGCAGCGTGAGGCACAGGGAGCAGCTCCTGCCACACCTGACAGAGAGCTCCTGAACTGGGCAGACTCTGAGCATCCCCCTCCTGCCAGGGGAACCAGGCAGCCCTTGGGTGCCCCGTGTGTGAGACAGGGCCCCGTGCATTCTCCAGCAGTGCATCAAACCCATGTCTTCAGCCAGCAGATTTTATCTGCCACACGAACCATCTGGAAGTTATCTGCCTTCAAAAACAGGACATATTTTGGGAAGAACAATGTATTTTTAGCCCTTGATGCAGATGATGGTGAACAGTACAGATAAAATAAGAAAAAGCAAACATCAGTCTGAGTTTGCTTGTGCTTTCCAAAGCTATTTTTAACCAAAAAAAGATGGTGTGAAAATATATTTGAATTTGGCTATCAGTTTGCTGTTTAAAACACATGAGTCTCTGAAGCAGAGACATGTTTGTTATGAACACACTTTAAAACAGGAGACCACTGCCTGTGGGCATGACATGATTCTCATCTGATTTTTAATAGAAATATTAAAAAATATTTTCCAAGGCACCAAAGGCAGCCAGTAGAAAGACTGAGTTTCTCTGCCCTCCATGGAGAACTGCTTTCTTCTCAGCAGAAATAGTTCTAGAGGTAAATAAACCAGATCTACTTAAAAAGCCCATTTCTAAGGAGAGTATTTTTTAGAAGTTTGTACCAACTTGTGCTGTAGGAGAGGCTGACCCCTGGCCTCCAGACAGCCCATGGCCACTGCAGGGAAAGGACACAGGCCCTCAGCCAGAGGGCTGAAGGGACCATCCCACAGCTGGCTCAGGGTGGGCACTGCCTCAGTAGCACACTGGGGCCCTGGGCTCCAGCAGGCAGGCAGCACCTTCCAGCACTGCTTCAAGCCATGTGCTTGCAGGAGGCTCTGCAGCACAGCCCCTGAGCCAGGCCAGCAGGCAGCCCATGGGGAGAGGGCAGCTCATGGGGAGAGGGCAGCTCCTGGGGAGAGGGCAGCTCCTGGAGAGAGGGCAGCACATGGAGAGAGGGCAGCTCCTGGAGAGAGGGCAGCTCATGGAGAGAGAGGGCAGCTCCTGGAGAGAGGGCAGCTCATGGAGAGAGGGCAGCTCATGGAGAGAGAGGGCAGCCCATGGAGAGAGGGCAGCTCATGGAGAGAGGGCAGCTCCTGGAGAGAGGGCAGCTCCTGGAGAGAGGGCAGCCCATGGAGAGAGGGCAGCTCCTGGAGAGAGGGCAGCTCCTGGAGAGAGAGGGCAGCTCATGGAGAGAGGGCAGCCCATGGGGAGAGGGCAGCTCATGGGGAGAGGGCAGCTCCTGGAGAGAGGGCAGCTATGGAGAGAGGGCAGCCCACGGGTGAGTGGGGCACTGCAGGGTGGGCACGTGCCAGGTGTGCCATAAGGACAGACTGCTTGCCCACGAGGCACTGAGCTTGCTCACGAGGCACTGAGCACACACAGCCCTGGCTGCCCAGCTCCACGGGGATCTGTCTGCTCTCCCTTCCACACGGATCCACCCCAAGACACCACAGGGAATCCTGCCGTGGCAGGGGGTGACAGAGGTGACATGGAGGTGCACACCCACAGACCCACCCTCAGTGGGCAGCATCCCACCTCTGCCTGTGGTGGTCTGGCACTGGGGTCTTGACTGTGGCTGTAACGAAGGTGTCTGGAAGTGACAGCCTGCCTGCCTGCTCCGGGGCCACTCGCTCTCCCTGAGGGAGGAACTGGGCATTCCATTACCCTACTGCTTCAGACAGCCAGAGAGATGTCTCCAAGAAGAACATTAGCTGCACAAGACAGGGCAGTGACTGCTGGATGGAAATCAGCTCGCCCCTTCCCTCTTTCTTTTTATAAAAGATGACATTGTAGGGAGGAATGGGAAACAAAGCCTAATTTATTTTAAATTAATGTAAACTTTGGCCAGGATCAATATAGCTTATACCTACAAACTTGATTGCATAATGCATTTTCCTTATGTGTGGTGAGAGCCAAATCATTTTGCATTGTAGAAGACAAAAAAAAAAAGAGGCTGCCATTGAAAAGCAAGAAAATCCCAATTACAAAGTCCCCAAGTTCCTAAACACATATCGTGAAAGTATGTGCAGTTCTGTGGCATATGGCAAATCAATTACTAGTTTAAATTTTAAAACAAAAACATGGTAAATGTGTTGCACAAATAATCAAGAACAACGGTTTGGTTTAGATTACAGCGGCCACTAGAGTTTTGAATACAATTAATCATCATTCCAGGCACCAGGAAGCCATATTGACACTTACTCCTAATTTGAATATTTAATTAGGGTGAAGTTCTTCATCAAATTATCACAGAACTGGGAGGAAAGCCTAAAAGATTTAAACAATTACTACTTTAACCCTTACCCAACTGCTCACCTATGAGCACAACAATCTCCTCCTGTTCTGCAAAGCTGGAATATGATCAGGCAATGTGCCAAGGCAGTATGTAAAATGCACTACAAATATCCTGGGGAAGGGGAACAGACACCCAGCATCCCAAAGGGCCTCTCTGGAGAGGCCAGGCTGGCACAGCTTGTGCTTCTGACTGCTTGTGCTCCTTGACCTTTACCAGGGCAAAGCTTTTGGGCTGATCTCTATTTCAGCATCAAGTGGCTCCTTCCAGGGCTTTTTTGGTTTGGGGCTTGCTGTTGGTTTGGTTATTTTTAATTGAAGAGCCTGTCCAGAATGACCTACCAGGCTCTTGCTGCCCACAGCTGACCTGGCACAGTCACTTGCTCCTGCCTGGGAGGTTTCCCAGCCCTGGCACTGCACCAGGAGCTCCTGGGGTAGGGCTGGACCCCAGTGCTGCTCCAGACCTGCTGTACCTCCAGCACCCCATGGGCACCCTCCCTCTGCACAGCCCTGCCTCCAATCGCTCAAACACCCCTTTATGTGCTGTATTAATCCATATAAGAAAATCTCTTTTAATGAGGAGTGATATACTTATGAACTCTCTAGAGTCATAATTAGAGCAAACTAATTGAAGTTGTGTTTTGACACACTTTCCAAATTCACGGGTACTGCATGACATATTCACAGCACTACTGCTGCACACCGTGGTGACAGCAAAATCATTAGGCTAATAACACTTATTTGCATTCTGATCATGCCAGCAGCGGCCGTTAAATGCTGCCTCCACCAGCACTCGTTTACTCAGAAAGTTTCCACTGAAAGACATTAACAGTAATTATTAGTACTTTAGTGACTCTCTGATGTTAAGGAATGGCAACTGGCAGAGACTATCCCCATGCCAATTATCTGCCTTTTGAACTGCCACCAGAAGCAGCTTTGCTCCTCCCCAGAGATGAGCAGCGGGGCGATGCAAGGTCCTGGCAAGGCCAGGCCCAGGGCTCCAGCCTTCCCCTGCACAGCTGCAGTCAAACCCTGCTGCTCCAGCACTGCTCCAATAACAAACCTATTTTTCTCCAGCATACGATAATTTCAAGGCAATTTAGAGCAAGTTGAATCACCCTCTTCACTTCAGTTGCTCTTTTATTCAGCAAATCCTAGAACAAGTCAGCATGTGATGAGGAGATCCCTCACGTGCAGGCTAAGGGGATTTGAGGTCTGTGCACATTATGGCCACTTTTTGAACATTTTTGGAGAGAAACTCACATAAAACAGGCCCAGGAATGCCTGACAGTTCCAAACCTGTTATTAAGAACTGTCTGCAGGAAGGTGATGAACTGCTTTTGAAGTGAGGGGGCAAGTATTCATAAAACAGAACAGAGGATCACAAGGGGAAGTGCCAGATAGCAAAGGATGCTCCATAATTCATATAAAAATATCAACAATGTACAGCAAAAACCCAATGGTAAGTTGGGCTTTGGACCCAGCAGTGACAGACTGGGCGGCATGAGTGTGACACCCAGAGCAGCATCTGAACCCTCAGGCAGCAAAGTTTGATTTTTTTCACAACAACCTTCAGAACAGTGCTGCAAAACCTCATGGGAATACCTTTCAAAAAACAAACAAACAAAAACAAACAAACAAACAAAAACTCCAACCTTACTTTTCATAAACAATGATCATGCAAAGATCATTCCTCATGAAAAATGGAGAACAGAAAAATTAAATTTCAAGCTGTAGAAAGCTGAAACACACCTAAAATGAGTTAATATCAGGCTGCAGCTCTCAAGAGATGCGATCCAACATGGAAGCTTTGCTTATGAAGACTGGAGGCACATTTCTGAGAAAGAAGCTGCTGGGGTTCTATGAACTGGCAGCCACTGCCACAGCAGGTATCTGTGGTTCCAGCAGTGGCTAGATCCCAGCTACAGCATTTCTTCACAGCCCTTAACTTTGACTGTGTTGGGGCACTGAGATGCCAGAACACCTACCTCATACTCCAAAGAACTGCAATGAAAACCTAAACTACGAGGCAAGAATCACCTCGGGTAATGGACTTCATTCCAGACAATCTATTCTAATCGTGTAAACCAAATATTTAAATACTTTTTAAAACCTCCCTGACCCTTTCCCTAAAACAAGCAACATATGGGCTTTGCAAGCATTTCATCTCATTCCAAGCTACTAAAATATCCTGTTTCCTAAGAGTCAATAAGAACTGGGGTGCCAGATTCAGATTTTATAAAAGCCCAATGGCAGGAGAGAATGAAAAAGAGAGTGAGCGATTCTTTCCACATTCAGATGTCCCCGCTCAGCTTTCCCAGCTGCACGAAGGGAGGAGGGCCCAGCGGGTGCCTCTGGCAGCCCCTCCCCAGGAGCCTGCACCCCACGGGACGGGAGGTGGTGCTGAGCCCCTCTCTCCAGGAGGAGCAGCCGCTGCCTGAACGCACAGCCCCAGTGATGCTCACCAGGGCGCGTGGGCTGCTCAGACCAGCAACCCAAAATGAAAGGCCTAATGCAGAATGAAGCTCCTGCAGCCTCCTCTACATGGGGATTAATTCAGATCAGAGCAACTGAGTAACTAGGACAGAGCAGCTGCCAAACAATAGAAAAAACCCCAACAAGTTTAATTTACGCCGCTCGGAAGTCTGAGCTGCAGCCCATTAAATCCTTCCAGGCAGAGGCTGCATCAAAGAGCTGAGCCCTGGCACTGCAAGCATGAAGTGCTTATGAAGTGGCTGTCTCAGCTGAGCAGCGCCGTGTCTCGGGAGGCTGCGGCGGCAAGCACGCGGCTTCCACATCCTTCACGAGCTGCTCTCCAGAGTCAGGAGTTTTCAGATAATGAAGCAGTAGGGAAAAATTGCCAAACAGCAGAAATACTCCAGAAAGATAAATTACACACGGTGTAAGCTTCCTGGGTTAGGATTTTAAATTCTGCCCAATTAATCAGCACAGTGCAGCCCAGGCTCCCGGGGCAGATGCAGCCCCTCTCAGGACGAGCCCCTTGCTGGGGACGGTGGGGGCTGCCCAGGCAGACCCCTCTGCCCTGCAGGGCTGCAGGCACAGCCCGGCCCGCAGGGACATCCACGCCTCCCCTGCAAAACCTGTTAAACAAATATTCCACATAAAGACTCATTTGGGAAGAGCACATTGTCAGCACTTTGCCAGTAATAAATAATGACAGTCCAAACACTTTACTAAAAGCAATAAACTCAAGAAGTGTTTTGGAAAATGGTGAAAGTGATTGATTTAAAGGAAATATCTGAACACAACCACATGCATTTCAGGGTGAAAGCACAGATTACAAATCAGCAGTGGCAGAGATCATATTAAATAGCAGACAACACACAAGTTTTAGGGGAAAAAAGCTCAGTTTCCCTGCAGGGTGTATTTAACAACCCAGAGCACAGCTTCTCCAAATGGATACCTCCGGTTTGGACTTAACAACCCTATGCTATGCCCCAAAGAAAACATGCCTCCAGAAATACTGCTACAGCAGGAAGAGAACCCTCTATAAAGAAAAATTACTCTAAGATTGAAGCCTCTTCACTCAGAGCACTCCACAAATTTTTCAATGCATTCTCAAAATTGGCCAAATCCATCAGGCTCCTTCTAATTACAGTTCATGGCTTTCCTTCTCAGCTGCTGCAAGGGACTCTTGTGCCTGGAAACCAAGCGTACTGTTTAAACATTTTTTCCTAATCAACATTTTCTACCACTAAAACACACTGGACTGTGACCAATTTTTGCACGTCTTCATCCAGCTGAGCTGGATGCAAGCCACACGGTCAGTGCTGTTTCATAACAAATCCTTTATGGGAACCAGACTCTGGAGAAACATGTGCCAGCCCCCCTCACCCACCCAAACCATCATGTTCAGATCTGCACAGCCTATACACATCATGGGCATTTCATCCTTCCATTTTGCTCCTCACCAGAGAGGATCCATGGAAACACTCCCTCCAGGCTCCAACTTACTGTTCCAGGCTCACGGTGTTTTCAATCCATCGCTGCTGAGATGTGACCTCAGCCCTTATGACATCCTTGGCTTCTGGTAAGTATGTAATTTAAAAACTAGTAAGGTTGTGCTGTGTTTCATGATGCAAGTGATGTGAGCATTCAAGCCACATAATATTTTCAAAATATAATAATTAGTAACTACTGTTTTTTACTTGATCTTATATGTATTTTCCAATGCAAATGATTTTACAATTAGTTGCAAGTCAGAAGGTGGTTTTAAGGGAGGGATTTAAGGCAGAACCCCACTGCTCTGTGGAGGCATTCTGGCCCTCACGCCACCAGCAGTGGCAGCCCCTGTGCAATGGCAGCTTTCTCAGGATCTGACCTTTCTCTACAACACAGCACAACAGCACTGAAGCCCTGGAACCTTTTCCCTTACAGATGCTTCATAAAAATCTATTTTAAATGACTTAAATAAATTATTATGGCTATTTCTAAATAATAGGGTAACTACTTAAAAAATAGGAAAGGCAGAAGGCTTCCCTTCCATTACCACACTGCGCAGAACCAGGCTGGTGCATCCCAGCCCCAGCCTGGGTCTCCACACTGGCTTGTTGGTGTTGCTTTATGACCTGCCTCGATTGCACATCATCAGCCTGCAGCAGAAAGCCACAGACTGATCCCTTCCCAAGCTTACACCACCAATTTCAAACCCTGCTAATAAATCAATTTGAAAAATCAGACTTCTCTGCCTAGCAAAAAAATTCCTACATTCCTCAACATGAAACTCCGCTGGGAGTGGAGAACAGGAACAAATTGTTTCCTTTTCCTAAGGAGGGGCCAGCTTAACTAGTGAAAAGGTAACTGGGAGCTCAGAAGGAAAATTCACACATCTTGCTCTTATTCCAGGTGTTTAGGTAGAGCAATTGCTGTTTGTGTATCAAAGCCAGAGATGCTGGTGCAGGGCTCTGCCAGAGCACTGCTCAGAGCCCTGAGCACTTGGTAGCTCACACGGACCTGCTCCAAGCAGGGAGGGAAGCAGGGACCCACAGCTGCCGTGGGACCAGCCAAGGGGGCACAGAGCCCCTGCTGCCAGACATCCCAGGAAGGCAGCTGGGGGAGCTCTGCCCTTCTGAGCCTGCACACCGACGGCTGCACTGACACATCACCGGAATGCCAGCGGACTGCAGCCAGACCTTCCCTCTCCAGGTGAAGCATTAACCTTCCAGATGACAGCCTCACAAACCAAATCACTGCACGATCCCAGGGTCAGTGCAAATCTTTGTTTCCAAAACCTCACATCAACAAGTGAAAGTTGTGACTGAATCCCAGTCTCTCCAAGAGGAAGATTAAATGCCTGTGACACATCATCTGCAATCAGAGTGCTCCTTTCCCCAAAGTATCCATCACAGATTGATAACATCCACACAAAAAGTTAAGTGCAATTACGTCTGTCACTGTAAAACACACTTCAACAGCACTGACTGACATCTTGCTTGCAGCTGACAAACTCTGAGCGGGCTGCTCGAGTGACAGTGGCACAGGCTCCTGCTGCACCTTGAGGAGGGATGCTGAACGTGCTCCCAAGCCACAGAAGCCAGCTGGGTTCACAGAGCACCACAGCAGTGATGGAGCCACCACACAGGCAGCTGCAAGGCAGAATGGCTCTGTGCATACTCACAGCAGTCAGGGACTTGCTCCCAAAACACTGGAACCAGACTCCAAGAGGAGAACATCCCCCACAAATCCAACAGAGCCTGAGGCGTGGCAGAGCTGAGCCCTGAGACCCTGCTGGGGTCTGCCAATCGCAGATGAACAGGCTGGGTGAAGCAAGAGTGTGCCAAAGCTCAGGTGAGTTACCTGTAACCACCACCTCCTTTGGGGAAGGATTACTCCCTGCTCCCCAAAATGATGCTGCCATGCAGCACAAGCCTTGTGCACAGAGCAGAGGTACTGAGGGAAGTTACATCAAGCTCCCTCCAAAAGCCATCCTTCAGCAGCAGGATGGGAACCTGCAAGAGCATTTCTTCAGGCTGCCATTAGTGCCAAGAAGCTGCTCCAAGAGGTGGAGAGAAAGGACAGTGAAGCAGCTTGATGGCCAGCACAACACAGCATGCCACCCTCACCAGGACTGCCAGGGCTGCTGTTGGAGGCCACTAAGCCAGATGCCTGTAGAAGAAAACATGAAGGAGAAGAAATGGCTGAAAAATACCATATGAAGGCCAGAACAACTATCAAACAAAGCCTCCCCTTGTGCAGCCCTGACTGTGAGCCATAAGCCTGTGACATGCAGAAGCAGCACTGCTGATGGGCACCAACCTGTGGAGCTCACATCTCTGATACATGACAACTCTGCCATGGCCACCATCCACTGCCATCAGCACCTTACACCACAGAGCAGAGGGGTAGTGCAGAAAAAAATATATCCACAGGAAAAAGTCCTTGCATTTTAGGTTTAGTTGTACATAGGGGTTTAGTTTATATCCAGTGTTAGCCATTGCTCTGAAGCTCCCTCTTGATTCAGAATTATTCTAAATGCAGACACAACTGAAGAGAGCAGCTGAGACACCTGACCAGCCCAACAGCAGACCCCACAGTGCTCCCTGCAGCACTGCTCACCAATGCTTCCTCACCACTGAGGCAGCTTCAGAACAACCCTCTGCTATTCCTGTCAGGATATATCCACATGGAATAAAACAGCAAACTGGCTGCCAGTGTAATCTCCTCTCTCTATGGTGACATGAAAATAAGAGACCACTTGTGACTACAATCTTTCACTAACACTGTGTTGAGTAACTCACCACATTGCTGACAGTATTAGAAAAGGCCTTCAAGTTGTCTGTGCTCCCTGTAATAATTAAATATTTGCAGGATGCACCTTTATATACATTTCTATTTCTTAAAAAATATATTGGATAATAAATAACCAAAGTAAAAAAACAGACATGAAAGATGCTTTGAATGATCAGGCTGGTGGTGTAAAAGTTACCTGTAAATCACCCACGGGGTGTGAGAGTGGAGCTGGCTACAGACAGGTGGGTTTTACTACAAGGCATTAATGTAACATTCAATTATTCCACTGCATACTGGCTGGTTTAACTCAGCCAAATTAGAATACATTTTATATTGACTATTTTGACATTTGCTTTATTTGGCAAGTAAAACAAAACTGATCCAATTTCCTTGCAGCCATTGTAAACCATAAACTGCACAACAAGAGGTTATAAAATACATAAGCCTTGTAAACACTTCTTTTCAGACTGTCACTGATGCTTTGAGCTCTAATTCTGGCCCTGTTCCCAACAGCTCTGACACTGCTCTGCAGCCTTCCCTGGTCAGCTATAAAGTGACCCTTCCACATTCAGTGATTAAGCACTGCCATTGACATTCTCTTGCTATGATAACTTTTTTTCTTTATTGTGGAAATCTGCCCAGACAGAACTTCTTGCAGAACGAAAATGAAGATCTGTGCTCTAAAATCAAGACATCTTTCTCTCTGATCTTCCATGGCCTGGGCTGGCATCTAGCTTATGTCCAGCAGAGCTTCAGAATAACATCTCAGGTCCTAGTGGGACAGGCTGGAATATCCAGAAACCTGCTGGCTTTTTGTCTCTTTTGCCTCCATCTCTGAGAAGCATGACAGCATGTCTGCCTGCAGTACACCTGACAGCAAGCACTGTGCCAGGGCATGGCAGCTTACCAAGCAAAACTCTCAGTGAAAGAAACACCTAAATGCTTTGGAGAGCTCAAAGAGCCACCACAGGACTGTGGATTTCAGTCTGGGTCATGGGTGAAGGCTCAAATGTACACACCTGCCTCAAGGAGGTACCTGATTGCTTTCTGGGGAACGTGCTACAGCAGTTTAAAAGCATAACTCTGAAATGACCTGTAAATCAAGATTCTAAACGACACAAGCAACTTCCACCCATGTGATATAATGACCTTTGTACACAAAAACTCCTCTCTGCTATCTCCTTCAAAATCCCAGCTCTCACTAGTTACTGTAATACTGTAAAGGTATTTGCAGTGTAGAAAATGCCTAATGCAAAAATACATGTACACATAATAGGCAAAAGCACAAAGGGACCCGAGGAGAATGTGCTGTCCCCTGGCAACAGCCTTACCCAGTCTGTGAGCCCCAGCAGCAGGAGCACAATTCACACTGGGTGCTGTGCTTTCGGAGTGAATGTCAGCAGTGCAAAGTTCTGTTTTGTCACTGTCTGGGCTGGTTTGTTGCTTAACAACGCCTCTTTGTCCAGAGAAATCCAGCAAGTAAGCTGTCAGTACAGCACTACTGCTATATGAAAGTCTACATACTAGCATATCTGTTGATACACACACAGAAATATTGCCAGTAACACAGGAACAGCCTGGACAGACACCACTGCCCAGCAGTGCTGCTCCCATCAGTCACCACAAGATGAGCAGGCTGCTGTGCACGCTCATGTCAGCTGCATAACCGGAGCTCAGTAACTGGGCTCAAGAAAATAAAACACCAAGAACCTGTACTTCAAACCATGAACAGACTGATCCTGGAGATGAGCAAAACCTGTTTCCCCTCTGAAGTCTGTAGAGACACTTCTCCATCCCTCTGGTTAAGGAGAACAATCAGCCTGGCTGCAGCTCTGGCTCACCCTTCCAATGTGTATGTGTTGGAAGCCACAACATCCTGCATAGTTTAAAGCAAAGGAAAGGTACAGTCTGCTGTTTCCCTTCCTCTGCAGGCATTTCCTTTCTTCTGGCTTCTTCACCCATTTTTCCTTACACAACAACAGGCAAAGGAACTTCCAGCAGGCAAATACTTCAACAAACAGCACGTTCCCTTATCAGATTGTGACACAATCATTCCATGCCGAAGCAGCACCCAGGTCTTGGTTTCCCAGGCAAGGTGAGTAACCACAAGACATGCAGCATCAAGCAGAAGGAGCTGGAATGCAGAAAACCTACCTTGGCAGGTTGGGAGCGGGCGTTGAAGCCGGTGCTTGGGCGGGAGCAGCCGCAGGCTGCGCTGAGTCGTGGTTGCGTGGCACTCGGCCCATCCGATACCAGATGCCCATGTTGTTCAGCTCCCTGGGAAAGCAACACACAGCACCAGTGCTGATGCTGCACACGCACCAGCATCAGGCACTGACGTGTTTCACCAACACCTTGATCAGTGAGAACAAGGGTAATTAAAAGAAAAGGAGGGGTGACTTAACTCCTACATCAAACTCAGTAACACTTGTGCCTACTTGGACTTTTCTAATGATAAGCTTCACCTCTTACAAGCTACTGCTTGGTAATTACAGGAGCACAGGGCCCTTGCTTTGGTATAACTGCATTCCTGACAACAGCTTCGGAGCGAGGGTGCTTACCCTATGAACGTGTACTGAGGAGGGGCTTGCTTGGATCTCCCCAGGATTCGGATATCGCAGATCGCTGCCTCTGTAGAATCTCGAGGGATGAATTTAATGCACAGCCTCTTCTTTCTGAAAGCTACCTCTTCTGCAAAAACAACCCAGGATACAAGATGGGTTTTATGCAAGATTAGAGTATAAATGTTATTTATAGTCTCTCCAGGTATTAGGCAGGTAATTATGGCAGAACTGGTGCCAAAGAACAGACATATGTCAACAAACCAGTCAGTGCAGTGACATTCAGAGGGGAATGTTCTATCAGATGTGCTCTTGGCACTGCAATAACCAGATCTCCTCCTGCTGCAGAGATCAGCTCCCACGTGTGCCTGGTGCTGCCCCACAGCACAGAACAGCAGGTGACTCTGCCAGTTCCACATGCCTCTTGCACTCCCTTGCTTGTTCCCAGGTACTGTTTGCCTCACTGGCCTGGACAGCCATATCTAAACATTCCTCCCACAAGCACTGCCTCTAGGAATGTACCTGGAGGCTTCTGATACAACCAGTCAGTTCATTCTGCTATGTGCTTCCAACCAGCCACTTCCAACCCACTGTGAGGAGGAGCAGGCAGAGCCTGCCATGCAGAGAGGTTGAGTGCAAGAGCTGTCTGTCCCAATCTCACACACCCCAAGTGTTAGTGACATCTCCTGATCAAATCAGCAGGCACAGAAATGATACTCCCACCATGCTTGCCCTGGTTCTTTGCAAGGACAAACCAAATTCACAAAGCAGTAAGTGCCAGAACCTCCCACGAGGCAGCTGTGCTGCTCTGACCTGTGCTCTGAGGGTGGATGAATGCACTGCACAGCCCTTTCTGCTACACATCACAGAGCAATTGGTTCCATGTTATCCATCACGAAAAACTCAAGCCCATCAGAGTTAAGGCTCATCTGTATAATGAATTCACAGCTCTTCAGGCTGTTTACCAGCACGCAGACACAATCCACAGCCAGCACTGGTGCTCTCTGTGACCACAGCTGGCACTGGCACACAGACACAGATCTGCAGTGCTTGGAAAACAATGCTCCATCTCACCCTAAGGAGTGTCAGGGTGAGCAAGGTAAGGGTCCTGTTTGGATGCAGGCACTTGGAAAGGAGGACAGAAGTCTACTGATATACTGAAAATCTAAAGAGCAGGCGCTGAATGAAAATCTGGAAACAACAGCAACTACAAACAAGGGCCTGCAAAATAAAAACCCTTCATCTTAATGTGAACAAATATCTCCCAACTTAAAATATGCTGTCGCTTCAACAGATGGCAAGCAGCCCTGTCTCCATAGGCTCCTCCTGTTTCATAATCCACACCTTGGGAAACAGCAATCCATTCCAGCCCCTGAAATGTGCTGCTGCACTAGCACAAATAACCATACAGACAGTGTGAGGTGTGCCAATAGAGCATCTGTGCATGCAGCTTGCAGTTACAGTGGTGCTTTTAAAGATGGTAAATACCTGCATCCCTGACGTCTAGTCTTCCCCTGCTTTGAAAAAGTAGAGCTTCTGTTAGAAGTGCCTAAAACTCATTTTAGGAGTCGAGGATTTAAGGCTTCCTGAAAATCTTCTCAAGACCTACTAAGGAGTACTGTATTAAATGTATTAACTGCAAGTCAGCTGCCATTTTGAGAGGAGCACAGAGACACCACTATCTTGCTTCTGTCTATGCTGTCTTTCACACCACTTCCTTAGAACAGGCAGTGCCTCTGCTTTAAAGACTGTCACAGTCACAACCCAATGCATTTCAAACTAATGGCAAAGCCCCCTTCCAGCTTTCCACCAGGACTTTCACAGAAGTTGAAGCAGCACACAGTAAGGTCCAGCACTCCCAGGGGTCAGCAGGATAAGCCAACAATTCTACCTCATACCACATGTGTGCCCAAGAATTTTCCAGAAGCAGAGGGTGACCTGGAAGAATAGTCTTCAGAGTCTTTCACTTCCAGGCCAGAGGTTCCAATCAGAACCAGTTCACAGTGACTGGAAAACCATCCTCATGTGCTGCAGCCCCAGATGAATGACTCCCTGCAAAGCAGGCTCATGTAACCCCTCTCTGCTCATTCCTGGGCTGGATTCCATCACTGACATGCACTGGGACCAGCCCTTCTGTGACAAGCAGCTGCACACCGGGCACCAGCACCACTCCTGCCATCCTCTCACACTCCACTCCCAGGATGCTTGTCCCCTGCCAGCCCAATGCCCTCGGTGCCTGCTGCACAGCACCAGGCCTGCCACAAGACGTGGCTCCAGCTGCTGCTGGCACAATCCCAGGGGAGCTGAACACATTGTGTGGGAACTGCTCACTTGCATGTTGCAGTGAAGCAATTCTACCCTGCAGAAATGAGGATATTTCCCCTGGACACTGCACTTGTGCCTTGAGTCAGCCAGCACAAACATACCTGACATCCCTCAGCACTTGCTGGCAGGACAGGAGCCCGTGTTCTCCCACAGCAGGAGATATACAGTGGGGGGGCACAAACCCACACCCCCTTCCTTTCAGAGCATTTGTGAACACCCCTTGGTACAGCAGCTCTGCTCCTGCTGTGCCCAGTCCACTCTTCAAACTGAAAAAAGAAACTCTCCCTTCCTGCCACAGAGACATGGGACCACAGCAGGTGAGTGAAGACAGACAGGCAGCCCCATTAAACAGCCTGAGGAGGACAAGACAACCAAAGGCTGTTTTACTGCAGCCCAGAGCTGCCCCTGAATGTGCACATGCCACCCCAGAGTGCAGAAGTGCTGGGAGCATCCCTGTGCCTGGGACACAGCTCTCCTCTGCCTGACCACACAAGCACTGAGTGGGACTGAGGAACAGATGCCAACTTACGTGTATCAATGGTCTCCTGGATGGGCATGAAGCCTACAGGTAAAGTGTCCTTGATATCAATGAGCTTCATGTCGACCAAGACGTTGCCTAAATGACTCTTTGGAGAGAGACAAGAAACAGTTGATTATGACAATGTCACCAAATTAAACCCCAGATCTTCCTACCTGCTGAAGCCTGAGATGCCTTGTCATTGTATCTGACCAGAGCTTTAGAAATGGTAAGGACTACCAAGGCAACCCTTGCACGTGTCCTCTCAGCAGGAACCAAATAATGACTGACTAGGAAATACTAGACAACTTTCAGCATTTAAAATTCTAACATCTCATCCACTGCCATACTTCCAGATCTTTGGAGGCACAGCCAATTCTTCCCTTTGCAGGCACAGCAGCTTGAAGTGCTACTTTCACCAAGCCATCCCCTGAGCAGGTCACCTCAGTTCTCACACACTCTCCATTTACAAGAGCAACATGATGTTTCCATGACAGTAACAGCGAAAAGCATTCCAGGATGATGGCTTATGCACACAGAGCCAAGGCTATTACATGCATTAGCTAATCTGTGCTGAATAGATGGGGTTCTAGCTCCAAATGCAGCCCACTCCAGAAGCACAGGCCATTTGGAACAACAAACTTCATTTACAGTCCATATGAATTCTGAACTCATGCCTTGTCCTATTAATCAAGGCTTGAAGAGCTCAGAGCCCTAATCAGAGTGACAGCCTCCACAATGGTTTAGAGACCAGATTTTCTTTGTGGTTTTCGATAAAACCAGCACTGCTGCCAATAATCTGGGGTCACATACGAAAGAACACATTTGAGGTACTCCACAGCCTTTATAAACAGAAACACAACACAGCACAATTAAATTTTAATCCCAAGCTATAAAACTGTGTCATTGAGTTTTACTGTTACTGGTTGCAAAGTACCTCCTTTAGTTTTTATCTGGCAAGAGTTTTTCAGACAAACTTGTACTCTCTGATTACTTCACTGAACTTCTTACAAAATATTTAAATTTGCAGGCTCTGAAAAAAGGGGAGGTCAGGTGTGAGTTTATTTTTGGGAGGTCCTGCATTTTATGGTCAGCTCCTGATCAGAAGAGTCAGCAGACCTGCAGCCCTGTCCCACCAGACACAAGTGAGGCACGCATCCTCTGCTCACGTGAAGAGGCCAAAGCCAGGCAGCCCCCACATGCCTCTGACCACCACGTGCAGGGCATCTTGGAGCAAGCAATGCTGGGTGCTGCCAAGCCTGAATGTGTCACTTAACATGGTCCTGGCACAGCAAACAGCAGATGAAGCAGTTGCTGCTGATTCATCTTTCATGTTTTATTTATTTAAGCTGTCTGTGTTACATCAGCAGCAACTTTCTGCTAAACCACCAACCACTCCTCAATCAGCAGCAGGCAGGTAGAGAGGTGTCCCCAGTGAGCTCGTTAGCTGCTGGAACCCCGGGAGTCAGCTCTGCCAGGTGCACAGCAGAAAAGGGGAAAAAGCCCCCCAGCTGTGAGAGCCACCATCCAGGGCCACCCCACACTCAGCCACAGCAAGCTGTTGACCAGGATGATTCTGCTAAACAGGGACTGCAGACTGACTCTACTCTAACCCAGATACCTGAAGCGCATTAACTCTACTAACTATAACATTGCCCTTCAGGAGAAAAGAGTTCCCAGCCTTTTGATAAACACAACAGGAATCCCCAAATGGTAAAACTTCCAACCCAAAGAGCAACACATCAGCGTCCAGGGGAGAGGCAGGAGCCTCTCACCTCCCTTCCTCCCAGATGAGGGAACTGAGGCCCCTTAGCCCCCAGCTGCCCCCAACAGGGAAGCACACCATATATCCCATGTGGCCAAGAGGACTGAGGGAAGGCAAAACTTTTGCTTTAATTTATGCCTCATCAATATGAAGAAAGTACTCCCAAACCATGGTGACCCCCAGGTTCCTGCCAAAAGTCCAACAGGCACCGCCTGAGGGTATTTACACCATCTCTGCAGCCAGCAGCTACTTCTGTCCTGTAATTATTTCTGACAACTTCAAATTTTAGGTAGCCACCGATAAACCTAATACTCAAATCAGCACAAACCTATTTAATAGCCTTCCTGCCTATTCCAGGGCTGCTATTCCTGCAACTGCACATACCTCAGGATGAAAAGCACAATTATTGTCCACCCACCCCAGGAAGTGATATTTCCCATAGCTCTGGAGTTCTACTTCAATCTAGATGCACGCAGGGAAGCAGATGGAGTAAAGGTCAAATGGTGGGAACTGGCAACCACCAGCTCTACTGCCAGGACCTGTGAGCAGCCCCTGAAGCTGCCATCACTTTTCTGTTCCTGTCAGAGTGAAAGCACAAGTACAAAATGGTACTTCCAGACCCTGCCAGCTGAGTGGCCAAGAATATCCAAAGCGCGACCAAAAGCAGGATTACCCACTAGATGGAGTGCATTCATTGCAGAAGTCAATAGTTCCTCCAGAAAAAAAGAAAGTTTTCACAGTAGCCTCAACCAAAACCACAGCAGAATGCATGAAGCTCTTGCTGCACACGGTCTCCTCTCCTCCACAGAAAGTGTGGGCAGACAACTGCTGCTAATCACGAAGTAACTCATACTTAATAGTCAGACCAGATTACAAGAATGTGGTAGCATATGCACAACGTGGGCACATTTTCAAGAATCAGCAGCAAAACCAACAAAGCAAGCAAGCTAATCCTGCAATAAAATATCTGTGATGCCCCTGGATTCAGAAACCAACATTTCCTTCACCACCACCACCTGCATTGTCTGTTTCTCGAGGAATTTGGGTTAGACGTGAATCAGGACCATGAGTGTGCAGCACCCAGTAATGCAGCAGGTAATGAGGGTGAGAGGCTGCCAAAATGCAAACACTCCCTTTTGTGCTTCTTTTATAGCAGAAGATTTTGTCAGCAATTTCCTTCCATGAGAAACACACACAAAATGCAAATATTCTGCCATTGCACTTTGCCTCCTTACTCACCCAAACTCAGCAGAACGCCTGCTTGAATTATAATTGGCTCCATAAAATGAATCATCGTATGGGTAAGCACATACCAGCACAGATGCAAATCACACAGACACTCAACAAATGGACTTACATTCTCTTTCGAAAATGATCTGGTGAAGCACAGGTAGCGTGTGACCTTGGATTTAAACAAGCCATCTTTCCACAGGTCAGCATCCAAGCCATCTGCTGTTTGTGCAACCTGCAAAGAAGAGACAGAGGAAGAGAGGAGACATGTGAGTCAAGATAAAGTTAATACACGTGCAGTACTTCTTCCTCAGACCTCTCCTAATTAACAGCAGCCCAAACTTTCACAGCAGCTCATTAGTTTCTTTGCAAGGTGCAGTGCAAAGAACTTTCAAGAGGAGGTATATAAAGAAGTTCTAAAAATGCTGTCTCTCAGGAGACCCTTGATTAAAGATGCTCTGACAAAGGCTACTCTAATGAGGAAACTGCAACTTCAGTTACAGTCTCCAAACAATAGTTTGGAAAAGTCAGCACATTGAGGCATTCATTACCACCCTACACACAAGGGCACACTGGGCGAGTTGCGAAGGTCCGTGGAGACAGAGCACAGAAACTGACCCATCTCAGGACTATTTTCATGGAAAGCCATCAAGGAATTCTGGCTCCCAGGTCAAAAAGCTGCTTCCAAGCAGGCTGGGGAATCCCTGGTCACTGGTGGGTTTCAGCAGCAGGGCCGCATGAAAGGACACACCCCACAAATGTCCCTCTCCAATGCAACCCCACATCCAGCCAAACTGATGATGGTGCTGGGTAAGGAAACACACCCTGGACCCTCCACAGGAGAGACAGCGTGATGTGCAGGAGAAAATCTCACTTCCAGCTGATTCAAGGAGTGGGCAGGAGGCAGCACCATGCACTGGGGAAGGGCTCTACTCTCAGCAGCTGAGCACTCACCACACACAGAGCAAAAGCTGGTAAGAGCCCTGGCCCCAAAATGTTTGTGTTGAATAAGAGAGGAGGCAAGAAGGCAAACACAAGGAGAAGGGCAGAAGAAACAAGATTACTCCATCAGACTAACACCCAACTGGCATCTCCAACAGGAGACTCCAGCGTGGCCTGAAGCTCCACAGATGCTGAACTTCTGCCTGATGCCTCTCAGATGGGGCAGACTGCTCCACGGCGGCTCTTGTAATCACACCGAGTGAACCCTTGGCCCCAGAGTGGCCTGGTAACAAAGAGCTGACACTTGTCACCTTTGCACCCATGTTTAGTTGAGCAGAGACTGCGCCGGGCACAGGAAGCCAGAGCTGTGTGCTGACAAGGCCTCCAGTTACCCCGAGTGCAGCAGACAGACAAGAGACAGTCTGATCAAAGCAGCAAAGTGCACTGACTGCTCCCTGAAGTTTGGCAACTGCTGCTCACAGGCCCAGCTCAGCCCAAGCCATTGTACAGCACACACAGCTTTTGTGCTCAGGCTCCACAAAGAAACATGCCTGATTTTTAAACAGCCACACTTTAGAATAGGATTTCTGCAAAAATTTTTGCTTATTGGAATTCTTTGAATTTGAATTTGAATTCTTTGAATTCAAATCTTTCCTAGACTGATAGTTTAGGAATATGTAAAATCCACATGCATCTTCCTTTGTGATGGGTAAGTCAGTCCTGGTGAAAAGATATTCAGGAAACAGACTGTTTGGGGAAACTGCTGGCATATAGGGATGGTTAGCTTGAACGCCAAGCCAGGAGAATGTAAGCATGAATGAACTTGTCAGAAAACTCATGGGGAAAGAAAACAGAGCCATATAAACAGGAAACTTCTTGCATCACCTGCTGGGCACCGGCAAGCAAGGCGAAGCCCCAGCAAATCTCAAAGCAGAGCTGTGCCTGATCAGCATGCCCTCGGGACAGGAGCCAAGTGGGAAAGGCCACAGCAGAGCAGGCCAGTAGGACAGGCACTCTAGAGCCCCAGCTTGCCCAGTCTTTCCTTGGCTGAGAGGCAAGGAACGTGCGAGACAGAGGATCTGGCACCTGGCACTGGGCACATGGAGTGGTCCTTCTCCTCATGAGGCTGGGGGAGAACTCCTCACTGTGTGCTGCAAACAGATGGACTTGACAGAGTGACACCCAGTAAGGTGTGACCCCCCAGTACATGCAGGGTGATCTACCTGCTGCACAGCACTCAGAATGGAGTTACTGCACCACAGTCAGGTCTTTGGCAAATGTGTCCTTTAAACCTCCTGCCCCACAGGGTGATCTGCCCCTCTGGCAAAGTCAGGGCTGTTCCTGCTGTTCTGCAGCTTGCTCAGGCACTGCCCCAGAGCAAACCCCACCATGGAGCTGGTGTTCAGCCTGCAGCAAATAACACAGCTGCACAGGAACCACACCTCCCTCCTGTCCCAGGCTCCTGCCTCCCACCTCTCCTCCCCACCCAGACACTCAGTCTTGCCAGTTTGGTTGGATTTTCAGGAATCTAAGTTCAGACACTGTATATTTTGGCAAAATCAAGTCTTTGGTGCTTTAGCTGTGAAAAGGCCTGGCCAGTTATTCCAAGTGCCAGTAGTGCATTTGTTTTCTAAGCAGACACAAAGGCAATAGAGATTATGGAGTAACTAAAGTACTTCAGAGGAAAAAAGGCCTCTGTCCCAATTGCCAAGACATCCCCCCAGGCACTGCCACCTGCCATGCCATCTCCAGCTGGGCAGCAGGCCGAGCCCTGGGGCTCCATGTGAACCTGGGAAACAGACCTGGACATCTATAGGCATTTAATTTACACCCATGCTCCTGGAGACTTCTTTAAAAGAGAACAAAAGGGAAAATGAAGTTGTTAATTGGAGAAGGATAAAAATGAAAGGGAAACTGGTAAAGCCTATAAATAACAAAGGTGTCTCAGAAAGAGCTGGTTACTTCATTGCAAAACTTGAAACCATCAGTGAAACTACATGAGAAAATACTTCCCCATGCAACTCTGAATCCACCTGTAGAACTGAATGCTGCAAGTTGCAGTAGTGACACACACAGCCACTGGATGCCTAAGGGGACTACAACATCCGAAGAAACAGAAACACTGCTGTTAATGCTTCCCAAAAGATGAGTGTGGCTCTCCTTTCCAGGGCACAGTGTGCACCTCTTACTATGAGGGCTCTAGGGAGCACACTTCTGGGATGCAGCTGCCACAGCTGCCTTCCTCAAGGCTTTACAGCAATCTGCTGTCAGTGCCTCATTAAGGAAATTGCATACCTGCAGAAACACAGATCCCAGGACCACCCAGGGCTGCACACTGCCCATGTCTCAGAACACTTCTCTGCTGTGCTGAGCACTGCACTTGTGCATTCAGCTTCACGCTTCTGGGGAGCCAGACCAGGTTCCAGAGAAGTCATGGAGAAGTGGCAACCCGGCACACCACACAATGCTCCAGTGCACTAACTCACAGAGCAGCCACCTTCACAAACACCCAGGCAAGACCAGCACACTCGTGCGTGCCACTGTCCCCTGTCACATCAGTGTGGCAGCCAGCATGGCCCCTTGACAGCAGGTGCTGCCCAGGGGACAGGACACCAAGGGTGGCTGGCAGCACCTAGGCACACTGCTGGGCTGGGAAGCTGATGTGGCAGCTGTGCTGCGGGAAGGACAGCACACAGCAGGCACTGCCCCATGCCCGCTCCAAGGGCAGACAGTGCTCCTTGTGAACAGCCAGGGAGGCAGCAGAGCCAGAGCAAAGGCAGCTCCTCGCTGTGCCCTGAGGAGACAGCGACCCACATTCACCAGCATTACACCACCACCATAATTGGATTACGCCACAGGAAGACTCTTTTATCTTGTTTAGTTTAAACTGCCTTAGTGCTGCAACTCCCCATTAAGCCACAGGCAGGCTATCTGGGGTGAGCGTGCTCTCTGCCCAGCCATTTAGGCAAAATGCAATTCTGTTATCAGAAGTCTCACACTGTCCCGTGCTTCTTTATCAGGGCAAGCAGCTAATTACACAGCCTAGCTCACACAGGTAATGAGCACTTGGAAAAACACAGTAAATGTAAAAACCTCCCAGGTCTTTAAGGAGCCTTTTCACAATGCCCCCCTTGTGTCCTTACTTCAGCCTGATCCATTTTGTTTCTTCACACTGAACAAGGTATGAAATCATCCAGAGCTGGCGAGGTGTGAGCAAAGCCTCAAGTCAGCTGGCTTCCACTCCTACCACACAAGCTGTGTTGTGTGGCCCTGGATACCCAAGGTGTGATATAGCACAGTTGGAGCAGGACACATAGAAGGAGAGCAGATGAACTACAGACCAAATCTTTCTCTATAGATCTCTGCAAGGTCAGTATCTTATATTCCACAGTTTGGGACACTGATCTATGAGCAGAAACATCCTGCTGTTGGTTACACAGCAACTAATCCAACGAACAAGCAGCTGTTGAACAGCAACCTCCCTCTATCTGTTCACACATTCATCTACGCTGTATCCAGCTGCCTTTTCTTGCTGCCAGTCTCCTGCCAAATCTTAGTTTAGAGGTTTGCATGTCAAAATCATCCCTGCAATTTCAGCTGGATGCAAAACTCTTTGATTCCTTTTCTGGAGCTTCTCATCATCATTGTGCAGTGCTGATATGTGGGATTAAACAGCTGATGCGGGATCCATTTATTTAGAGATATAATTTGTACAATACTTAGAACTCCTTCAGGATGAATGTTACTAGGATTATTAAATTTGCTTGCCATAGTGGCCAGCTGTTTCAGCAAACCCCTCCTCCAGGAAATTAAACTCCTCTGGAGTGGCAAAGATGAAGTGGCACATTTGCACACACAACCCTCTGCTGAAGGAAAGTACTAAGTGCTGCGGGCTGAAAGGTGGGCAGCTGCCTACCAAATGACTCCTGACAGCACAGTTCAAAGGCGTGCTCTCTCTCCAAGAGATGCTGCTCTCAACACAGTAAAGGCTCATTAGTGCAGAACCAAAGCATTAAGTGCAGCAGCTCAAACAGCTCTACTTACAACATCATATCCAGTGGGTGCTCGGCTGCGGGATGCCAGCACGCCGACGCCGGTGATGGGATCCATCGGCAGCTCGGGCAGGGCATCCGAGAGGTCCCGCACCTCAGGCATCATGGACTGCTCCTGGAAGAAAGCAGCAGAATTAAAGGGCTGCCTGCTGGGCACCACACCCCAGCAGAAGCCAGAGAACCAAGAGCACACATGCATGCCGCAGCGCCTGTGCTGACACACCACAGAGGCCAAGGTAAACATAGGATTAGGCCAGACACACCTTCTGCACTTTTATTTGCTTTTGATAAGAGGGTATACTTGTGGGCATTACTTTGCAATGCCAAATAGGTTTGAAATTTGGGCTGGCAGCCTCTGAGACTCATTTTGTTGCTTCCATGGGCTGGTCTCCATCTAGCAATAACAGGAAAACCAAAGCTCAATCCCTTCTCTTCCAAAAAGTGAACAAATTTCATCCCAAAGCCAGGCTGGTTGAAGCAGCTCTGTCATTTTAAACAGCAAGAAATCTGCTCCTAATGGCTTTAGGGGGAGGTTCCCCATCCACTGTGGGTGTTAAGACATGCTGGGGGTTCCCCTTGAGTCCTCAGTCCCACCACACCCCTGTCAGCCAGACTGATTTCAAGGAGCAGCACAGATGTCTCTGGCGCTGGATGCAGAACTGCACTGGCTGCAGGGAGCCCCAACACCAGGGAACACAGAGGAAGCACAGGGTGGGCTGGCACAAAGCAGAGAGGCCTTGAGGAGGCCCGAGCATCTTCCAGAAGACACATCACCAAGAACGTCAAGGGAGGGAGATATGCAAAAAGGACAGAAGCAGGTAAGACCAACTAATTGTGGAGAGATGCTGCTGCAGGAAGCAGGAGGAGAGGACAAGAAAGGGGCTGAAACAACCAAGGTGAAGGATGGGGAAAGGTGCCACTGCCTCAGCATGTGATCTCCTGCAGAGGCAGCCAGTTAAAGCAAGTCTTCTCTGGCTTTCAGGCAGAAATGCCCCAGGAAACCGCCCCCCCACGCACCCCAAGACAAAGGGCAGTGCTTTGTGTAAACAAGCATCACTGCTGCACAGCCACACAAGCCGTGAACCAGAGCTGCCTAATTCAATTCCCTTCTCAGAGCAATCAAACCCCAGTATTTCTAGGCCATTTAGATGGCTGGTTACTTACTGCTTCTAGAAAAGGCAGAGGTGAGTACTGGTGCCAGTGGAATTGGGTTTACACTTCACAATGCCCAGTCTGAACAAACATCGTGCTGCAGGCAATAAAAAAGAGCAAGTCTGGGCCCTAAGTAAATAATAATAATGTCACATGAACAGCCAGACTACTTGAGAAGTCCAAACCAGGTGCTAGTGACCAGTAGTGGTGCAAACACTATTGCTGATGAACCAAACAGGAGAGAGCTCTGCTTGCGTACCAGTGTGCTGGACACGCATCCAGCACACAGAGCAAAGTGAACCCTCTTCACTCCCAAAGCAGCTCAAACCTTCGAGCATGATGGCAACTGCAGCCTGAGCCCCAGGGCTCCCCCTCCTCTCCCAGCAGGCTCCCTGTCCTTGGGGTGGGCAAGGAGCACAGGACCTTGCTGCAGGAATGCTGGAGGCACTGGCACAGCCATGACAAACCCTGTGCCAATGTGTGTGCCACCCCACAGCTCATCCAGAGGCCTCACAAATAATGCAGAACCTCAAACATACAGCATGGAAGAAACATAACGTGAATTTAACAAAGAGCTTACAATCTGTTCCTCATGAATGTTTTCTGAAACTTCAAATCACTCAATAGCGTGGTGACTTCTTACTGCATATTGGAAGGAGCTGGGAGGTAATGAATGCTGACGTAAGCTTCTCTTAGGCCATTTTGAACTGAAATCCAGGTAAGTGATGATATTCCCCAGCATGTTAAGAACACCACACGGCAGGCAGGCTCCCACCCAGCTGTAGCGGCACTGCAGGGAAGCAGATCTGCTCACACGGTGCCTCCGGCCCCCCCAAACGTGCCCTGACGAAGTGCCTGCTGCTGAGTGCTGCCCAGGCTGTCTCACCAAGCTGGGGCCTGTGGAGGGAGGCCCAGCTGCCCCAGCAGGAGCCTGAGCAGCTGCCAGCTCAGCCTGGGCAAGGCTGAGGGCGAGGGGGTCCCCGAGGGGTGGGCGCTCCAAGCCGCAGCCTGGTGCCTCCCCCTCCCCGCTGGCACCCTGTCCTGAGCGAGTGAAGAAGGGCACCTTTGTGGGAGCCATTTGCAGCCCTGCTCGCAGGGCAGGGGGAGGGGAAGCGGCATCAATCCTCACTTTGTGCCGGCTCACACAAAGCCCCTCTGTGGCGGCAGCGCTGGGCGTGGGGCTGTCCGCCCGGCGTGGTCACCACGGGGAAGCGCGGCACAGCACCGGCACACGGCCCCGAGCAGCACCTGCTGCAGCAAGGGCACCGAGCTGGCCCTGCCCAGAGAGCCCAGCACCTTCCTCTGGCCCGCGCCTGCAGCCGACAGGGACGGCAGGCACAGCACCTGCCCAGCAAGCAAACCTGCTGTGGCCACTGCAGCACAGCCAGGCTCTGCCACACAGGGCTCTGCCCTGCATAGCCAGGCTCTGCAGTCGCTGGGCAGCTGCCTGCTGTGCAGGCACAGGCACTGAGGATGCATCTGGAACAGACATGGAGCAGCAGAAGTCAGTTGCACACTGGGATAAATGTTTTTGTAAACTCTGCACAGGTCAGAGGGGAGTCTCTAGCTGGGCAATCACGTAGATGATCAGTTACACTGCACTTCTCCGTGAGAGCATCAACAAAGTTTGGTTTCTCTTCTACTGAACCTTTTAACTTAAAAATGAAAAAATAAACAGTCAAAGAGGAAATTAAACTAAGGAGCAGGATTCCATAAATACCTCTATTAGGGAGCTTGTTACTTTAATTCTCTTTAGCAACATGAGTTTGACCTGCATGCCCAGCTGCCATTACAGTTACTGAGCACTCAGCCCAGGCAGGACATGGCTCTCAGCATCCTGCAGTAAGCTGCCTGTGCCCACCCGCTCACTGCAGGGCTATTCCAGGAACAGGCCAAAACAATGAGAAGAACATTTTTCCCATTAGCTGGGAGCATGCTCCCTGGAAGTTGTTCTCAGCTGTGGGGCCCCATCCAGTTCCCAGCACACCCCAGCAGCCAAAGGAAGCCGGATGTGAGCTCTGGGGCAGGAAGAAGCTTCAGAATACTGTGGGGCTGTCCAGACAAAGCCAATGGGGAAAGAATGTGTTTTTAAGGAGAAAGTCCCTGTGCATCCTGGCAGCACCAGCCCCAAGCAGCACACAGCAGAGCAGGGTGGGATGGTTGCAGGACAAGATGGACAGGATGCACTTGGACAAGCAGCCACCATGCTGCTGGCTCTATCCCGAATGCTTCCCAACCCCCGAACCAGACATGCTCAAGACAGGAGGCACAGTGTCCCTGGGATCTTGATGCCCAGCTGTAGCAGAGGCCTTCTGGGACTCCACTGGTTTCTGGCACAGCCTTCTTCCCACAACCCATGCCCACAGTCACACACACCTCCCTGTCTGCCAGCCAAGTTTGTCTGTTTATAGCCTTTTTGCTTGTTCTCTCCCATTTCCTTGTTATCTCGTCTGCCTTCATTAGTTTATCCTAGGCATACTTTTCTGCTGGCTCCACTGAGGTGACTGACCACACACACTGCTGGGCTCTGGCTGGGACACATACAGCAGAAGAACCCACTTTCAGAAATGAATGTGTTATTGTGAGTTTCTAGACCATTTTCTGCTCTCAGTGTTCCTTTTCAACAAGTTCAGCAAGTTCAAGAGCTGGTGGGTACATGACCAGACCAGGCCTTTCAATGTGTTTGCTACAGGAATATCATGCTGCCAGCAAAGCGGGTCAAGCTCTGCAGTTAAATAGCCAGGGACTTCGACAGAGAATGGTGTTATTGTTTCTTCCTCCAACTACAAGCCCTGCACTTTGACACTGGCTTGCTCTTCCCACAGGCAGAAAAGTATGAGCTAAGGCCAAACTGGAAAAAAAACCAACTACCTCACTGCGTCCCTGCAGTCTGTGGGAAATGGTCCCATTATCCCAGCAGACACGGTGCTCAAAGGCTGCAGGAAGGCACTGGCCCGCGGCACGCTGCCGCAGCTCTCCCGCACCGCACCCGGCCCCAGCCAGCCTGCTGCTCCTGCTCACGGAACACGGCCTCGTCTCCATCAGAAAAACAGGAACCCGCAGTGGCCATCGGCAGCGGGCCTTGGAGGCCACCATCACAAACAGGAAGAATTTCAGTTTCACATTTCACCACCATCGAAGGCATGCCTGGAATCACCCCTGCACACAGGCTCCCTTAGGAGACGGTTGCCCTGCACCAGCTGCAAAATCTACACTTTATGACTGAATGGGATGGAAACAGCAACCTAAGTGACAGAATGAGCAAAATCAAGACCCTGTATTGCTTCACAGCACTTCTAACTATGGACACACATTTCTGAAGTGTCCTGTTTCAAAACAAAACAGGTTTCCATGCACGGATGACCTTGCACCAGGACAGCAAAACTGAAATGACATTCAGTTCAGTTGGCAGAGGTATGAACAGGTCCCTGGGGGCTATCAGCACCCTGAAGCCTGGGATTCGCTTTGTCAGAGACGCACATGGTACGACAGTGAGATGTTGTCTGTTTCATCCCACGCCTCCAGAAGTCAAGTTACACCTTCGTCTAGAAGGGAAGGCCATCTCAGCTAAGAATTATAGGGATGACACTGTCAACCTGCTGCATAACACACAGGCTCCCTTAAAGAATAGATGAGCACATTCTCACTTAGTTAAAATAAAATACAAAATGGAGAAACCCAAGCTTTAGCCTTGAGCAGCTACACACCTGCTGATACCCAGCCTGTCTGGTTTCAGTGTTACTGTGACCAAGCTGAGAATGACCCAGCTCTGGGAACCTGCAGACAACACCGAAGATTGGTGGACCTTTGAAAATAGCTCCAGAAACCTCAGAGAAAGCCTGCAAGCCTCCATGATGCAAGGCACAAGTACTTAAGACACAGGCAGCTCTGTGTCGCTGCTGCAGCCAGGCTGTATGAAGTCAGCCCGTGCCACACCTCCAGCCATGCACTGAGCACAGGTAAGAAACGGGCAGCCAGGTAGGCCCGTGCTACAAACGCAGCAAAAGACCACATGAAACAGAGAGGGTTTTGTTATTTTCTCTACCCGTCATCAAGAAAAATTTACAGTAAATGCCGGAGCAGGTCAAGGTCACCGGGGCTGTAGCCCAAGGCTGGTACCCGAGGCCGTTCCTGCAGCTAGCCCAGCCTCGGAGGAACCGCCGGGTCTCACGGAGGCCCCGGGGCGCCCCGGCGGCGGCCCAGCCTCTTCTTTCCTCGCACAGCCAGACAGCCTCTGCTCGAGGCCCGCGTCGCCATGGCCGCGGTTCCCGAGTTGCTGGAGCAGCAGGATGAGGACCGCAGCAAGGTGAGGTCCTCCCTGCTTCGCTTCCTCGAGTCGGCGGCCCCTCGCCGGCCTCCCTGGGCTGGCTTTTCCTTCCCCGGGGT
>JAYDZK010000051.1:418336-430836 GCA_034509185.1 Euphonia xanthogaster
AAAAAAAAAAAAAAAAAAAAAAAAGCTTTTCCTGCTGTGGGTGGTGGGAGCCAGGTCTAGTGTCTCTGGGGCAGATCCTGCTGATCTTGGGAGGCTGGAGAGAGCTGTGCACCTGATTCTGTTGGGTTTAATGGCTTTAGGTGGAGGTGCTGCTGCAAATTTGTCGTTTTTATTGTGATTTTATTGGAGCCCTCAGCTTTGGTTACACCAGGAAAGCTGAACTTTGGAGAACGAGAAGGGGGGGGAAAGAAAAGGAGCAATATTTCCTTCAGATCATGTCAGATGCAGATGTTGTGCTGCTCAGTGATTTGCACGTCCTCAGTGCCCTGGAAACGGGCTCAGCTGATGCTGGGGGTCAGGAGAGCTCCCTTGTGAGTGACCTGTGCTTTCAGTGGCACATCAGTGCTCATGCAGGAAGTTTCTGGAATGGCTTTGCCTCTGAAAGCCGTGACTGGCTCGCTCTGCAGCAGCTGCTGCTTTTCCTGACAGCATTTCTCATTTTTGCACCTTTGTTTTCCCCACCAGGATTTCCTTAGGGGAGCCTGGGGAGTTCCAGGGATGGCAAAGCTGAGCTGACACGGGACCTGCAGGCAGCCTTGGCTGCAGTGCCTGTGCCCAGCAGGATGTGTGCTGGCCAGCATTGTAATTAGCTGAGCAGCTCCAAGCAATTAACAGTTGTTCCCTGCAGGGAAAGCCACGCTCGGGGCTGAGCAGGGGTTGTTTTTTTATTTGCTGATGGCTCTTCTCCTCTTGTGGGGCTTCTCCAGAGGCTGATTCCTGCTGGGAAGGGCTTTGGGAGAGCAGAGACACTGCACCTGCAGCCTCACCTGCCCCTGGGTTCACGGGTATCGGGTCCAATCCGGGCACCACTCAGATCTCTCTTCTTTTCCTGGAATAGTCTCAGCTCTGCTGTTGCGTGGGTGTTCATGCTCATCATGCATTCATGATTAACAGTTTTATTCCTGTTTACTGTTCTTACTATTGCCAGTTAGTTTTTAGACTTCAGTGTGGCCCCAAAAGCATTTTCAGCTGTGGAGATCATCAGGGAGATGTTGTGTGCTGTAATTTCAAGGCCAGTAATGCTCTCCGGTGCTTGCGTTCTGTATTCCTGGGAAACCATACCAGTAGATCCTGTAACCCCTGATCTATTGATCCCAGTTTGACTGCTGGACAGGAGCACAGGAGCTCTGTTTTCTCGGAGTCTGCTCCCAGGGGAATTTGTTCTGGGTTATTGAAGCATGGACGGGGTTGGGGTGGGGAGGGCAAGGACAGAGCTTGACGGATCAGTACTGAGTAGTGTAGAGTGGGAATGGCTCCGTGCAGGTCGTTCTCAGCATGCCATGGCTGTTTCCAGAAACTGTTTCCCCCCGCTTTTCCCATGCCCAAGCATGCCTTTGTTCCTGCTTCCTTCGGGGAACTTTCAGTAGTTTGCAGTCTCGGTGTCAGTTGGACTCCAGAGCTGCTCGGAAGTCGTTGTGTGGTAGACGAGGTTGGTTTGCCTGTGAAACAAACAAAAAAAAAAAAGTCATTTTTGCTCATTTTCCAGTGTTTCCTCCCCAGGGAGCGAGGTGTTGGCTTCCCCTGCCTGCCTGCACATGGTCTGGGTGTGGGGAGCTCTGCCCAGCAGCTCGGAGCTTCCAGGCTCCCCCCCAAAGATGGGTGGCAGACATGGAGGGGTTAAAAATGCCCGTCCAGAAGGAAAACAAATCCACCTCTGCTGGCCTGAGGGGTTGTGGAATGTCAGACACCAGAGCTGGTTATCCCCTGAAGGTGGAGAAAAGGAGGAAAAGCTTTTCATTCCCAGCTGACTGCAGGGAGGGGAGGGGTGAGAGCAGAGTTTGTCTCTCTCACCCAGCTGAGGGAGTCCAGGTGAGCTCCCCCTGGAGATTCCCAAGTCCCAGGGCAGCAAATCCTGGATAAATTCTGGCTCCTCCCTGGAGCAGAACTCCCCTCCTTCCCCACAGCCCTCTCCAGGCAGGTGCAGCCCAGTTTTCTGTTGGATTTAATTCTTCTGTGGTTTGTGCCCATTCCCTCAGCCCCTGCCCTTGGGAGCAGCTGGAATTGGGTCTGTGTGGATCCCAGTTTGGATCCCAGTTTGGATCCCAGTTTGAATCCCAGTTTGGATCCCAGTTTGGATCCCAGTTTGGATCCCAGCTGGGCTCTGGGACAAGCCCCCTCCTCCTCCCGGGGTGAGCCCTGGGCTCAGGAGGGGCTGGGCTGAGCTGGGCTTGGGAAGTTCGGGGTGAGTTTGGGAAGAGGAGCTGCCCTGTCCCCTCCTGGGGCTTTTCTGTGGGGGGAAATCCCTGAGCTCACCCCGGGTTTGTGCAGCTGCAGGGAGGATTTTGGACCTTAAATCCTTCCTTGGTCCCTTCTCCCGGTCACTTTGCCAAGTGGCTGCTGCAGAATTCCAGATTCCAGGGATTTGGGTGCCCATGCTGAGCAGGGGCAGAGAGGGTGAGGCTGCAGGTTTGGGGAGCATTACAATTCCAAATTCCAGGGGTTTAGGTGCCTGTACCAAGCTCTGGCAGGGGTGGAGAGGATGAGGCTGCAGGTTTGGGGAGAATTAAACACAAATTGTGTGTGCTGGGGACGTCCAGGTGCGACCTGACTGCCAATGCCATGCTGGGTTTTCCTCCCTGTCCTTCCCTGCCTTTTCCAAGAGCCACACCCCAAGCACCCAGGGAAGTTGGCAGCTGAGAGGTGAGTGAAGAGGTGATGAGAAGTTCCAACCAGATTTGGAGAGGGAAGGGCAAATATTCATGGTAGAAATCTCATTTTGTCATATCAGAGGTGGCATCAGTGTATACAAAGTAACTTGGGATTTTTGTAATTGATATTCTCTTGTATTTTTTTTTAGGTTCAATTAAGGATTCTTGCTGACATGTTGAAACACGTTTTCTAAAGCAAATACTTGCAAATTATGCCTATAGAAATTTAGGTTTGGTAGCTGACAGCTATGACTGATTAACGTTGTCATATTGGAGGGACTTAGCTCAGAAAGCTCAACCTTTCCAACCCCAAATTTACTTTTATTGCCTTTTAATACTGACTTGAAATATGACAACTTGGTTTGTACATGAATATTGCAGTATTTTATTTCCATATATTAAGAAAATAACATTTCCACTCAGGATGACAGCGGTGCTTTTCCTGGGAGGGAGTGGTATGAGTGTCATGACAATGTCATGTGATGGTAGAATTTCTTCATTGACGAATCTATAGTGGTTGTGTATACTTTATTTACCCATCTTTGTGTTCCTACCCAAAACTGGAGCCTTTTGTTGTTTCCTCCCTGCTGAGCCCTCGGGGCTCCCGGGGGCACAATTGGAGAAAACCCCTCACTGGGTCATTTACACCCCAAAGAAATGTGCAAATCCTGACACGTTGGGTACACCCAGCGCTGCGGGGCTCGTGGTGGCAGAGCCCGAGCCTGCTGCTGTGGCTGAGCCCTTGGATGCCTCCCCACCCGAGCAGCCTGGGTGAGACCAGCACCGCTTCCCCTTGCCTTCCTCGTGGCCTTCTCCCACCAAAATCGGCTTTTTTCTCTTCTTTCTCCCCTTTTCCTTCCCTGTTTCCAAGCGGGGCCGGTGGGGAGGGGGGGGGGGGGTCACTCCTTTGCAGCAGAGTCCCACTGGGTGCAGTTTGTGGTTTTGGGGGGGTCCCGGGGCTGGCTGAGATTTGGGATGGGCTTGGAGCCCCCCTGGCTGGGGCTGGGAGTGGCACCCGGGCTGGCTCTGCCCTCCCTGGGCTGGCTCTGCCCTCCCTGGGCTGGCTCTGCCCTCCCTGGGCTGGCTCTGCCCTCCCTGCCCTCCCTGGGGTGGCTCTGCCCTCCCGGGGGTGTCTCTGCCCTCCCTGGGGTGGCTCTGCCCTCTCTGCCCTCCCGGGGGTGGCTCTGCCCTCCCTGGGGTGGCTCTGCCCTCCCGGGGGTGGCTCTGCCCTCCCGGGCACCCCCCGTGCTGCCAGCCCCCCTAACTCCTGTATTTGTTCAGAGCAACCTCTGGCATAACAAACTATTGACTGTTCTTAGGTGGTGGGGATAATTTTCCTTTTTTCCATGACTTTTCGTGACTGACTTTGGCTGTAAAACTTTTTTTGTTCAACAGCAAAAGTTTATTTTGGGGTTTTTTTTTTCTTTGATTATTTTTTGTTGTTCCAAGATGTGTAATTCTTTTACAGATTTTTTTTATTATTATTCCTTTTTTTTTTTCCTAACATTGCTTCATTAAACAACTGAATATTTAAAAATGTAATATTTGGACCAGATGTTGTGAATAATAGTAGATAAAGCTATTTTATTCTGTATTTTTAAAGCTGTTCAGTATAAATAAACGCGGGCATAGATGCAGTGATTGTCACAGTTCCTTTGGTGGTGAATTGTGGAATCAGAGAATCCTGGAATGGTTTGGGTTGGAAGGGAAGGATTCCTCCCCAACTGATTGATTTCTTCCCAATGGATAATTAATTGATTAATGGATTATTAATTTCAGAATCCAGGTGATGGCAAGACCCAGCCCAGAGTCTCTGGAGCAGGTACTGCCCCAAACCACAACCCCCAAAAGCCTTTGGGACCCCTCAGCTCTCACAGCTCCCACCACGGGAATTCCTGGATTTATGGGGGAGAGGCACAGGGAATTCCTGCCCCTTCCTGGGATTCTTCCTGGGATTCCTGCTCCATTCCCCCCCTCCAGGCTCCAGCCTCCCCCCACCACCCGTGCCCTGGTGGCAGTGAGCAGGGCATGGCAAAAATCAGGATTTAACCCCAATTCCACAGCCAAGATCCCCCTGTGCTCCCACAGGTGCCCGCCCCAACCCCCAGATTTTAATTTTAATTTTAATTTTTATTTTTCTGTTTGCATCCACCCCACGAGCTGAGGGTCAGGGGAAGCTCTCCCCGTGTTTGGGGCTGAATCCCGGGGTTTGGGGCTGGCTCCATTGTCCTCTCTCCCCACCACAAAGGGCCTCTCATCCCTGCCAGCCCTGGAGATGCTGCTGGAATATCAATCCTGACCCGGCCCCGCTCCCTTTCGCCGAGTCAGTGCTTCCCTGAGCCAGATGGCTCCTCCAGAACTTCTCATATTTTACACAGAAATCCAAGAAAATCTGGGAAAAAAGGCCCGGGCCTGTTTGGCTCAAGCAGCTGCTTTGATTATTTCTTTGTTTTGGGGTTGTTTGGGTTTTTTTTTTTTCCCTTTCGTGTGGGCTGTTTCTAGGCAAATTCCTTCAAAAGAAAAAGAGCCCAGAGAAGCCACGAAGCACTGGGAAAGGTCAGGGGCAGACAAAGCAGGAGGGACAGGGCTGCTGCTCCTCTGGAATACTGAACACCCCCAAACTCTCTCCAGCCACCCCTAAAACGCCCCCAAACTCTCCCCAGGGTACCAGACCCCGACAGACAGGACGGGACCCCGATCCTGGGAATGCTGAGTGCTGGCTCAGGGAGCCCCAGCTGCAGCTGCTGCTCCAGGCAGATTTTATTTGAATTTCTTTCCTCCTCCATCCCCTGCTCGGGGGCGGTTTTGGATCCGGGTGGGATCCCGAGGCTGAAGGGAGCAGCCGCGTGTGCTGCCTGCATGGCTCTGGCACTGGATATCCCAGGATCTGGGGCTTTTTAGGGCAGAAACAGCCGCTCCAGCCTGTGGGATGCAGCCCACAAATTCCCTCTGGGAATTCTGGACGAAGCTGGAGCTGACTGTGGGAGCATTTCCAGCCTGGCTGTGTGGGATGGGGATTCCTTTGGGATCCTGGTCTTGGCAACGGGGTTGGAGAATCCCTTGGGATCCTGTTCCTGCCATTGGGAATGGGGAATCCCTTGGGATCCTGTTCCTGCATCGGGAATGGGGAATTTTTGGGATTCTGGTTGTGCCAGTGAGGACAGGGCATCCTTTGGGACTCCGGTCTTGGCACCAGGGATGGAGAATCCTTTCAGCCCCCACTACTGAGGTGCAACCGGGCTGGAGCCAGTGTGTCCTTGGGGAGCCCAGAACCTGCTCCAGGGATGCGGCTGGAGCATCCCTCGGGATGTCCGGGCGGGGACAACCCGGCTCCCGGAGGTGGGATCCCTTGGGGCCGCCAGTCCTGGCACCCGGGAAGGGGTCCCGGAGGCGGGAAGGGATCCCGGAGGCGGGATGCCCTCCGGGATGCGGGTTCCGGGATGAGCCCGGCTGCGGCAGGGAGGGGGTGTCCCCCGCGCTGCCACCCCCGGCCCCGCCCGCGCCCCTGGGCACCGGGCTCGGCCCCGCCACGGCCCCGCGGGGCCCGGGGCCACACCTCGCCAGAACCGCCCTTCCTCGGGAACAGGGCAGCGCCCGGCCGAGCTCCGAACGGCCTCCTGGACGCGGAGCAGACCGGCGGTGCCAGGTGGAAAAGGCTGGATAGTTGTGATTTAGACAGTGTAACCTCCTTCTTCCTTCTGAAACGGGCTGCTTCTAGAAGATGGGCAGCAGCTGCCGTGGGCTGAGGAAGGGCAAATGGTGTCAAACAAGCTGGTTATCTTCTCAAGAATTCCCTGGGGATGGGAGGGATGAGCGGTTTCAGCACCTACCTTCAATTCATTAAGATATTTGATGCTCTGTCTCACCATGGCCTGGAAAACAAAGATCTGGTCCAAAGTAGTCAGGGTTTGCCTGGCTGGCTGGGTGTCCAGCAGCCTTCGGGTCCGCTCACAGCACAGAAAACATCCTGAACAGAGAGTCTGCAAAGGTCTGGTTCTGCTCAACCTTAACACGTGTCAGTGTTGAAACTGACAACACACTCATTGAATTAGCAGATGATGTGAATCGCAGCATGTCGTGGGACAGCAGCATGGTCCACAGCCATCATTACATGAACCAATCCTGCAGCTGTCCTGCACTGCCTTTTGAGCCCCTTACCTGAGACAAGGTCAACAACAATCGTCTGGAGAGCAGCAAGATCGGTGTGGGGGCTGACATCAGTGGCCTCCGGTGCAAGACGGAGATTTGGAGCTGCTAATCTAAAGCAAAAGAAAAAAAATCCTAAGGTGAACAACAAAATAAGGGAGAGAAGGAAACACGTTAATGTGTATGTGAATTAAAAAGAAGGGCAGAACCCGTTCCTCTTTGTAAGAGGCTGAGAAGTGATGTGTGTGAAGTGCAGCAAGAGATTCTGTGAAGATCACTGTGAAAACTACAATACCAAAGAGTTAAGAACAGCTTGGAGATTTTTTGTTAATGGTCAAGTAGCAAGCCATCCTGAAAGCTCTTATCAGACATTATTCAGTCATTCCCTCTGAGCAGACAGTCTCCCCCATCCTTTATAGAGCTGGTTTAGGTCTCCCCCATCCTTTATAGAGCTGGTTTACTCTATTTTCCATGACGCCAGAGTTTCCTTTGTGTGGGGAGCCTGTCTTTGTGACTTAGAAAAGGAGAAGGCTCTCACTCAGACCCCCAAATTTCCTCCCATTGACTAATGGTGCATTTATCAGAGGGTCCATCTCCATTGTCACAGGGTGTTTCTTTGTCTGATATTCTGTATTTAACTAAAATACTAAGTCCCTTTTTTTTTCTCCTCCCCCACTGTCTTTTTGCTTGATTTGGCCATCTTTTGAGGAGTTCTGTTCAGCCTGTTCTTTTCTCACCTAGATGATGATTTGTGCCTTTGGACTGTCTCTACATTGCTTTAGCCAGTCTGAGCTGAGCCGAGCAGGAGTGGCTGAGCCAACAGCCCTTCTCTTTCCTGCCGTGGGTGTCCCCAGGCTGGTTTTGCACCGCTCTGGCTCTCTCTGAGGTGGGCAGGAGCTCGGCTGCCCAGGCGATTCCCACTGGCCCAGCCATGACTGGGCTGTAGGTGCTGATGTGCCTGCAGGGCTGAGGAGCAGGGGAGACCTTGGGTTTGATCCTCAGGGCTGTTTCAGCTCCTTGCTCTTCATCCTGCTGTGGGCAGACTTCCTACCAAGCAAAGCACTGTGAGCTGTGATTAGTCAGTGTTTGAGAGGCTTGTCTGGAAGGCAGCGTACACATTAGCGGTTTTGTGTTCCTGTCCATAAAGCAAACAACAGAAACTGGAGTCCTGCTTCATCCTGGACACAGTCCTGGGCTGGGACCGAGCCTTCCTCCTGTCCTGGCTGGTGCTTCTCTTCAGGAAAGCACTTTAGACTGGTGCTTGCTGAACCGTGGTAATAGGTGTTTTGAACAGTGACTCTGTTCCCTCACTGTTTGACCAAGGCTCTCTGGCTCTTACTGATACAGCCCTGTGGCTGTTAGTGGCTTCTCCATCCAAAGCTTAAAATATATATATATTTTGAGCGATAAGGAATACAATGCATTTTTTTTTGATTTGGAGAGTAATTTAGAGAGAAGAAAAGATGATGCCTGGTGGAAATGAGAAATATATGTCCCATACATAATATATGCCCCAAATGTCCTATTACAAATACAAGAAGATTTCCTGAACTGGAGAAGTTGTTACACATTACAGTGTGCTAATGCTCCCCCGTGGAGATGCTGATACTGAGAGAGTCTTTAGTGTAATAATATTAAAAATCCAAGAGTTTCAATAAGATCCTCCCTGCTACCATGGTGGTAGGAAATGAATTGATTCCAAAGGAAGACTCTAATTGCTGCTTAGTATCCACAAAATATTCAAACCTTCACTGCAAGTGTGTATCCCAATGTGTCTGTGGCATGGTCTGCAATAACATGTTTTCCGGAGAGAGTCACTTCCCAGCACGGTTTGGCTGCTGCCCTCGGAGTGGCTGCAGCACAGCCCAGGGCAGTGCTGGCACCTCTGCCTGCAGGTATCTCTAAACCTCGGCAGGCTTGGTGGCTGGGAAAAGCCCTATTGTTCTCTTCCACGGGGCACTGCACGGGCTCTGAATCAGCAAATACTGTGTGTTGGGTACGTGAATCATAGCTACACTGGAGTTGGTTAATCTATCTGTGTAAAGTTACTCAAAAGCATAAATATTTGCAAGTATAATGCTTTCCTATGAATATTTTACATCCATCTTTTTCAAGATCCATTTATTTACTCCTCTTTATTTCAGAACATGTCTTTTCTCACGAGTTCTGCAGTCCTATACATGCTGTCCTGTTCATACCAGTGTCGTCTTTTCAGGACACCTAATAGAGGGAATTTTGGTCAGTCTTGGCTCCGATACTGTTGCTGTGGCTGAAAAAACATGGCTTATCCCTGGATGGATGGCTGCCAGAGCCCAGATCTTCCAGAGCACTGTTCCAAAGAGTGGTGCGTGCAAGCTGGGTCTGTCAGCTGTGCTCTGTTTGTGCCACCCTGCTCCGTGTGGCTGCCACAGCACGGCACGGCTGGAAGGGTGGTGACTGCTGGTGCCGCTCCTCAGGGCTTAGTACTGGCCACAGCACAGCTTTGCACCTCACAGTGCTTTGCTGGCAGCTTTTGTGGGGTGAAGAAGGTGCCTGGGGAGCCAGCCACACAGCCATTCCAGAGGAAGCTCAGGGCAGAGATTGCTGCCCAGCACACTGCAGCTCCCACTCTTCATGGGAGAGGGGCTGTGGCTGGGCATGCGGGAGGGCAGGGCCCCGTCCTGGCATCTCCAGCCCCAGAGCACCTCAGCTGAGCAGCCAGATCTGACACTCATTCAGAGGCTGGACCAAGATAGGGGACAGTGGTCGATCCCCACCACCCTCTTTAGGTTTTGTAAAGGTTTCAAGCATTTTATGACAGTAAAATCTGTCCGTGCCCAGACACCACCTCTAAAGAATAACAGTGCACAGGGTTCTGCACCTTTGGCTGAGAACAGACAATATACAGTCCTGTGGCTAGCACAAGGACACTGGCCCAGTGCTGCTGCACATGCTTCTCCCAAGGGCAGCAGGAACTCCCAGCAGGCCCTGGTCAGACCTCACCATCAAAAAGGATCCCAGTTTTCAGGGGCAAACAAGGTGAAAAGGATCCTGCATCTGCATCCTGCCTGTAAGCTAAAGTCCTTTAAAATCCTTTGTGCTGCAGGAATTAATCTCTCCATAGCCACATTTAGCATAGTAGTGCAAGAGTGCTGCACATTCCATGTTTTCCATGCTTGTCTTTGGAGGAAAATCAGCCTGGAGTCTCATTTCATGCTGGAGTTGCTGCAGGTCACAGCTCAGCTGCTGCCTGGTTTTAGGTTTCTTAAAGGTAGGCTTAACCTGTTGCCTCTAATTTGGTGCACCAAAATATCTCTTTGCAGTCAGAACTTCCCTTCTGTATTTCTAGTTTGCACCTTGATTATTCTAAAAAAAGTGAGGAGGTCCTAATCTCCTTTAACTTGGACACCCACTCTGAAACAGATGAAGCAATTTTGAAAAAGCAGTTTTTTGATCTATTTCCCATGAACCTTCCTATCCCCTACTTGTTACTCAGCACTAGATAAGTTGTCACATATGTATTTCAGTTATGATGTACAGGACACCAATGTACAGCAATCCTACCAGAGATAACTGATTTATGTAGCACCCAGTGGTGGCTTTGGCCAGGACAGGGGTTCAGCCCCTAAAGAGGTTCCAGGCATCCCTCACCTGAAGGGATGGTCCAGGAGGAGAGACTGTCACCAGCTGTCCCCACAAGGCAAGCAGGGCCCAAAGCATCCCGTTACCTGCCAGGGTCACAGGGAGCCTCTGGCCCAGGGGGCACAGGCCCTGGCACTGTTTAGGTACAGGGATGCAATCTGGCCTCGTGAGTCATGTTTCAAGGCCCTACAGCCAGGACCAGCCCTGTTTGTTCTGTGGAGGCACCCTGGGACCAAAGCACAACTGCTGTTCCACCAAATGGAGGGCAGAGAGAACACTGTGCAGCTAATTACCAAGGAGAGCCACGCATCCAGATCCTCAGATCATGAGTAATGGCCACAGCACGATGGAAACCTTTGCTTGAACAATTTTGAGTGATGAACACATTTGAGGAAATAATGTTTTCTTTGCAGGCCTCCTCTGATGAAATGCTACTGCTTGCTTTGCTTTCCCACTCGGGGTGGGTGCTGTCCCCACAGCACCCAGCCACCTGCTGCTTACTGCCTGTCCGTGGCCTTCCCTGTGGATATGTGCAGGGGAAACCCACGGACGTGGCTGTCAGTGCTGCAAAGCTGCTGACCCAGGAACAGGCTGGCAGCAGACAGCATTCCAGTGCTGGTGTTTGCACAAAGGAATGCCAGGGAGTCAGTTAATAGGTGACCATTTGGCAGTGGTACTGGGAAGTTTGTCACAGTTCAGCTGCCTCTGCAAGACTTTGTTTGGGTGCAGCCCCTTCTCCATTTAGCTATGCAGGACCTCAGCTCTTCCAGCTCCTGAAAGCAGGGCCACAGGCAGCACCCCTTGTTCCTCCTGAAAATAAGTAATTCACACACTGGTTAAACAACCGCAGCCAGGGATTTTGCACCCCTGTCTAGCCCCAAGCTGTCCCCCTGTGCAGCAGCACCAGGGAATGCCAGGGGCCCCAGCCCCTCCTTCAAGAGCACATTGACTCCCTCCATGGCAATTCCCAGGCCAGCTGGCATCTTTACACACTGCTGTTTGGCTCCTTGGCTACTGCAGCTTGTGCATATTAGCACCCCAGCAAGCTTCCCATCCATCTGACAGGACCTGTGGATAGGTGTGGATAACAACGCCAAAGTCGGTAGTAACTGGACAATTACTGTATCACTGGGAGACCAGAAAAGCTGCAATCCCAACATCCCTAATGAAGGGTCCTCAGGAACAGCAAGATGTTCCCCATTCTCACCTGGCTGTCCCCATACAGAAGGCCACTGACCCAAAGGCATCACAACACCAGCCCAATCAATCCTACAGCTGAGAAATTTCAATTTCTTCTGGCCAGAGATGGGGGTATGAGCTCAGAAATGGGGTCTTCATGGGAAAACCTAAATCCACCATGGCTAACTGTTCACGCAGAAGCCCCAGCAGCTGAGCAGCTCTGCGTGTGAGGTTGGCACAGCCATTAGGACAGGTATTGCCTTCGGTTCGGGCTGGAGCTTCCCAGAAACTCTGCATTCCCACAGGTGGGATGACCTGTGCCTGTTCTCAGCAGGACAGAGGCCATTGCTGTGACAGTTCACTGAAGAAGAAATGCCTTGTTCCATCCAGCCCCTCGTATTGCTCTCTTCATCTCCTAAGTGACAGTAAACACCATCCATATCACAGTGACACTGGCAGAAAAGCTGCCGTGGGTTTGCCTCCTGCTTTATGCTTTTCAGGCAGGGGCCAGCAGCAAGAGATCAAAGATTGTTTTTCTGTTGGTTCGGAGCCGTGTGGGCTCAATGAGCCAGCAAAGCCTGCAGCGCCGCGGCCGCGCTGCTTAGCGCCCGAGCAGCAAATTGCTGACAGGACACTGCAGCTGGGCCTGCAGCACTCCTGACCCACACACTGCCAGCACTGAACCTGGAACACACCAGGCTCCAAAATGTCAGATTGGCTGAAATATTCATGTTGCAAATACAGATGGTATAAAAACCTCCAGTGAGGTTACAGCCTGCACGTTGGCATGTGTCAGCTCCAGCACCGCGAGCAGATGAGTCACAGCCACTTTATTCAATTCACAGG
>JAYDZK010000051.1:435964-451728 GCA_034509185.1 Euphonia xanthogaster
GAGCCCGCAGAGCCCCGCCCGGAGCCCGCAGAGCCCTGCCCGGAGCCCCCTGCCCGCAGAGCCCGCAGAGCCCTGCCCGGAGCCCGCAGAGCCCGGAGAGCCCTGCCCGGAGCCCGCAGAGCCCTGCCCGGAGCCCCCTGCCCCCTGCCCCCTGCCCGCAGCCCCCTGCCCGGAGCCCCCTGCCCGCGGCGCCAGAACTCTTTTCTTTTTTTTCCTCCAAGAAGCACTTTTCCGTGGTGGGAAGCGTTTCCCTTGGAATGGGATCACTGGCGGGTGTCAGCTTCGATGACACCTTTGATGGGAGAAAGATTAAATCACTTTTTTCCTTTTAATATTAGGTTGATACGGTGAAATATTCGATATAAATACAGTCACTGTTCTTGCTTTAATTACTTTTGCTTAAATTGTGTATAATATTAAATATTTCACATTATAATCTATATTATGTTGCATTTCATAATATATTTTTATACACAAAAAAATTTTATCACATCAAGAAGGAAGGTCACATGCTTCTAAATTAAAGTTTGTTTGGTTTTTTCCTGTGTGGTGAATATTAAAGATTTGTTCCAATGTAGAGGAGAATGGATGTCATGGTGCTGGTGTGTCCCACGGACCAGGAGCACAGGTATCTGGCCGTTCCAAACCACTGGTTTCTCCGTGGTTTTTGGGCAGACATGGTTCCTGAGGCCAGCCCGGCCCCGGGCAGCTGCACATCCCCACCGATGTGCTCTGCCCCCAAGCTGCCTCCCCAGTTCAGCCCCCCCAGACTCAGGATGTTGTGTGGAATGGTCTCAAACATCACTTATTAATAATCACATATTATGTGAGACGCCCAGTATTGATTTAAACCCAGGGGCAACTTTTGGAAGAGCAGGCTTAATTTATAGAAACTCTGATGTCTGATAGCAATAAATAATTAGGTGATCGCAAGAAAAGGGATCAGAGGGCTCTACCCTCCGACTCCAGCTGGCTGCTCATGTCCTGCTAATAAATTGGTTAATAAAAGGAGAAAGAAAGCCTGGATTCTGGGGTTATAAAAACAAATGACATTTTTATGTTTAGTGGACAGGAAGAACTGGGAAGGCAGAGAAGTCAGGCGGGTGCACCGGGAATCACTCTGCGTTCACCATCTGAATTTCTTAATGACATTCTCATTAAAAGTTCTCGCTGCCAAGTGCTGTTTGCTTTGCCCTCGGAACTGCCTGCATTAATTAAAGTAACTTGCTTGGAAGTTGTGTACCTACAGCGTGGTTCCCCGTCACTGCAGCAGGCTGGAGGGGGATGCTGCAGCCGGAGCACGGGCTCTGCCTCACCCACGGCCACGCTGGGCTCCTCTGCCACAGGCTCCCTGTGACAGGCACCTGCCAAACCTGCTCCAGCAGATGTCTGGGATGTTAATTCCCAGGACATTTTGATGCATGGTGTTTACTGCCGGGCAGAGCCATGCCCATCCCTGTGGGCGCCCTCCTGCATCACTTCCCACTGCATCCTGCAGCTGAGCACTGCCAGCACCTCCCTGCTGCCCCCCGAGCCAGGATGAGCCTCTTGGGCTCCCCGGTGATGCCGTCAGCCCCTCCACGGTGCCGCAGCCAGTCCTGGCTGGCAGTCCCGGTGCTGTGCAAGCAGCCAGCCATCAATAACCTGCAGCCCCGAGCACCCGGGGCTCTCCTGCTGCCTCAGGGCGGGAGCGCTCGGCCACCTGTGCAGGGCCTGGCAGCGTCGGTGGGGAACACACCGGGTTTGCAGCAGGTCTGGGCAAAGAGCGCAGCGGGTGCAGGGCGCTGTGAGTGCCGGCGGGCAGCCCAGGTGCACGGGCAGGTGGGCACGGGCAGGTGGGCATGGGCAGGGGGGCACGGGCAGGTGGGCATGGGCAGGCACAGCTGGGTGTGCACGGGCAGGTGGGCACGGGCAGGTGGGCATGGGCAGGCACAGATGGGTGTGCACGGGCAGGTGGGCATGGGCAGGGGTGCACGGGCAGGTGGGCATGGGCAGGCACAGCTGGGTGTGCATGGGCAGGTGGGCACGGGCAGGGGGGCACGGGCAGGCACAGGTGGGTGTGCATGGGCAGGGGGGCACAGGCAGGCACAGGTGGGTGTGCACAGGCAGGCACAGGTGGGAATGCATGGGCAGGTGGGCATGGGCAGGGGGGCACGGGCGGGCACAGCCCTGCAGCTGGCCTGGCCCCCTGGACGCTGGCAGACTGACCCCTCGCTGCCTGCCCAGCACCCTGGCTGGGCCCAGGCCCTCAGCCTTCCCTCTCTGCCAGGAAAGGCTGTAAGGAATCGCCTGGCTGCAGTGGAAGATCTTCAGGGCAAGAAATCAAATAAAATCTTCATAGTGATGAAGTGAAAAATAAAACATGGTTTAAGAAAGTGGTCCTTTTCTTTGCCACTGTGGGGGGAGGGGGTCCAGAAGGGAGCACAGACAAAGGTGCTGAAGGTCTCAATCATCCCACTGCTTAATTATTCTATCTCTCAGAAGGCATCTCCTGGCAATTAGAATAATCATTCATGCCTGTGCTTTACAGGGACTCTCGCATTCTTCCCGTGAAGCATCAGAGCTGGATTGTAATATTTTTTTAAACTTTAACAGTGACCTGCAACTAAAAGAAAAATAAAAGTTTTTTGAAATATTAGTTTAATAAGACATGAGAATAATATTAAGGATATGAGCCTCCCTTATTTATTATTTATATGTATAGTGTGATTTAGAGATGCACTTGAACCAAGCAAGTCACTACCAAAGAGTGGATCTATCCCTCTCTATATATATTAAAAAAACCTACAATATTCGCCTGGAGATTCTGTCCACATATTCGGAGATTGTGATTTAACATACACAGTTTATCAAGGCTGGTGTGCTGCACACAGAGGCTGGGGTTTTATGTAAGGGTATAAATAATCAATGCACATAGCAACTTTAAATTACTGCTAATGTGTTTTACTTATGTTCCCACTAGAACAATATGTGAAATAACAGGGAGTTGCTAGGCACACGCTTGACAAATAATATCCATGCGTTTCCATTTTTATTATTTTTATACAATTCTTATTAAGCCAAGTGGTGCAGTTCATGCCCATGCAGCCGCCCAGCCCTTGCTGCCAGATCACAGTGGTGTGAGCTGGAGGGGAATGCAGCGGGGCTGGCAGGGCTGTGGCACTGGCACTGGCACCGTGGGGCTGGCAGGGCTGGGCTGTGGCACTGGCACTGGCACTGGCACCGTGGGGCTGGCAGGGCTGGGCTGTGGCACTGGCACTGGCACCGTGGGGCTGGCAGTTCTCCAGCAGGACCATCAGTGAGCGGCTCTGGCTGCAGCAGTGCTCACAGCAGCGAAGGGCTCCTGCTCTCCTGCCCATCTGCAGGTTTCCCCATTTGCTGCTTCTGTCCATTGGGGTATTGGCACAGCAGGGCAGCTTGTAGACCTGTGCCATGAGCTGCTACACCCAAACCAGAATTCACCTTTTCTCTTCTGTCATTTACCTTATACAGTGTCTGTGAACATCTCTGCTGGACCAAAACATGGACCCCCAGGAAGGGATTCTGAAACAGTCCAAAGCCCAGCAGTACCTGGACAATGTGCCATGGCACTGTGCGGGCAGGGGGGCTGGCACTGGGAGCTGCCCCAGGCAGTCTGTGCCAAAGGCTGGATCCCTCCAGCAGCATCTGCTTTGGCAGCAGCTGGGCACACACACCGTGAGGAGAAGGGCAGCCTCACCTGGCATGCTCAAAAGATGCCATCCACAGAAATCCCAGTATTAAACATGGCACTAGTAGGAAAGCACTTGTCTAGGAAGGAGGACAGATTTGCTCTAAGGCGTGTAATCATCTCATCTGCGTGCTCTAGAGCTCTTACAAAACCTTCTCTGCACTAAAGCCATGGGTACGGGAGGGGCAGGGGGCACTGCTCAGAGCCTGCCCCCTCCCCGCATCCACAGCCCCCCCTAAACCCCAGCAGGGAGTTTTCCATTAGAACTACTTAGCAGACAATAACTATTTCTTTGTAAACAAGTCTCTGAGTGTTTATTACTATGTCACCATCAAAGCCATACAGCTTTTTACTGTGTTTAATGGAAGAAAATTAACAGAGTGTTTTGAAACCCACTCCACATAGAAATGCAAATGGATTTCCCAGGGCACACAGGCTGGGGCTGTCCCTGGAACTATCAGGTGCCCCCTGGACATTGCCACAACCTCCATTCTGGTGATACAAACCCCCTTCACTGCATTGTCCTCACAACCCAAATGTCATTTCTTGCAGGGAGAGCAGAGTCCAGCTACGCACTGTCAATGTTAATGGAAAGACTTACCTCGGTCTCCATGAGAGCTCAGGCAGCCCCAAAAACGATACCCAGATGAAATGACTGTCACGTGGGACTGGCAGCTCACAGGACCTTTTTGTTGGGGGCGAAATAACAGCTGCCAATGAAGACTGCAGCTGTGTTATGGAGAATATTAATTTGGTCAATGTGATGATCAAGATTATCCTTAAAATGTATTTCCAAAGAGTGGGCAGCTGTGACGGCCCAGCGCAGCAGCGAGGGGCCACCGAGGGCTGGGCCAGGTCAGTGCCACCAGGCATGCCACTGTCCCTGCCAGGCACACTGCCCGGGGCTGGCACCAGCCACCACGGCACATGCCCACACAGAGGGAAGGGACGTCAGCCCTCAGCACAGGACCTGGCATGCGGGGAAAACACCCCATTCCAGGGAAAAGCAGCTTTGGATCTTTAATTAAAAAACAGGGTTCACAGCACCGGGGCATTGACTTCCACCAGTTAATCTCCATCACTTCATTTCACCACCAACTTCCATACTCTACAAAACTGCTGGAGACAATTTTTATTGATTGCTCTTCAAGCCGTCAAAAGCGTCCCTGGCTGATCATATGTTACCCCCAGACACCTTGTGCATTTCAGATAATAACTTGGTGCTCTACAGAAGAAATGAATTGGATGTGCAGTCAGTAACTGTCCAAGTGAATCATGTTACTATATGTCAGCAGCCCAGGCTCTGACTATCATTTTAACAGAGAGAAATCCGCTATTTTCATGGCTGTTTGAAATTATTTTCCAGATGAATAAGATATAACAACAACTACTTACAGTAAAGAATAATATGAGGAATCTGTTTGCTACTTGGAAACAAATCTTTCCAGTGTAATGTTGTTTAATATTATTTAATCTGTAACTATGAACATGAAATTTTGAGACTAGCTTTCATGTAGTACAGAAAGCTTGTGATGTGGGGGAGTGGGAAGCTGGAGTTGGTATGGGTGATGGGTGGTATTTGCTCTCTTATAACTGCAAATACAGTAATTCATACAGAAAACAGAACATTGCTAAAATGAGGTTGTCAATGATGCATCCTGTTGCCAATCATTGGCAGTGAAGGTTTATTTTGCATGAGCAATTACCATGTGCAAGGCTTACTTCCTTTTTCCGGGGTGTTTGGAGTGTGTGTTTTGCTTGGAATTGCTGCAAATAACTGCAAATGGATTTTGTGAGGCTGAAAAGAAGCAAATAATTTAGAAGCTCTTACCAGCCTGGGAACTGGTTATTTATACAAGCCTTGTTTTTTCTGTAGAAACAGCTTAACGTGTTCCCCAGGCCTGAGCCTGGCAGGGCACAGGGGGTGAGTGGTGGGCACTGTCAGGCCTGTGGGCACCCCGGGGCTCCCCGGGCAGCTCCCCAGTGCACGGGCAGGGTGATGGAACGTGGGCACTGTCAGGCCTGTGGCACTGACAGATCTGCTGCTGGAAGCCCCCACCCACTGCCCGGCGCAGGAGCAGCTGTCCCTTTCACTGCCTTATCTCCTGCTTTACAGAAGACTAATGAGAGGGATTATTTGACTGATATCAGCCTGCTTTCCCAGTCCATCACACGCAGTTTCCCCTCCAAGAGTTTCAGACTCCGTAAGTGGCTTTATAGCCACACCTGCTGCTCCTGACCACTCCATTCCACCCCAGGTTCTTGTAAGAAAGGGCCCCCAAAGGACATTTCCTCAGGAGACAGCTGCCCTGCCACTTCTGCAGAGCCTCCCAGAGGCTGAGCCCAGAGGCAGGAATACAGCCCCCGATGCCTGGCTCAGTCCTGGAAATGTCTCCAGTGTGCCCCAGAACCAGGTGGCACCATCCTGGGAGTGATGCTCACGTACACAGGAGTTCTGAGAGCCGTGTCACAGCTGTGTGTTACAGCAGGCAAAATGATGGAAATAAAGAAAAGGAGGTTTGGTGGCATGGAGAAGGTCTGGGGATGCCTGCAGCTCGGTTCTTTAGGGACAAGGGTCCCAGCCATGCTGAGCTGCAGCTCATCGTCTGTACACAGTGGAGTCCTTTTACTGAAAGGGTTAATTATGTCATGAGCCATAACTGCTGCAAAATAGCAATTCACTCCTTGGGTGGGTGAAAAAAAGGTAGTTGAGGCAAACCATGTTTATTCTGAAGAGTCCTGGTGCTTTTCTGAGTCCAGAGGCAGGACCTGTTTGCATACAGATTTGCATGCTAGGAGCAGTCTGGCACCCCTTACTGGACTGGTCCAACACCAGCTCAAGAGCCAGTACCCTGGAGAGGTGATCCCACCCAAACGTGGCTGCAGGGCACCCCAAGCAGAGGCGCCTTTTCCGTGAGCGTCCCTTTTCCTGCAGAGCCTGTCCCAGCCCAGGCTGGGGGCACAGAGCAGCCCCCACACGGTGGGATGGGGGTGGGATGGGCCAGGCATGTGCCAGAAGTGTTTTGGATCTGGCACGATGGAACACCAGCAACTTCCCTCCCTCCCTCCCTCACTCCCTCCCTCCCTCCACCCTCCCTCAATCTGTTCCTCAGCTTCTCGGCTTCCTGCACTGGTCCCTGATGTTCTGTCACAGGCTCCCGGTGGGAGCTGGAAGCAGAAAATGGTCCTGCCACTCGCATCGGCTCAGCCTGCTCATGTTCCAGCTGGTAAGTCATAAAGAAATGGTAAAACACAACCCCCTCAGGGCTGCTGGGAGCTGGATCGAGTTTTTCCATCTCTCCCCAGAGACTGCTCTTTATTCTCACACTGACAAAACTAATGGCCTCGCTGGTGTGACAGTGACAGAGCGGCCAGTGGCGCCAGCCCCACCAGCGCGGTGTCACGCGTGACGGGCCGGACCCCCGTCCCGCTCTGGGGACAGCTCTCAGCCTCCCGTGCTGACGCAGGCCCAGGCTTCTCGCTGCCAGAGATCATGGCTGCAGATAAATATTTAATTTTTAAGAATGAAATCCTAATTACTGCACTGGCTTGCACAGCGAGACCGTAAGGCAGCCTCCCCACACTCGGGCAGGCGCAGCGGTCGGGGTCTTTGCACCCACCTGGCCCCGGTGCAGAGGGGGCTCCCCTCACAGGCAGCCCCTGTGGCTCGCTGTGTTCTCTGGGGGCTGCACTGTGGAGGTCCAAGAAGAGCCAGCCACGCCAGCTGAGGCAGCGGTGAGAGGCGGCAGCGCCCTGGCCTGGCAGGTCCCTGCTGGTGCCACTTGGTGAGCTTAGGCTGTAAAGGGGATGCCTGCACATGTGCTCCTCCATCATTTAATCTGGAGTGATGCATATAGAAATTTAGATCAGGCAGCTTGACATTCCTGACTGCTGAGGCTGTGAATCGATGGCCTCTCTACTCCCTGCCGGGGAGATCGATTCCCCAAGCACAATGGATTGGTTTCATCACTTTGGTTTCACCTTGTCAAAGTCATGTCTGATTTACTTTAGTCTGGAGGGCAGCTTTTAAGTATTTCATTGCATTTTGTAATCTGGCTGTGTGCCTTTGCTAACCACACTGCCCTCTGTGAGGCTGGGGTGCTCCTGGCACTGGGCTGGACAGCTCTACGCACAGCAAACACCCAGCTTGGTCTGGGCAGGCCAGCTCAGAGCATCCTTGTGCTGGCAGGGAAACATTGCCCAGGCTCAGAAGCAGCTGGGAAACCTCCCTGGGATTGCTGTGCTCTGGAGGAGTCCTGGGGCTGTCCTGACAGGGAGGATGCTCAGTCCAGTGGCAGCATTCAGGCTGGTTGAGAAAACAAAGTTTTGCAGTTTTGCATCCTTCCCCAAAAGACATGAAAAGGGAACATGTTACTGGAGCTGGCATGGCTATGGCTCTCCCAGGAGCAATGCAGCCAGTCCTGCAAGCTTCCTGGTGTCTGGTTGTTAGCAAAATCATTTTCCTGGTTCTTGGTTTGGCCCAAGTTCTGCTTTGTCCAATTATACTCCTGGGTGAGTTTCCTGAATGCAAGTATTGATCACTCTTCAGACAGGTTTTCTGTCTGGTCTCTACATTACCTCTGCTCTTCTTCAGGCAATCCATTATATTTTTATAGCCATGGGTATTATTAATCAATATACAGTAGCAATCTAATTGATTTGTCCAAGGCTCTCTGTCTGCAGCCATTGGTGATCAGGAGGGTCAGGCTGTGTGTGGGGCTGGGGAGCAGGCGTGAGGTCCCTGTGAGGTGAGGGGCAGCTCCAGGCCCCTTGCAAACGCCTCCATCACACTCCTCCTGTGGTGCCTGCAGTGTCATACTCTGACCCCCTCCCCGCTGCTCATTACCATTATTTATCTCTCATGGATGCATCTGGAGGCCACAGGAAGGGTCAGGGAACATTTGTACAGAGAATTAGCAGTAATTTTTCAGGGGAGAAATATATATCTCCTGCTTTATGCAGAGCTCGGTGGGGTAAGTGGGCTGGGAGCCGAGCTCCTCCCTCCACCTGCTCCATCTGTCACTGCTCCCACACCGGCAGCGCTGCATCCACTCTGCTGGGATGGATGCCCTCCAGTTCTGATACTCTCATGGGCAACAATAAATGTTTGTGATTGGAAGGCCCCTGGGGATGCTCCAGCACTCCCACGGTGGTGGGAGGGTGCAATTCCGTGTTTGCAGAATGGGGAGCCCAGCCCAGCCCCATTGCAGCCCACACCAGCCAAGCAAGGCGAGGGTGGCCGGCAGCACCCAGCTGGGCCAGCACCAGGCTGGAGCCAAGTGGACACACAAGGGTTAATTTGGGAAGATCTGTGTTGATAATAAAGCTGCTTTTTTCCTGGCGATGATATGATCGGAGCAGGGTTGCTATGGCAACAGTGGCCCTAGAAACCCCCCCGACTACTGTGGCTGCTCCCAAGCCACGATGTGCCCACCCACCACCCATCCCTGCCTACACCCACCCCTCCCTGCCCACCCACCACCCATCCCTGCCTACACCCACCCCTCTCTGCCCACACCCCCCCTCCCACACCCACTGCCTGACCCCTGGCCCACCAGCCCATCCCACAGCCTGCCCCATGCTTCACCCACCACTCTCTCCCCTGTGTGCCTCCCATCTCACGCTCACACCACTGCCCCTGCCACTGGCACCAGCCCAGGCCCTGCTCAGCCCCCAGGGGTGCCCAGGGCATCAGGCAGCCATACTGGCATGGGACAGGTCCCTCAGAGCAGCCCTGTGTCGGTCCCTTCCCGCCTGCCCTGAGCTGCCCTCTGGGCACAGCGATTCTCCGGCCTTTCCCACTCCTCTAAGTCCAGCTTTGCTGTGTCCCCCATCTGCAGCCACCAGTGGCAGGGTGCCCACAGGGTGCCCTGGTGGTCCTGCCTGTGCCAGGAGCTGGCCAGGACCACCAGCCCCACCGTGACCCAAGGCTCAGCACTGCCAGGGCCTGTGCCCAGCTGCTGTGGGCGCTGCCAGGGCCTGTGCCCCGCTCTGGGCCTGGGCCTGCTGCTGTGGGCGCTGCCAGGGCCTGTGCCCCGCTCTGCCCCGGCTGCTGTGGCACTGCCAGGGCCTGTGCCCCGCTCTGGGCCTGTGCCCGGCTGCTGTGGGCACTGCCAGGGCCTGTGCCCCGCTCTGGGCCTGTGCCCCGCTCTGGGCCTGTGCCCGCTGCTGTGGGCACTGCCAGGGCCTGTGCCCCGCTCTGCCCCAGCTGCTGTGGCACTGCCAGGGCCTGTGCCCCGCTCTGGGCCTGGCTGCTGTGGGCACTGCCAGGGCCTGTGCCCGGCTCTGGGCCTGGCTGCTTTGGGCACTGCCAGGGCCTGTGCCCCGCTCTGGGCCTGTGCCCGGCTGCTGTGGCACTGCCAGGGCCTGTGCCCCGCTCTGGGCCTGCTGCTATGGGTGCTGCCACCACCCCTGACACGGTGCTCACTAAATCACCCACCCTCCTTCCTCCTCTCCCTTCCTCCCTACCCATTAATGAAATGGAATAAATTTTCCATTTTTAAACGTGAAGTTTTAAAAAAGAGCTGCAATTCTGCGCACATGCAATTCCCAGCGGGAGGGGAGAGCGGAAGCGGGGCCCTTGTGCTAAATACAGAACAAAGCCTTCTGTCTGAAAATACCTACGAGGAGCTAACAAATGCTAATGACAAAATAATGTATGGGGGGTTTAACGCTGGATGCTTTTTATCAGCAAATTAGCACAGTTATTATGCTGCAAATGCATTTAACAATAATTTGTTTCAATAACTGTAGAACTGGTATTTTAAAAAATATACACCATATTTAGAACACTTCATCCATGAAGGACCATTATTGTTTTTTCCTCCCCAGAGAGTTATAAAGGTCTCTCTTACAAGTGAAAGAAATACAATCATCACCCTTCACAGCTCAGTTACTCTCTTTTATTTTATTCAGAGCCATTTAAAGTTTGTGTTTTTAAGGGAAAAAGAGCAAGTGTCTTTAAAGGGTCAGGGCTGGAGAGGGTTCGGGGACAGGGTGTGGGCTCGGGTTTGTCTGGGACAAATTGCAGGTGTGGTGGATGGGTGAGCCCAGAGCACGGCATGAGCAGGACGCTGGCACGGGGCACAGGGCAGGTGACGTGCCAGTGCCTTGGGCACCCCACAGGCACTGTGCCCCACCGCTGCTCACCAGGCACTGCTCGTGTGCTGTGGCAGCTGCCATCCCTGCAGGCCCTGCAGCAAGGAGGGAACAGGGCGGGTGGCACAGGGAACAGGGTGGGTGGCACAGGGAACAGGGAGGGTGGCACAGGGAACAGGCAGAGGGTGGCACAGGGAACAGGGCGGGTGGCACAGGGAACAGGGAGGGTGGCACAGGGAACGGGGCAGGTGGCACAGGGAACAGGGTGGGTGGCACAGGGAACGGGGCAGGTGGCACAGGGCTGCCCATGGCAGGGCAGCGCTGCTCTGCACAGCCCCCTGTTTACAGCCCAGCGCTGCAGTCACAAACCATTAAGGAAGGGAACCAGCTACACTGACACTTGCCCGAAGTGGATTCATGAGTAAATCAGCTGCTTTTAAAATTTCACTGAGCATGAAAGTTCACCTTTAAAATCCACATAAACCACAGCTGTTCCCAGGGCATCTAAGGCACAATCCCAGGGGAGGGGATACATTCAAATGTGCAACACAAGCACAGGGCTGTCAGAGACTTGGGGCTGCATCCCTGCCTTCAAACCCTTTCCTGCTCCAGGTGGTCAAAAGTGGCACCCAGCACCCATGAGCAGGCAGCCGTGTGCTGCTGCCTGCAGAGCTGCAGCTCAGGGTGCTGCTGCCAGCTGCAGCCAGGAAATGCTGCACCAGCTGGCTTTCTGGGCTGTATGGGAGCAGGATCCTTGCTGGGCTGGATAGGAGCAGGATCCTTTCTGGGCTCTATGGGAACAGGATCCTTTCTGGGCTGGATAGGAGCAGGATCCTTGCTGGGCTGTATGGGAGCAAGATCCTTTCTGGGCTGGATAGGAACAGGATCCTTGCTGCGAGCAGGCTTCAGCCCAGGCAGGAGTGAGTGCTGCTCCCTTCAGCAAGGCCATGCCAGGAATTCCCAGGAAGTGCCAGTGCAGCACTTCTTCAGTCCTCTGGAGAGTTCTGGCTGCTTGCTGGGGAGCCAGCTCTGCTCTCAGCTCACCCAGCGAGCACTGCTGGCTGATAAAATCAAACAATAACTTCCAGGACAGTCTACTCACACCATAAACAGCTGAAAGAAAATCCATCTCTTCTCCATGCAAAACCACTGATGAGTTCATGAACTGTGCTGGGCAATAAATCACTTGTGCTTATGCAGGAGAGCCGAGGTTTTTGGGTTCCTAATAGGCACTCTGACAACGTGATTGCTCCATATTTCTCTGTAGCTGTCACCTTTGCAGGCCTGTCAATGCTCCTAATCCTTTTTCATTGCAATGTCAAGTTTTGGTAAGTGAAGAGGTGGAAGGTGGGATGGGATGTGAGCAATACTGGGACCAGTTTCCTGAGGCACTCCTGGAGCCCTGTCCCTCCTGACAGGAGCCCACCCCTGGGCTGTTTCTGCTGAGGGGCCTTGGGGTGGCTGCAGCACCCCAGGCAGAGGGGTGGTGCCAGCTCCCAGCTCCTCTCTCTGCTCCCTGCCATCCTCCACCTCTCCCTGCCCTTTCTCTCAACACCATCCTCTGCCTTTTCCTCCCACCAGACCCACTGATGCACAGTTTCTGTTCCCATGGGAAGACAGCCAGTGCTGAGCCACCAACGCAGACCAGAAAACATACTTTTAATATTCAGCATCTGGATAGACAATAAAAACTGGGACAAATAATCTAGTTGAGGCAATTACCTTAGCATAAATGTATATATTATTTATAAATGGCTTTGAATATATAAATAATATTGATAAAATTTGCATGAGTAAAAAGAGACATAATTACCAAATGATGCCTTAGAGCAGTGTATCCTGCTGGCTGCTTGCTGCCCTGATTCTCTTCCAGTGGACCCTGCCCCAGTCCTCTTGTCCTGCTAAAAATATGACATACACACTTACCTGAGCTAAAAAAAATTGAGCCTTAAACAAGGAAACCAGTTTAGAAAAGTCAGCGCTGCCCGAGCAGCTTTGGCTGAGTTTTGAGTGAGATTTTAGGCTTCAGTGTTTGCTGGGGATGTAATTCAGGACAGGTTTCAGAGATCTGTAGAGACAAAAGTGCATTATCCAGCAGCTGGGGGCCATGGGGCTGTGGCCCTCAGGAACGCTGGGGTGTCCCTGCCCTGCTGCCAGCACTCACCACCGTCCCTGGGTGCCACAGCCCCGACCTGCTCTTCTCCTGCTATGAAAGGGCCAGGAAATTCTATGGGCTTTAACTGAAACCACAAGTGGCTTTTGTAAAGTTAAATTCAGCAGCAAAGGGAGCACATAAACAGTAGAGCATAAAGAGGAGCAGTGAGCTGAGCACTTGCTGGTGCCCGAGCCGTGGCGAATGAAGTTGTCTGAGCCTGGCGTGTCCCACACGCGGCTCTTTAATAAAACTGGCTGAGATTTGTTGATAAGCCTGAAGCAAAGTCAATGTAAAGTGTCAATCCCGCCTGTTCACAGGAGCCTTTGGGGGTCAAGCTGCTTCCTCGCTATGATGGTCGTATCACTGATATGTCAGCCGCGTGTTAACTGTTTTCTTGTGGCTCCTGCTCAGATCACACACGAGATGCAGATAAGCCAAGGCAGAAGGGCTGGGGCCAGGCTGTGCCGTGCTGCTCTGTGCTGTGCTGTGCTGTGCCAGCCCTGTGGGGCCTTGGCAGGCTGTGCTGCAGCCACTGGCCAGGCCTGGGGGGCAAAGGCGGCTGGTGGCACTGACACGGAGCGGGGGAGCCGCAGGCACTAAACCCCACTTGGCCTGTGGGTTCCACCACCCGTGCCAGGCTGGGCCATGTGGGATGAGCATCTAATGGCTGCACAGGCTGCACTAAGTGAAGCTGAGAGAGAAGAAATCAAAAGAAGTGGGGTTTAATTAAGTACCAACCAAGATTTATGCAACTTTCTCTCACCATCATAAATATTAATAAGGAGCAAGTGGTGGCTCTGTGTGGCAGGCACTGTCGAGCCATGAAGGGATGTTAATTCCAGGCTCTTTGAGATGGACTAAGCGTGACACAGAGCCTCTTTGATTTGGAATATTCCTTGAGTTTAAAAGTTAAATAACACGAAGGGGGATTTAGTGGGTAGTAAACCATTAGTGAGGCTGGGATTTAAACTCCAGTACGCATGTCGTGTATTTCACGATTGCCAAACTGATTAATGGCAGCATTGCCAGAGGAGCTCCTTTGACAACACTGGGTGCCCTTGGCAGGATCGCAAAGGCCAGACTGGCAGTGCTGGGATGTGGGGCCACTGGAGCTTGAGTGCCTTGGGGGGCTGCAGAGGGGGCCCCAGGGGTGGGGAGCAGGAGCAGGGACATCCAGGGCCACCCCCAGTCTGGCACAGCCCGCAGGCAGATATTAAAGGTGACACAGCCGGCCTGAGGAAGGACTTGCAGAGCCCACTAAATCTCCAGCCATCCCTTAAATAAAACTTTATGCTGGCTAATAAATTTTAATGGCACTTGTCAGTGCTTGATAACTGCAATCATTCAACAGAGGAGGAGAAGCCCCAGTGCTGGAGCATGGCTGTGCCATGTGTGGTGCCCGCTGTGCCCGCTGTGCTGCCCTCTGCACTGCTGCTTGCCATGTCCACACAGAAACAAGCAAATCCTGCAGCTCCCTCTCTCCCAGTGGCAAACCATCCCCTCCTGCTGTGCACTGGGGAACAGGCATCTTCTAGAGCTGGGAAATAACTGCCCAAGGAGAGAAGCAAAGGGCTCTGCAAATGTGTTTGAGGACAGAAAATAAAAGCTTTTGCATTTGGAACAATGCCATTTTTGGGATTTGGGGGGAAATTATAAAGAATAATCAAAAGGTTTTCAATTTTCAAAAATTGCTTTTGAAAACAGGTTCCTTGGATTTCATGAAAAAAAAGCCTAATCAATAGTCTGGGAACTTGTTTTTCATCACTAATTCAAAACACTTTCCAAACTTTACTCAGAACCCTGAGCCGGGATTAACACGAGGGTTTATCAACTACAGCGCCTCTCAGCAGCCTCCTGTGGATGTGGGGGCCTGCTGAGGCCTGGCTGTGGGGCTGAGGCAGCGCCTGCAGCTGAGCAGCAGGGTCTGTCTGCCCCGTGCCAGCCCTGCCGAGGAACGGGCTCACCGGGCTGCCGTGGGTTTGTGCCATGGTTTGTGCCATGGTTTGTGCCATGGGTTTGTGCCATGGTTTGTGCCATGGGTTTGTGCAGTGGGCTTGTGCCATGGTTTGTGCCATGGGCTTGTGCCATGGGTTTGTGCCATGGTTTGTGCCATGGTTTGTGCCGTGGGTTTGTGCCATGGTTTGTGCCATGGTTTGTGCCATGGTTTGTGCAGGGGGTTTGTGCAGGGGGTTTGTGCCATGGTTTGTGCCATGGTTTGTGCAGTGGGTTTGTGCAGGGGGTTTGTGCAGGGGGTTTGTGCAGTGGGCTTGTGCCATGGTTTGTGCCATGGTTTGTGCCATGGGTTTGTGCCATGGTTTGTGCCATGGTTTGTGCCATGGTTTGTGCCATGGCACAGGCAGCTGGGGCGGAGCAAGTGAGGGCCTGCCCAGCACAGGCAGGAGAGAGCAGCTGCCTCCAGAGCTGAAATGTGGGAACAGACTGGATTTAGCGTGAGCACAGGGGAACATCGTGCAAGCAGCAGATCCTGTGGAAAGGATCAGCGCGCTCTGTGTAATAGCATTTCCTTCCTCCGCTCCCTCGCCCACTGCCGTGCAGCACGGCTGCACACTGAGATTTCATGTAATTTTGTTTTAGTGCAGAATTTAATGTTAAGTTTAAATATGTAATTATCTTTAATTGAAATTACATCCATGCTTTTCATTAACAAGATGCACAGAGTGAGCCGTGCAAGGCAGCGCCGTGCAGGAGCGGGGCTGGTGCGGGGCTGTCCCGGCCGAGTCCCGCTCCCAGCGGGTGCGGGGAGCCGGGGGGACCCCCCAGCCCGTGCCCCCCGCCCGGCCT
>JAYDZK010000051.1:451912-463799 GCA_034509185.1 Euphonia xanthogaster
GGCTCGGCTCGGCTCGGCTCGGCTCGGCTCGGCTCGGCTCGGCTCGGCACGGCGGCTCCTCCCGCTGCCGCTGCCGCTGCTGGGCTCGGCTCGGCTCGGCTCGGCTCGGCTCGGCTCGGCTCGGCTCGGCTCGGCTCGGCTCGGCACGGCGGCTCCTCCCGCTCCTCCCGTTCCTGCCGCTGCCCCGGCACCCGCCGGTTGTCCCTCTCTGTCGCTCTGCCCGTTTCCCCGCTCCACCCGCAGCTCCCGTTCCCCTCGCTCCTGCTGCGTCCCCTGGCAACGCCCGGGTTTTGCCCGTCCCAGGGCCCAGCCTTCGGTTTCTTTTCCAAAGCATTTCGATGTGTTCCTAAAATCGCATTTCCGTAAGTGAACCTAAACCCGTGTTTCACTGCGGGCCCGCCCCCCGCTGTCACGTCGCATAGGAAAAACCATCCGTTCCCAGGTTCGGTCCTTTTCAGACCGTGAGGTCAGTGATTCAAGTGGATGTCAAAATAATCCAGAGAGACAACGCGGTTATGACTGTCTGGTGGCTCTTCTGGAAACCTCCATATCCTTTCAAATTGCTCACGGAGATTGGACCACCCACCCATCAGGGGCTGAAGCCTGTGCTCCCCCCTGGCTGCCGCCCCAGCCCTGTCTCCTCCACCCAGGGCACAGGGATGGGTCCTCTGTCTGCACCAACACTGCTTGGATCATTCATGTCCTGGGGACAGCCAGGACAGGGCAGACGTGGCACCAGTGCCCCAGAGGAGCTCTCCAAGAGTGGCCAGCCTAGTGCCAAGCTGGGAAAGGCAAATGAAGACACCCCATTTACCAGCTAAATTTAAATTTCTCTCAACAATTACTTTAAAAGCAAGGAGAAGGACCTTGCTGAGCATGACTGATCACTGCACTTCCTGAACCATGAACTCGGGTCTTTGTTGCCTCCAAAGCAGTTCCTGCATCTTCTGCAAGCATGAATCCTATGGATTTATACTAAATGCTCTTCAGCCTTGTTAGCAACAGCCAGTGAGACAATCAGCACGTGCTAAAGTCCTGCTCTGACAGTGCAATCAATTAAATATCAATTAATCAGTTAATCAGTACAGAGGATACACACAACAAGGCTATGATGGCCAGTTTCTAACCCTGCATGTTTCATGCTAGTCCCACACACGCAGCTTGACAGAATTGTTATTTTCTTGCAAGGGGGTTTCAGGCTGGGATTTCCAAACTGTGGGGCAGAGCTGGGTCAGCTCTACCAGGGCATTCCCACAGGCACTCACGAACACAGCTAAAGAGCTTCCTTTCCTCCACATCTCCTGTGTTTGCACCTTCTATCATACTCATTTTCAGACAGAAAATTGCAGAGAATTTGGAGAAATAAGTGTTCAAGAATTTTAGAATTTGCTCCTGAAAAGGATGAAACTAAATTTGCCATGGAAGCTGTCTCAAATTCCCAGCTGTGGCAATAGGACAGATGACAAAGCCATGGTATCCCAGACCTTGCTCTGAGGGTTCTGTCTCTAGAGCACTCCTTGTTCTTCCTGCCTTTCTCCTTTGCTCCATGACCTTTCACACTAGGACATCTCCCCATCTGCGTCCTTTCACCCTGAGAACCCCTGAACACTTGTCCCAGTAAAGCCAGGACAGGTGGCCCAGAGACCTTTTCACCTCGGGTTTGTCCTGCCTGTGCCTTAACCTGATTTGGATGTGTCTGTGATGTGAGTGATACACCTACCCAGAGCCCGAGACCTCCAGAAGCCACTGCTCGTTTCCATAGACCCCCATAAATGGATAACTGGCTCTTTTAATCTTGTTACTAAATTGTAATGGAATTATCCCTCTAATCCTTTGGAGCAAGAGCAGAACTCAGCCACCAATATAAAATTAAAAAAAAAACCCTACAGTAATCATAGATTTTTAAAGTATTTATTTTGTGCTGCTCTCAGATAGGCTGTATGTAAAATTTTATTTCCGAGGAATAATGTCACATAGTGCACATTGTGGCTGCTCTGTGATTAAGTCCTTTTTAATCTGCCATGTGTGTGGAGGTGCAGTGCTTTCCCATCACAGCTCCCTCCTGCCAGACTCCCCGTTAACGGCGTTACGGGATTATCAGAAAGAGGCGGAATTACCCAGCTACAGGAGGTTTTCGCTCTGATCTGCTTAGCAGCCCAGGCCATTCCAGGGCAGGAGGGCTCAGCGTGTAAGCCTGTTTCCTTCTCAGGACCATGTGCTCCTCACTGCTCTATTTTCTCACAAGAAACTTTAGAGTGATTGGTTCCTGCTGCTGCTCTGTCTGTCTGTCTGCTTCCTCACAGGCAGGAGCTGCCAGGTTGGGCTGTTGGCACTGCTGGCAGTGGGATGGGAGGCAGAGATGGAGCCAGCAGCAACACTGGGAGCTGGGGCTACCTGGACATTGTCACAGCTAGCACGGCAAAAGCACGTTCATCCAGAAACCACTGGCAATAGGATGGGGAGTGCAGCTGGCTCTGGAGCCTGAGGTACCTGGTGCCGCCAGGAAAAGGCAGCTGGTGCTGCTGTGGTCAGTGCACGGAGCCATCCTGCTGTCACCCACACCGTGCTGCCTCTGTGCTGCAGTAACAGGTTCTGCTCATCCCTGCCCAGCCACGGCTCCCAAACCTCCACTGCGAGGAAGGCGGCGACACAGAGATGGGGAATGGGCAGAGGAAGGTGGTGACACAGAGATGGGGAATGGGCAGAGGAAGGTGGTGACACAGAGATGGGGACTGGGCAGAGGAAGGTGGTGACACAGAGATGGGGACTGGGCAGAGGAAGGTGGTGACACAGAGATGGGGACTGGGCATCAGAGGCTGCAGCCAGGCCAGGCCAGCACAGCCAGAGGGGCTTTGCTCCCCACAGCACAGCCCTGGTGGTGAGGGTGCACAAGGGAAATCACCTGGCTGATGCAGGAACACCCCCTGGGAACAGACAGGACATGGCCAGGAGCACATCCCGGGCTCGCAGGGGCATTCCTGGAGCACGGAGGAGCGAATGCCACGCAAGGAGCTCCAGCCCTGGTTTGCTCCCGCCTGGCACGTGGGCGAGGCAGGCAGTGGGAGAGCAGAGGGTTAGGGACGTGCCAGCGTCCTGTCACAAAGCATTTGCTGACCTTTCCATAAATATTCCTCAGGAAGGCTAAGAGGCCGGGTCACTCGGAGGTGCTGCGCTCAGCGCTGTGCCAGGGGCCGCTTTGACAAACGGCAGCTGAGCCGAGCGCTGCAGCCCAGCCAGCGTCTGGGGGCTGCTGATGGCACTGCCTGGCTGGCCAGGAGAGGCTTTAGGGAAATCAAGGCAATTCTGTCCTCAGCAAAGTGAATGCTGCAGAACGCAAGACATTTATGAAGTGCTGTTTCCCACTTGATGGCTTTGCCTGCATTTTCTAACCCTAAATTAAAGAGGTCTTATCTGTTCCCATTGAAAACACCAGATATGAAGTGGAAAGAGTTTAGTGGAAGGTCACATCACCTGACTTAAAACAACATTACGTGAGGAGAAAAAAAAGGCTTCACCAGCATGATTTAAAATGTGAAGTGTATTCCCTCTTTTTTTGTCATTTGATGGAAGAAATTACAACATGGAAATGAAAGCTTGGAGATTCATACAGTGAATCAAATAGCCCAGGCCCTGAAAAAACTGTGCTGCTACATTCAATCACCCCATAAGCACAGTCTGTCAGCAGGATGTACTGTGGCTGGCATGCACTTTACCAGTTCTAACTGTCTGCAAAAAATCTGGTGGCTTCTTCCATCAGCTTAACTCCGGGTCACACTGGACCAGCTTGCAGTGGTGAAAATGAAGCAGATTCGATAGCACCTGGTGACAAATCCACATGAGAGTGTCTGAGCAGAGGAGGCTGCAGGCTGCACTAGATGAGCTGGGCTGGAGTGGAGCAGCTGCAGACACTGCTCCGGGTCCTTGCACGCTGGCCTGGCCACATCTGTGAGCAGGCAGTCCATGGGGAGGGAGGCAGGGCAGAGCCCTGCTGCACCACGAGCCTTCAGCCTGCTTCCCTTTCCATGCCAAGCAGCTGGCACAGCAGAGCTTTCCCGAGCTCTGCTCCCACTCTGACTCCAGCGCTGTCTGCGGCTGTGCACGCTGCTCCCTGCCTGGCTCTCCTCCCACTGTGATCCCCCTCCTGCTTCCTGGAGATGCTGGCACAGACACTGCATTTGTCAAAGGTGGTGTCAGAAGTTCAACACCCCCACAGAAATGTGGGAATGCTGAGGAGGCTGGCAGCAGTGGGGGCTCGGTGTGCCCCGTGCTGACACCAGCCCGCAGTGGGCTGGGGCTGTTCCATGACGTGTGAGTGCAGGAATGCTGTGCCTGGGAATGCCTTGGGCCCCAGCCTGCAGAGATTTATGGATGTGCTTAACTCTTAGCAGATGAGAAATCCCATTGGGACTATGCATATGCTACAGGTTAAAGACAGGCATAAAGCTTTGAAGAGTCTAAATCTTGGATTATAAAGATTATAAATTTTCAGAGGACAAGGACAGCCTCTGTCTGGATGGCAGCAGGGTCCTGCAGGTGAAGGACAGGTCCTGCCTGCAGCTGCACCACCTCACCTTCCTCCCCTGGCGGGTTCCTGGTGGCAGGACTGCCCCAGTGTGCAGCCCCTCTGGGTGCCTGGCATGGCTGGGGAGGGGCTGGGCAGGCTGGTGCTCATGGTGTGGCGTCAGGGAATGCATTCCTCAGCACACCGGCTTCAGCAGCTCAGAGGAAAGGGAATGCAATGAGAAACAGATGATTTCTCCATTCCTGGAGCTCATAAACTCATGATCAGGACCGTGGATTGAGTAGCAGGCAGCCCTGGGTGACCAGCACAGCTCACGGGTGACCAGCAGAGCCCGTGGGTGCAGGGCTTCACGTGGGTGCCTTGCCTACTGCAGCAAGACCAGGGAGAGCTGATACAGCAAGAACTGAGCACAGAAGCTGGGGCTGTGCCCGAGCTCTGCCAGAGCAGCCTTGCTCAGGGGCCAGGCAGCAGAGCCCACGGGGCAGGTCTGGTGTTGGGTGTCCCGGCTGGCCCCGGGGACCAGCCCCGCCACAGGGAACGCTACAGCATGGGAGTGCTGCCAGCCAGCCAGCTTTGCTGGGTACAATTTCCAAAAGATGGGGCAAGGGGAAACTATTTCCTGCTACTCTGTACTTTTAATCCATATTTTCACAGTTCTGTCTGTCCTAAATCCCAAGCAGATGGCGCAACTCAGCCCAGCTCCTCAGTTTGATGATCCCTGGGGCCTTCCTGCAAAGTGTACATTTCAAAGGATAATTCCACGAGCACTTCTTACCCTTATCTGGAGCCTTCTGAGCACCCGTGTCCTTCATCTCTCTTCACACAGCCCCGCCCTGCCTCAGCACAGCTTCCACCGGCGTTCCCTTTTCCATTTAAAAGCTTGGTGGAGTCACAGGCGCTTATGGCCTTTGAAGCAAAGGGAGCTCTGAAGTGCAAGAGCCAAAAGAAAAACAAAAAGAGAAAAGGAGGAAAATCCCCTTATGACTTCCCTGATTTATCCTGCAGAAACCGGGGCCACCCCCAGCATCTGAGCGGGGTAAGCTGTCCCCCAGCCTGGGGTGACACGGTGGGCAGAGTTTGCCCTTCTCAGAGGAGCCCCTTCCCTGCACCCACAGCCCCTTTTTGTGCTCGAGGAGCGTTTCTACACTAACAAACCCCGTTTGATAATTGTGTTGCGAAAGCCTCACTCTGAATATTTAATAGAATTATTGCTAGTTATCAGCACGGGGAGGTGATAAATCACTGCCGCCTTTGCCCACACCAGCCAGAGCCATTAGTGGGTTTCAATCATGGTTCCCACCCTGCCCTCGGGCTGGGATGACCATGAATTAAAAAGAAAAACAAACAATCAGCCTTCCCCCCCCATCACCCGTCTGGCTCCCCCGGCTCCATCCCGGTAGGAAATAAAGGCGCAAGCAGCGGGGCCGCGCTGCGGGCTGGGTCCCGCTGCCCTCGGCCCCGCTCTGCCCCCTCCGCGCAGGAGCGAGGTGATCTTTTAGCTGCCCTTTGTCTCGGAAAAAAAATTAATTCTCATTTGCATTACCTCGACTAAATGTCACCCACCGATATTTTGTTAGACATTAGCAATGCTGGCAGAGAGGGGCACGGGATAATTGCGTTCTGCCTAGCGCCGGGATTTACATAATTTCAGACAGCAATTAAAGAATCCCTGGGAATTTTTTTTTTTCCCTTCCAACCTCTCCTACAAAGAAAGTGTTCGTTTACATTAAGCGCTCAGCTCCTCGCTGTTCATTTGCATAAAATTAAAGGTTTTTGTGTTCTGGAACAGCAGGGTAACATTTAAAATTCCGTTTCAAAAAGCTCACCTTAGAATAATAAAATGTTAATATCATTTCACGGGCTGGAGAAGGTTGCCAGCTGCCTTTCACTTCAAACTTTTACCCAATACTAACTGTTAGGGTGGGTGATATTATTATTATTTTTGTTGTTGTTAAGATATAAACTTTCTTGAAAAAGTGGAGGGCTGTGAATGTGCCTGTGGATGGGTCTCTGCAGGGCTACTCCAGAGCAGAATGTTTGTTTACTCCATAGTTTTTTAATTAAAAAATCATGCAAAAGAGCAGCAGCGGAATATTATAGGCTTTAATGTGCCGTCATACTCCATACGAGGAGAGGAAATGCAATTTGGACCGAACCCCGTTCATTTGCATCCACGGAACCCCGGTGACTTCCCCCGGGGCTGCGCTGCCTCAGGGGCGTGGAGGGGCCGGGGGAAGAGCTGAGCCCCGCTCCTTGCCCCGGGCTGGGGGTCCCTGCAGGCCCCCTCCCTCCTGCAGCCTCCCCTGCAGCCCTCTAGCAGCTCCGAGCAATGAAAAATGGCATTTCCCTTGGAGGATGGCACTGCTGAGGTCCCTGGTGACCTTGCCGGTGTCACCAGGGTGTCCCACCTGGGCAGGTAGCTGTCAGCAGCACCGCCCGTCCCGGGCACTGCCCTGCCCCGGCCCGCCCTCACCTGCCCTGTCCTGTCCCTGCTCATCCTCACCTGCCCTGTCCCTGCTCACCCTCACCTGCCCTGCCCTGTCCCTGCCCACCCTCACCTGCCCTGCCCTGTCCCTGCTCATCCTCACCTGCCCTGTCCCTGCTCATCCTCACCTGCCCTGTCCCTGCTCACCCTCACCTGCCCTGCCCTGTCCCTGCTCACCCTCACCTGCCCTGCCCTGTCCCTGCTCATCCTCACCTGCCCTGTCCCTGCTCACCCTCACCTGCCCTGTCCCTGCTCATCCTCACCTGCCAGCTCTGGCTCTGTCCCCCGCGGCCACCCCCGGCCGCCTCAGGACCCGCAGGGGGCAGGCGCCACCTGTGAGGGGACCCCGGCGCTCACGGCCCCTCTGAGGGGAGCGGGACCGCGATCTGCCCTTCTGAGGGCGTCTGCTCCTTAGTCCTCCTCTGACGGCAACTGTCCCTCAACCCACCCCTCTGAGGGGATCTGCCCTTCAACCCGCCCCTCTGATGGGAATCTGTCCCTCAGCCCACCCTTCTGAGGGCATCTGCCCTTCAACCCCACCCCTCTGAGGGGATCTGCCCTTCAACCCTCTCTTCTGAGATGTACCACTCAACCTGCTTGTCTGAGGGGACCCGCCCCGCCCACGGCCCTTCCGAGGGGACCGGAACCGCGATCAAACCTGAGGGGATCTGCTCAGAAGGGTGGACGGCGGACCCGCTCCTCTGAGGGGTTCCCCCCTCAATCCGCCCCTCTCAGGGAGCCCGGGGCGCCATCTTTCCCTCTGAATGGATCTGCCCCTCAATTCGCCCCTCTCAGGGGACCCGGGGCGCCATCTTTCCCTCTGAATGGATCTGCCCCTCAATTCGCCCCTCTCAGGGGACCCGGACCGTGATGTTCCCTGCTGAACGGATCTGCTCCTCAATCCGCCCCAGTCTGGCGGGGGATTCCCCGGCACCCACGAAGGGCAGCTGTGAGTTGGTGCCAGATATGGTGGTGACATGTCCCAATGACATCTCCCGGAGTGCAGTCACGGCCCCCAGTGTGCCTCTAAGCACAGCCACGAGGGGACACAGCTCCCACAGCCACGGTGTTGCTTGGAGCTGGGGGTGATGAAGCAGAAGGATGGTGGGTTTGTGTTCTCCCACATTTGGGGACAGCCGGGCCATGTGGACACACCTCAGGTGTGGCTGCAGTGGAGCACTCTGGGTTCTGTGCTGATTTCACCTTGGGCATTTCACTGTATCTCATTCCAGCCTTAAGTCTTTTAATGATCTAGCCTTGCTGGAGAGGTGGAGGAAAGGTAGGACACACTGTGGGTTTTAAGGGCACAAGGATCCTGATCTAGACAGTGTTGTACCATCAATGTGTTAGATAAGTTGTGAGATGTTGGTGCAACCCTTTGCGTTCAGGTTGCCATCATCTCCCAGCACAATTTCTTACACTACAGAAGTTTCATTATCTGGGGAAATCCAGAAAAACTCCCTCGTGTGCAAGCAAACACCTCAAATACTCAGGGAACACCCTGAATCAGAATCACAGAATGGTTTAGGTTGGAAGGGACTTTAAGATCACCTAGTTCCAATCACCTGCCATGGGAATCTTTGGATGTTATTTAGGATTTCCAGAAAAAAATTACCATGAAATTACATTTTGTGTTGTGTTACTTTCAGATCATACTGTACACAGACCAACATGTTAACGTGGCAGAGGGGTATTTGAGATAACTGGTTTAAATCTTTTGTTGACAGAATTAAGACCGAGTTCCTATGTCTGCTGCACTGGCATAAATTCAGAGTAATTCAATTAAGAGAATACAGAGCTGCAACACTGTATACTTGCAACTGTGTCTCATACATGCCTTCCAATTAGCACAGCACAGATCATGGGCTTTGAATCACTTTCTGTTTGAGCACAAACTTGATTTGAAAAGTCTGCCAACAGAATTTATCCATCATCCTTAATCATTTTAACTTAATTTCAGTTAACTTAGGTACTGAAAATACATGCACGTATCACACAGAGTGTATCAGTTGTTCTTCCCTAATTTTGGCCATTTACAAATTTTTACAGAGCTTTTATTTTTACAATTTCATTCTTTTAGCTCAGGGTAATATTAGTATATTTTTACAGGTGATGGATTGGGAGTAATGGCTTCCAGGGAGGTTAAAAGTCGCATGCTAATCTAATTGAACATAGTCCCATACACAGTAATTTGGTTTAGACAAGTGAGTGAAAGAGGAAGAAAATAAATGCCTTTTGCAATTGCTGTTTTTCTTTACCTGAATGGGTATGCTGGGAAAGGAGGAAGCAGCTGTTGCCTCAAATATAGAATCCCTGAGTGGCTAAGAAAGAAACTAAATTCTTATTCAAAAGTCCTTAGTGAAATACCCAAAGAAACAGCTTGGCTCTAACTGTCTCTTACTCTGAAGTGACAGTTTGCTGACACAAGTCCATCTGGAGTTCATACTCAGCATAATTTAACATATGGGCTTTTTCCCCCCAGGTCAGAAAGGAACAATGAGTGAAAAATGTCTCATTTTCACAACAGAGCATCGAGAGCATGTTGCAGAGGTAAGACTAAAAGTTTCTGCCAATTCATGGGAATCAAAACCCAAAACTGAGGCAGGAATGCTTGGCAGGCACTGCCTGGCTCCTGGGAGCTGGAAGTTTTCTGTCTCAGCATGTCCCCTGGGAAGCGTTTGGGGAGTGTGCTTTGGAAAGAGTTTGGGCAGTCCCAGCAGGGAGTTGTAAGGGATAGCCTTGGGGTCACTGCTTTCCCCATGACTGAAGAAAGCTTTGCTGCAGGTATGGGAATCAGTCTTGGTTTTGAGCAGGTTCTGTATTTGACACACTGCTTTCTGCAGATCTTTGTTAATGTACACAGAGCTGTAAAGTTTGCTTTATGTTGAAATCCTGTGATAGGTGATAAACTAGTTTAAGTCTTTCCCCTGGTTTTATTGAAATCACTGTCCTTGCCTATAGCTGGGTAGCATCAAGGCCCCATGCCAAGTTCAGGTTCTTTTACAATGTGTTTCAGCAGAAACTAGAAATATTGTTCCCAGTGGAAGAAACCGCTAAAAAAGCACTTAAAACTGAAGACTGCTTTAGATCTGAATGAGGATTGCCTCTCATCTGTGGGTAATACCACAGAATCACAGAACCATTATGGTTGAAAAGACTTTTAAGATCATCAAGCCCAACTTGTTAGCCCAGCACCACCACTGTGTTCACCACTAAACCATGTCCCCAGGTGCCACATCCAAACAACATTTTTTGGACACTTCTGGGGATGGTGACTCCACCACCTCCCTGGTGGTGACAGCCTGTTCCAATGCTTCACAACCCTGTGAAGAAATTTTTCCAATATCCAATCTGAACATCACCTGGCATTGCTTGAGGCCATTTCCTCTCATCCCTTGTTCCCTGGGAGAAGAGCCCAACCCCCGCCCCTGATTGGGCCCCTCTTGCCAGGGAGTTGTGGAGAGCCAGAAGGTTCCCCCTGAGCCTCCTGTTCTCCAGGCTCCAGCTCCCTCAGCCACCCCTGGTGCTCCAGGCTTCCCCAGCTCCGTTCCCTTGTCTGGACATGCTCCAGCATCTCAATGTCCTTCCCGCAGTGAGATATCACAAGGTATTGCCTTGGTTTGGCTATTTTGCTTGGAATTCCAGGAACATACAGTACCAATATTATGAATTACAGCCACAGTTTCCATATTTATAAATGGCTGTGTCAGATTTGAGACAGAAGACTCATTAAACACATTGTTCATACCTCAGTTGAAAATCCAGACTGTTAATAGAGGTCTCCAATTTTTTATTTCTTTGTGTAGGTGTTTGCACTTCCCTGGGAAGGCAGGGATGTGAAATATTGTGCCATTATTGCAAGGGGCTGGCAAACAGACATTGTTGGCTCCAGGAGATGGCACTGTGTCCTCTGGGCTGAGAATTATACCCACGGCTCTGAAATGTACATCCAGAACCAATGAAATTCTGAGGGACTTTTGCTCTTTCTTGTTATGAAACACACATTTCATTGTAGACGTAAATTCCTCTTTAACTGTCCCAAATACAGTATTTCATTGCTTTTATTTTTTTGCAAATAACTGGTATGTAAGTGCAGATGTTTATTTTACCATTATCTGTGCAGTGTCTTGTGTTTTGCTCTTACTGTGCTTCTCTGCAATCCAGTGAGTGGCTTTATAGCCACTGGGAGAACAGGAGAAACAGCAGGATGAGTATTTTAAACATGAAATGCTGAGGTTGTATAACAGTTCGGGGTTCCCAGGTAGTTTCAGAATTGGGTTCCGTGCATTTCAAGTTGTAACTTAATGATGGGTAAATTTCTCTGAAAAACACAACCCCCAAGCATATTAAAAAACTATTTCACTAACAAATTCCTCACTAAAGGAGCGGGAGGAGACCTCCTAAAACGGTTCTGGCTTTATAGTTCAGCTAGGAGGGAGGCGTTTTTTCACTCAACTTTCTGCATGTCATTTGTAAGTAAAAAAACTATATGAAAAAAGGGCTTTATTTGTGCTGCAAAATGTGCTGGCTGATAGCGGAGGGTTGACCAGAAGGGAAATGGGTGAGGCCTCCACATCCTGTGTATGTCCGCACCGAGCCCACGCTGTCCTTTCCTTTCCTTTTGTACCAAGAGGCGGGTGTGAGCCCGAGGCTCACGGGCTCGCCGCTCCTGCGCCGGGGTGTAAACGCTCTGCAAGGTGCCTCGTCACGCGTAGGGCAATAAACTTCCGAAACCCGAGAAGTCTTCACGGCAGAATTAACTGAAATCGCGAATTCTTGGGACTCAGCGCTGCCGGTGTCCCCTTGCCGGGAGGCGCCGGCGGGCGCTGCCCCGAGCCCCGCGGCCCGGCCCCGTTGAACCCGCCCGAGCGGCGGCGGCG
>JAYDZK010000051.1:463899-474174 GCA_034509185.1 Euphonia xanthogaster
TGTCCCCTCCCTGTGTCCCTTCCCGGTGTCCCTGCCCGGTGTCCCCGCCGGGTCCCCGCCCGGTGTCCCCGCCCGGTGTCCCTGCCGTGTCCCTGCCCGGTGTCCCCGCCGTGTCCCTGCCGTGTCCCTGCCGTGTCCCCGCCGTGTCCCCGCCCGGTGTCCCTGCCCGGTGTCCCCGCCCGGTGTCCCTGCCGTGTCCCCGCCGTGTCCCAGCCGTGTCCCCGCTGCTTTCCCCCGCAGAGGGACTCGGGGAGCAGGAGAGGAGGGAGCACATCTTCCACCTGGCGTCCTCTTGCCTGCCACCATTTGGGGCTGCTGTAGGATTGTAGCAAAAAGCGTTTCATTAAAAATGAATCCGAATCCCAGCCGTTGTGGGAGAATATCGAGCACAGCCTGCAGTCCCTAGTGCCCGTGTCGGATTCCTGCTTCAGGCTCCGGGCCGCTGGAACTCCCCCCTGGCTGCGATGGTGCCCCGTTCTCTCAATGATTTGCACGGGCAATCTGCACCTTTGCGGTGGCACCAGGCACAGGGCAGGCTCAGGCTCTCCAGCAGCCTGCTGTGAATGTTTTCCAAACTCCTCTGTATTCCTGGGAGGTGGAATTACCCTGGTACAAATGGATACAGAGCAGATCAGCACGCTGTGCACCTCACAGGAGCGCTCACAAGCGGAGCCCGTGCCAGTCCCGTGCCAGCCAGTGTCCTTGTCACCCAGGCTGGTGCCAGGACACATCCCCGAGCTCCAGGCTCCTGTGCTCCTGACACGCTGCTCCTGGGAGGCTCTAAAAGCCAGCGCCGAGCCCAGCTGCTGTGGGGGAACAAAGCAGCAAGAGGCAGCAAAGCTGAGGATGAGGAATGGCAGGTTTTACCTGGGGAAGAGTGGAGTAACCCCATGAAGCAAACTTAAAAATGTGAAGGAAAAAGATTTGCTGTGGACTTTCTCTTAGGAAAAGTCATTAATTCCTTTTACATTTTTTCATTTCAAAATTTGTTTTCATTAATTTTACATTATTTTATGACATCAGTAGTAGTGCATAATGTGACCTGTCATATCATGTCAAGTCATGTCATAATATGCATAATAGTAGAGAAGTGCATAATATTACATGTCATATTGACATAATCAGAATATTCTATTATTATTGACTTCATCAAACTAATTATAAAAAAAAAACATTAAATACTTTGCTGAAGGAAATAAGATTTAGAAGGTGCAACCTATAAAAATTAGTTATTTCCCTTTGCAGCCACATTTTTAGGTATTTTTAATGCATTTTTATGAAAATGTTTACATTAGCATATTACATCATGTTATGCACAGCTGTATGTAACTCCATGGAAAAATGGAATAAGATAAATTAAAATAGTCTAAGTTAAATTTTCTGCTTAAAACTATTTCTTTTTTTTTTTCATAATAGACAATTCTCAAAACAACAATCACAAATTCTTCTATATGTGAAATCTAAAAGTCCCTCATATGAAACCCCTGCCTGTGAGCAGCAGCTATAAACAAGACAGTGAGTGCCCAGAGCCAGGCAGTGGAGCTGGGGAGGGGCTGGAGCCCCAGCAGGGGCTGAGGGAGCTGCGAGGGGCTCACCTGGAGAAAAGGAGGCTCAGGGGGGCCCTTCTGGCTCCGCACAGCTCCTGCCAGGGGAGGGCTTGGGCTCTGCTCCCTGGGAACAAGGGACAGGACAAGGGGAACAGCCCCAAACTGTGCCAGGGATGGTTAGGTTGGAGGTTTGGAACCATTTCTTTGGGGAAGGGGTGGTCAGGCATTGGCAGAGGCTGCCCAGGGCAGGGGGGGAGGCACCTTCCCTGTGGGATTTAAAAGCCATGCAGATGTGGCATCTGGGGACGTGCAGATGTGGCACCTGGGGATGTGCAGATGTGGCACCTGGGGACGTGCAGATGTGGCACCCGGGGACATGCAGATGTGGCACCTGGGGACGTGCAGATGTGGCACCTGGGGACATGCAGACGTGGCACCTGGGGACGTGGGTTCGTGGTGGCCTTGGCAGCGCTGGGTTGGACTGGGTGATCTTAGAGGGTTTTTCCAGCCTCAGTGGTTCCACGAGTCTCTCTGGATGGATCCTGCTGAGCTGCTGGCAGCTCGTGGTGCTTGGGGAGGGCAGTGCTGGGGGGTCCCTGCAGGTGTGACACCCCACGTGGTGCCCTGGCGAGCCCATGCCCCCCGTGTGTCACAGCCCTGCTGCACACCCTGAGCCCCCCGGGGTTTCTAATTGACTCGACACCTTATAAATTGCCAAAGTTGGTTGTGATTGCTGTGAAGAATGGTACTTTAAAGGACTCAATATCTCTATATCTCCCTTTGATAAACATTGGCTTTCTAAGCTTAGATCTTATTTATTTACCCTTGGAGCAGGTTCATTACTATGTATTAGGTAGATATGACATATTTATGGAAATATGGGGACTCTTTGTGGAATATATTAAGATTAAATAAATCATTGACTATGTGGTCAAGAACTACAGCAATCCTGATGAATGACTCCATGATTTTTTTTTTTTTTTTATCCTTGCATAATTTTAAGAGCCATCCCCTTTGTCTCCCTGGACTCTGCAGAACTTCCTGCACCACCCCAAACACGCTGGGGAAGGCAGGATGTGCACCTTCCACGGGAGGAAGCCCCAGGTCCCAGGTGGCCTATGGGGAAAGCACCTGAGAGATGCCAGCCACAGAAACTCACCCCTGGGAACCTGCTTAGCAAGCTGAGAAATGGTTCCAATTTGGTTATCCCACATCCCAGCCTCTGTGATCTGTCGTGTGCATCCATTAGCCAATAAATTTACATATCTAATGGCACATTTTCCCAAATTAGTGATAATTACATTTAAAGTGGCTATTTTGATACAAACCAAGGAGAGCCACAGCTAATGACATCAATGTGATTTCCTGTGTCCCGTGGCCTCAGCATAAACCCTGGAGATGGGCAGAGCACAGTCCATGGAGCCAGAGCTCCCCGGTAGCTCGTTGTGTCGGGCTGCTCCTCCTGGGGTACATTTGCTTTCCAGCCCCCTGCTGCCACTGCACACCTGCTCCCCTGGCTGCCCCCCCGGGCTGCCAGTGTCCTGCAGGGCCAGGCACAGGCTGGGCATGTGCCACGGGTGCCTTTTGGCTCGGGACAGCTAACAAGCACCTGCAAATACTGGGGGATTCTTAAGGGTAGTTAAGTAGCAAACTATCTGTTGATAATAAAATTTGCTTGCTTCTCACAGATATCCAATTTGCCTACTATCCAAAGAAAGGAATTGGGTGTCTGCTTCCTAAATTGTTTTAATCTCTGGCAAAGACTGCTTCTGGCAGAGTCCCTCAGCTGGAAAATAGGAAATGAGTTAGAAACAACAGACAAATGTGAATAATGCAGAGCTTAAGATGTCTGATCATGATCTTGAGGAGAGAACTTTAAATAGATTCCTCAATCCACCTGCCTGTGATCCCCTGGGAAGGAGTGCACTCCTCCTGGTGAAAATGCCAGGTCAGGTCTGGCAGTGAAGTGCACTCTCCCCCCAGGGTGGGAGCAAGTGGGGACGTGGCAGAGGGGCCTTGGTGCCACCTTGCCAGGCCTGGGGGATGCCCACGGTGCTGGGGACTGACACGATTCCATGGGCTCCAGCAGCTTGCCCAGCCTGTAACATGAGTGTTTAACAGGATTGTTTCTCAGTCTTCCCTGGAGGGTTCATGCACATCCCCTGCTGGAGCCCCCGGCGCTGGCCACACCTACACCAGCGCTGCCGGAGGGGCTGGTGGCTCTTGCTGCCCCCAAGACACCCACCCAGGTGCCCCCTCCTGTGCCCGGGCCACCTGCACATCCCTGCCATCAGGCTGCACCTTTGCTTTACCTTCATAAATATTCTCCCAAAAGATCCTCAGATGTTTTCCCACAATAGGATGAAAGGATTGCCAGAAATCAGGAGATCCTGGGGAAAAAAGCCTCCTGCTGGCGTCCTGCTGAGAGGCTCTGTGTTCTGTGTCTCTGCAGCCACACTCACCTCTCTGTGATGCTAACTGAACTCTTCCATGCAAAGAGGCCCCTGGGCATGAAGGTGCCCCCCCAGCCCCCAGGACAGCCCCCAGCAGCCTCCTCCCCAGGCTGGCCCTGTCCTGAGCCCCAGGCTCGGGTCCTGGCACAGCCAGCGCTGGCACCAGTGCAGCTCACCCCAACATCCCCCCCTGCCGAGCCAGCCTGCTGCTCTCAGGATGGATCCCATTCCTCTCCTCATAATCCTCACCCCTTCCATGAGGACAGGGATCTTGGTGCTGCACGGACGGCAGTAGCTCCTTCCCATCATGCTAAGTGAAACAATTCAAACCGGGAAAATCTTGATAAAAGTTTAATTAGGAAAACGGACTCCATCTGTAACGTATCCCTGTTCTCCCCATGTATTAACCCTTTTGCCATAAATCTGCCACCCTTGAAGAAACCTGCCTTCCTCACAAAACCTACTCAGGGTTCACATTATTTTAATCAGTTAGAGGGGTTTAATACATTATTGATTTTTAGGAGAATTGAAAAAGCTCCCGTATTAAGTCCAGGTTGCTTATTCTTTCTGTATATGACATTCAGGTACTTGTGAAAAATTATACCAATTATGAAATCAGCCATTTACTGCTTCAAAGTGCAATCAGTTGTCACACTGGAAAGCACTTGCTCCTGAATATTATTAGTTGGGCTATGTGCACAGGAAAGTGCTGAGAGGAAAGACTTTAACCAAAGGGCAATTGCATGAAATTTACTTAGAAATAGCTATTTATCACCCTTGGATTTCCTACTGTTCAAATCCACTGCAGACACTTTATGGAATGAAACAGCCATCTCACCAACGTAACTCAGCCAACTGAGGGGTTTTTTCCTCACTGACATTAAATGAAAAATTTAGAAGTCATTGTAACAGCTTAAAGATGCATTATCCTTTTTGATGTGCAATTTTAGCTTCATATCAAAAGCCATATAAAATAACCCCCGCACAAACACAAAAAAGGAACTTTTAAAAGTTTTATGACATGTAGTTCATCTTACCTTTTATGCATCTACCAGGCACAGCTTCTCCTGCTGTTCTCAGAGACCATTGTGTGATTACCACGATGGGGAAGAAAATATTGCCACAGCAGCAGCAGAGGCAGCCAAAGGAAGGATTAGGCTCTGGAGCCCGGGAGACAGAGGGGAAGCTGAGCCTCACCACGGCAGCAAACGCCTCCAAAGGCAGCGCAGAGCTGCCCCTGAGAGGAGCCTTCAGTCGTGTCACCACTGCCACCATTAATGGGCTGTGCTGCAGGCACTGGAGTGAGAGGAAACATAAATTACAGACAGGACATTCAGGAGGAATTTCTCGCTCAGTACAGATGTCTTGTCTGCTTGTTTTCCAGAGGAAACAAGAATTTTGGAAGGCAAGGGCAGCTTCTCAAAGCAGGAATGAACCAGGTCAGCCTGGGAGTGCTGGCACAGCACCAGGATCATGCAGGACCAACAGGTATTTGATTACTGACAGGTGTGGCCACTGCTCCTGTCCATCTCCCCGGCTGCACACACCACCCAGGGTGAGCACTGCCACCTCACACTCCCCATGTGCACGGCAGTGCTTCCTCCTCTTCTAATTCCTCCAGATAAAATGCATAACAGGGTGGAGCAATTGCCATGTTGGAAGGGTGGCAGTGGGCAGCCTGGATACAGCACCAGTCGCCCTGGGATTGCAGACAGTGCTCCATAGGAAAATGGGAAAGCAGCTTTTGACCCACTGGGTCCTTGGAGACTGAACCAGGAGAGAGGTGCAGCCCCCTGGCCTTGGGATACAGCTGGCTTGTCCAAAGAACCATGTCTGAGTGGGCCTAATGCTTTGGAGGCAGCACAGAATGCTTCCCACCTGCTCTGGAAAGGTCCAGATCTGGGGATGTAGGACAGTCTCACCATCCTCCAGGCAGCAGCTGGATCTCCTGCCAGGTGGATCAGGGATCTGCTGGTACCACAGGTAGGGCTGGGCACCCACTTCTTGTGCCACGAGCCATGCTGGATGAGCCAAACATGCAATGAGGACAGTTTGTGTTATTTGCCACAGTCAAACCCCACACTCAAGGAAACAGGCAACCTCAAAATCATGCTGTTCTAGAATTTCAGGTCCAAACAAAGAAGGGGAGAGGAGATGCTCAGGGGAGCTGCTGCTCTGACACCAGCACCGTGTGTGGGCACCACAGTGTCAGGCATGGGATGCTACAAACTGCAGCAACAATACCCTTAACAGGTGATGCCAACCAAGCCCTAACAGCCAGCTTTATAGCACAGAAATAAGGCAGAACCAGAACATTTATGATATTGTAACTTAGCAAAAGGATTGTTATAAGACCATTTAATTTAATAAATAGTAAAGTATTTATAAACGAACCATTTCATAAAGTGTTACCAATTTCTCACACACAATAATACGATTTGCACAAACGTTTGTCCTTGAGGCAATAGAAATTTTCTTTGCAAATCAATCTTTACAGGGATTGTAATTAGTATCTGCTAAGGCAGCTCGCTGTACCTGTAGCTGTGCTGCTCCCATAAAAGCCCTGATTGCTGCAAGCTCTCACACAAAGCTAACGACACAGAAGGAAAATGCACACGTTGTCTAGACTATTCATTTTAATCAGGCAGGAGTGATTTTTTGTGGCCCATTTGATATGACTTTTACACAAGATACAACCTCGCTCCACAGGGGCTGGCAGAAAAGGTCAACACTGCTGTATAAAAATACATTTAAAGAAGGAGTTTAGAGAAGCAAAACCTGCAGCCAAGGCCCAGCATTGCTCAGGCAGAGCTGCAGATGTTGTGTCTATCTGTGTGATTTCTGAGAAATTTATAGATCTACCAGTTTTTATTAAATGCACAAAATTTAAAAAAATTGAGGACTCATTTTCTGCCCAGGATCCATAGGGACAAAAGCCACAACCCAGCGGTCCTTACTCTGGGACATGCCACCCGTGGGTGCCCACATAACCTCTGGTGGCTGTCACAGGATGCTGGCACCCCTTGGCATGGCCACAGCCATGGGAGTAGCTCTGCACCGACCCTGACATGGGGACAGGAGCCCTCTGGTCCCTTGGACAGAGTGTGAGTCAGGGGTGTCTGTCTGTCTGTCTGTTGGGGGGTTGCCTGGAGCACCCCACTGCCTCCAGCTGCACTCTAAGTGCCCCCAAACTGCACAGCAGGAGCTGGATTATTCTGTGAACAGGGTCTGAAATTCCAGCTGTAGGTCTGAGTTCCAGCTTTAATCATGCCATTCATCATCATTACCCACAGTCACTCCACTCGCTGCCCCAAAGGCAGCAGCAGGGCCAGGGGCTGATGCTCTCTGTCCCTTTCTCCCTCTGAAGGAGGACAAGCCAGGCATCAGCAAGATCATTGATCTGGAGCGTTCCTGTCCTCCTGAGCAAGGAGGAGGTTAATTTATCACAGGTTGGAGAAAACCCAGTCTTTAAATTCTCTGCTTGCTGTTAATTAAACAAAAACCAACTGTGTTTGCTAAGCCTTGCTCCAAGGACCCAGCAGCCCCAGCTCTGCAGCTGAGTGCAGGCAGCCTGTCCTCCAGGCAGAGCTGTCCTGGGGGACTGGGGTGATCCCTCTTCTGTCCCCGCTGCAAAAGCACCAGGATAGGTGTGGCTGCACCTGCCTGGGCGTGTGCCTCAGGGCCCCTGTGCTCCCCTAAATGCATTATCTGTGCAGGACAGTATGGGCACGGGGAGAGGGTCCTCTGGAAACAGCAGAGTCTCCTCTGTCTGCAGAGCAAACACCAGCCCCTGCAGCCACCTCCCAGTGCAGCTACAGGTGCACAGAGCAAAACAGCCAAGTCCATTGCAAACCTGGCTGCAAGGCTGCCTGGAGATTTCCTCAGCGTGCTCCAAGGTGTGAGGGAGAGATTAATCTTAATAATTACTGTCCTTAGCTTGCCTGGCCCCATCCAGGCACCGGTGTCCCCTGGAAACGTGCAGGTCTCCCTGTGCCCCGGCCTGCCCTGCCCAGGGCTGCTCTAGAGGGCTGTGCCCAGCCTGCAGAGGAGCCCTCCATCCCAGCTGCCAAGCTCGGCAGCGCCTCGAGGCTTTTCCCCTCCTGTCCATGGAGTAAATGAAGTGGGGAGAGCAATACAGTGCACGCTCACCAAGACTGACAAGCTCGAGCCTCTCCTGGAGCTGCTGTGCTGGTATTAAACAGACAAGACAAGCTTGCAGTCAGTTATCGGCCAAAAAAATAATGAAGGAACAAGTCAGCAGAGCAAAGCCAAGTCCCCCGGACCAGCCAAGTGGAGAATTTAATTTCGCACAGGTTCCCGGCAGCAGCGGCCTGAGCGCTCCGGCGGCTCCAGCTCCCCGGCTGCCCCGGGTGCCCCCTCCGGGCTGGGGTGCCAGGGGCACGGGCTGGGTGCCAGGGGCACTGGCTGGGGTGCCCCCGCTGGGCTGGGGTGCCAGGGGCACGGGCTGGGTGCCCCCGCCGGGCTGGGGTGCCAGGGGCACGGGCTGGGGTGCCAGGGGCACGGGCTGGGGTGCCCCCGCTGGGCTGGGGTGCCAGGGGCACGGGCTGGGGTGCCAGGGGCACGGGCTGGGTGCCCAGCAGGCACCCTGCTCTCCTTGCTCTCTGGGATGGCCCAGCCAGGGGCAGTTTCTCCTGCCTGGCACAGGGCCGGGATGGCCCAGCCAGGGGCAGTTTCTCCTGCAGGGCACAGAGCAGGATGGCCCAGCCAGGGGCAGTTTCTCCTGCCGGGCACGGAGCAATCCCGTGCCAGCTCCCCGCAGCCGGGTGGGCAGCGTCACAGGTGCCAGCAGCGCTGCCAGCAGCACCTGGGCAAAGCGACACGGGAACAAACGGGCTGAACCAGCCGGTGTCTGCCTGGGGGAAATCAGGCAGCAATTTTCGGCTCCACACAAAGGTTTGCAGCCGAGGTGTGAACTCTGGAGATGCGGAGAGCCCCTCTGCCCCAGCAGCGCGGGCCGGTGCCCGCCCCGGACGCGCGGAGCGGCAGAAAGCGCCGCGGCCGCTGCACGAACAATTAGCGAGCGGGTGTCCTGATGGGGAGAGCACGCTAACGAGGGAAACAGCCCGCGAGAGCTCGGCAAGCTCCTGCCTTCCCCCCAAATTCCTCCTCTTTCAGCCCGGGCTCTGATCTATAGCATGACTCACTGGAGCGCCAGTAAAGCTTCAGAGATTGTTATGCTAAATGAGAGAAAAAGTAATTGCCTTTTCCCCATCTAGAACTCCAGATATATAACTTGGAGAAATATAATTAGCTGCTAACTTCAAAGATGCATTGGAATTTTTGTAATGGGCATTGAGACCCTGTATTAAAAAAAGCTAAAAGAAAAATGATACACTCCTTGTTGTAAATGGAATAAGACTTAAAGGTTTTAATTAGGATTCGCTGTGCATCTGCAGCTGGGAAAACAGGAGAAATAGGAGAAATGCCCTGGTACTATCTTCCTGCTTGAAAAACACATATTGTGTAAGGAGCTTTCTGCAAAAATAATTGTGAGACCTTTTTGATTTATGAACAATAATCATCTACTATTAAAAATAACCTGTTCTTTTTACTCTATTTAAATCATTACAAACAAAGGGAGATTTTTGCAACAAAGACCTGGGGGTCTTGCCTGTTTGTCATGGGAACAGGGGCACTATCACCCAGCATGGCCACGGCAGCTCCTAGGAGGACATGGAACATTGGAAATGAATCTGCCTGCAGCGTCCTTTGTGCCCCCCTGCCCACAACACGGGTGCCCAGGAGATCCTCAGCGCAGCCCCGGGAGCTGGGCAGCTCAGGAGGGCTCTGCACAGCCTGGCACAGCACAGGCTGTTTTCTCCCAGGCCTGTTTTGGTTCAGCGTTTGGTGCTTGTTGAATAGCTCTGCACATCTGTTTGCCCCGCCAGCCAGGGCCTGGCAGAGTGAACAGATGCTGGAGTGCACGGGGTGGCTGGGGGGGCAGGCTGGCACAGCAGCTGGCACAGGCAGCGTGTGGCACAGGCAGTGTCCCTGGCTGGTGGCATGGGCAGCATGTGGCACAGGGAATGTCCCTGGCTGGTGGCACGGGCAGTGTCCCTGGCTGGTGGCACAGGGAGTGTCCCTGGCTGGTGGCACAGGGAGTGTCCCTGGCTGGTGGCACGGGCACTGTCCCTGGCTGGTGGCACAGGGAATGTCCCTGGCTGGTGGCACAGGGAATGTCCCTGGCTGGTGGCACGGGCACTGTCCCTGGCTGGTGGCACAGGGAATGTCCCTGGCTGGTGGCACAGGGAATG
>JAYDZK010000051.1:474274-494156 GCA_034509185.1 Euphonia xanthogaster
CTGGCTGGTGGCACAGGGAATGTCCCTGGCTGGTGGCACGGGCACTGTCCCTGGCTGGTGGCACGGGCAGCACCCCTGCTCGGGACCCTCCCCAGGTGCCCCCAGCCCGGGGTTCCTGCCCGGCCCCAGCAGCCAGGGGCTGCCCAGGGAGGGCTCGGGGGGAGCTGGTGCCAGCAGCCCAGGGAGGAGCTGCCACCCCCGTGTGCTGTGCGGAGGACATGATACTGAGCACTGGTAATACAATTTATTTCCACTAGTGAGTGAATTGCCCATAATTCATGACAAGTAGAGCCTCGAGTGATGATGAAGGTCAGCCCATCAGATCTGGAAATAAATTGTATCCTATTACAGCTCCTATTAGAGGTCTATTTATAGCAGGGGTTTGCAAACTCCTGGAAGTTGGGAGGGGTTTGGGTAGGATTTTTGCTTTCTGCTTGGATAGGGAGGGTATGAGGACATGAAAAACCGATCTAAACAACCTGTGCTGCTGACACAAGCCAGGGCCTGGGGTGGAGCAGCCTGCTTGCTGCAGAGGGATGCTGGGTCTGGAGCTGACCAGGGGATTTAGGGGTGCCTCGGGGCTGGAGGCACAGCCACGGGGCAGGGGAAACCTGCATGGAAAATGCAGGAAAAAGCAGAGAAACATGGATGCTTTGAGGAGGCTGATCTAGAAAATGCCTAGATTATGCTCTTATAGTGGCAGCACGGCTTGTATCTGCCGAGAGCAGAGCAGTGCCTCTCTCCTGTATTTACCCCTCTATTTACCATGCCACTGAAATCCCCAGGTGATAGATAATGTGCAGGATGTGGTTTGCCATGGAAACAGAGCCCTGGTTCTTTACATTTTTAAAAAGATTAATATTTCTCAGCTTGGTTTCATTATTCTGATATTAAAAATCATCAGTTATGCAGCATTCCCATCCCTCCCAGGCCGTGGTGTGCCCTTTTGGGCACAGCTCTCCTGCGGGCGGGATGCCTGGGGACAGAGGGCTGTGGGACAGCACCTGGTGGCACCTTGGCACGGGCTCTGCTCTGTCCAGCTGCAGCCCAGGCTGTGACACAGCGTGACAATGCTCTAGGTGCAGGGGAATGCAGCTGCTGTGCCCATTTCTGCCTCTCCTCTGCATTCCAGGTCTGCAGCTGCAGAGAGCACCTCAAAGCCCAATAAATGCCAGAGCACCTCACCCCTGGCAAAGGAGGGATGCTAGATTTTAATGTTGTCCTCTATCTCCTTGAAAAATACTTGAATTCCCAGTGGATTGGGGACAGAGTTGAGTTTCCATATTCTGTTGAAGGGCAGGGATTTGGGGAAATGAGAGGTTCTCCTTGTAGGCAAGCAGCAGCTTTTCCTTCACCAGGGAACTCCCCAGATGCCAGCACGGATGGAGGGGCAGGCAGGTGTGTGCACAGGAGCCCCAGGTGTGCCCACAGACAGGTGTAACCCCTCTGGGAGAGCCTGCCCAGCTTCAGGAGCCCCTCGCATGCTGGAAATGCCTGAAGTCTAGTTCCTTAAATGCAAAGAAATAAGAAAAACAGCTGTCTTTTAAACCTCATAAATCTGTACAGTAAAATGTTTAGGCAAAACCATATTTTACTGTTTTTGCTGTCAGAAACAAAGAATTAAGGGCCATGTGACTCAGTAATTGCTGTGGACTTTTTTTCTGACAAGAAACATTAAACTTAAAACTGTATTAAAATCATTTGACAATTTTTATGCTTTAACAGCTGAGAGTGAATAATGTTTTTTGCATATAAAACTCTTTCTCTTGTCAGCCTATAAAACTGTCAGAAATAAATTCATCAAAAAAGATTATATAATTAAAAGTCACTACTTTTCTTTCTCTAGTTTAGTTGGAATTATTTGTTTGTCACTTTTTCAGGACTAAATTACGCCATTCAGAGACAACTTCCTTTGTTCAGACTATTGTGAAAGGTATGATTATTACAAAAGGAGCCCAACTTTCTCCTCTAATGTATCAATTCAATATCACTTCTTAGAAAATACTTTCAGAGAGTTCTGTTTCTGAAAAGTGATTTTATTCTGCAGAGGAGCAGGACCAGTAATGGAAAGCTTCCAAATGTAGAAATATTTTTTATTATTGAGCTGCGTATAATTTATGGAAAATTGCTGAATTAATTTCAGCAAAGTAAATCACTAGCACTTCAAATTGCAAATTCTCTCTTACGGTGAGGGCCATGCAGGTGTTTCAAAGCTAAAGGAGCAATATTGATTTTCATGTCACAGGATCAGGAGAGGCTGGGTGTGTGGTCTGGGGGACAGTGCCACGCCCGGGTGGGACCCAGCTCCTGTCAGTGCTGGGGGTGCCCCTGGCAGGGCTGTCCCGTGGGCACAGGGCTCTGCAGAGGGCAGCCCTGGCACTCACCCCACAGAGGGTGCCTTCACCTGCCAGCAGCCCCTGCCAGCTGGCAGAGCTGATCTCTTTTTGGGAGAAGAGGGGACAGCCCCTCCTGCAGCAAGGGGTGCTTGGGCAGCCAGGCTCTGTGAACAAGCTGTCTCAGCTCCTCACGGTGAGAAACTGTGAGCTTGTCAGAGCTGGGTGGGTTTGGGGTGACTGGGTTTTCAAGGCTGGAGATAATAATGGTTTATTGATCTGTTGTTAAGTTATTGGAGCCTTAATGGAGGCAATAAACTGATAGTGCCCATTGCTGTGGCTGCAGCAGCTGGGAGCCTCCCTGGCACACAGAAGGAGGCTGGTGGTGGCCAGCTCCATGGTGACCCCAGGGCCAGGCAGCATTTTGTCCTAAGGCAGCAAAGGTGCTGCTGTGAGTGGCAGCAGAAGGGTAAAGGGGTGCTGAGCACAGCACAGGGCTGGGCTTTGCTGGCTTGGTGCTGTTTTTCTGAGCTGACAAATCAGGAGATCCAGAACTGCTGTGAGTGATGATTTAATAAATGGAGGGGGGAGTGGGGAGAGGGGGGGTTCAGGCTGGGATCACTGTGGCTGCTGCTCCCCCCAGGCTGGACGGGTCCCACCCGCCCAGGAGCTGAGAGGAGAGGCTGAGCTGCTGAAGTGTCATCTCTTGGTATGGTAATTATTATTTGTGATTAATCCTGCCCATGCTGAAGAGCTGTGCAAGCCTTTTTCAGAGGGTTTGTCTTCATGTTTGCTGCTGCTGTGGGTGTGTAATGCAAACTGACGGGAGCTGCTGCTGGAGGCAGACAGAGGGGTCTGTGCCACGGAGCTCTCCATGGCAGGCTGGAAACCTCCTGCAGGAGTCAGAGCCCACAGGGCTGGGCTCAGGGTGTGCTCAGGGCGGGTGGCTCAGGGGCTCCCGGTGCTGGTGCTGCAGCTGACCTGTGATCAGGGTTAACAAAGCCCAGCTTTCCCTCCCTTCATCCTCCTGCCACTCCAAGAGCAGCACGTGCACCGTGGGCATTGCTGTGCTGGGCTGCCCCAGCAGCCTGAGGAACTGCCAGCCACAGCCCCAGAGCTCAGCCCAGGCATGGCAGCTTCTACCTTGCCCTGGCCATGGTCAGCCAGGAAATTCTTTTGCTGGCAAGACATATTTATTTGTGAAAAGCTGGAAATACCTGGGAAGTTTGCTGGACCTTCAGTAGCTCTACAGTTATCATTTAAACAAGTTCATGCTCCATTAAAACCAGTTATTTAATACAATAATCATTCAATTAAAAACCTCTTGAAGCGCCTGCCAAAGCCTATTTGTATCAATACAATATTTTAATTGTAAATAGCAAAGTATGGTCCTGCCAACTGTGATTGTCAAGGAAACGTTGCCTAAATGAGTGCTCAATCCCAGGGAGGCTCTGGCAACAGAGCAAGAGTGGGGCAAGAGCTGGGAGCAGCTGCCCCGGGCAAGGAGCAGCCTTCCAGGCCCCCTGTTGCCCCCCCGGGCAGGGCAGCCGGGCGCCAGCCCCCTGTGCTCCCCCAGCAGCCCCGCTGCTGCTGCTGCTGGGCATGGCAGTGCCAGGAGCCAAAGGCACCAGGAGGAGGGAGGAAGGCAGGGCCAGTGCCAGCCCCTGCTGCAGGGCTCTCTGTGTGCTGGACTCTGCCCCTGCTCCCGATGGCACCGAGCGCAGGCTCAGCTGCCCGGGGAGCTCGGGGCAGCAAAGCTGCAGCCCTGTGAGGGATCCCTGCTGCCACGCTCCTGGTCCCACACCCTGCTTTTGCCTCGTTGCATAGGTGCCATCACATAAATATTCCAGTCACTATCGCTTACTGTCAGACCCAATTTAGAAAAGTACCTGTCTGTTACAAATATTTTATAGTACTTGAATATGCAATTTATGTAACATGCCCAGCAAAAGAAATCCATTATACAGTTTTGTCTGATTGAAATTCTGGCATCGTAACAGTAGGAAAAAATTAAATTATTCTAGAAAGTTGCAGTCCATTATGAAGACCTAACTGCTCTCTCTGAAAAAGCTGCTGCTGCCTCAGTGGTGCCAGCACTGTGATATGAGCACTGTGTGCCTTGGCTTCACGCCCACCTTGCCCAAGGAAAACTGGGCTTCCCTGAGCAGACAGGCATTGTGTTCCTTCCCATGGCTGCCCCCTGCAGCCCCCCAGCCCTGGGGCTGGCCAGGGGCTGCCTCTGCTCCTGCAGGAAAATGGGGCTCACAGCACCTGGGGCTGAGCTTGAGAGTCCTTGGAGCTCTCCCTGCCCTCTGCCCTTCCCACTGATCCTGGCTCTCCAGCAGCCACTGGCTGTGGGCAGTTTCTCTTTCCTGTCTGGGGTTTGGATGGTCTGGGCCAGTTTCCTTCTGCACTTTCAGAGGCACTGGGACTCGTACAGGATGGAGAAGAATCCCAGCAGGATGGAGGAGAATCCCGGCAGGATGGAGGAGAATCCCGGCAGGATGGAGGAGAATCCCGGCAGGATGGAGGAGAATCCCAGCAGGATGGTCACACCCTGCTCTGGGCTGTTCATTAGCGAGCCCCAGGCAGGGCAGAGCTGCTCCTCACTCCCAGGCTGAGCATCCTGCTGCCACAGTTTTGCAGGGCAAGAGGAAGGAGCTTATTCCTCTGCCACCTTTTCTGTATTCCAAGCAGCTGGAATCGGGGACAGCTCGTGGTTCTGCTACTCTGCCACCAGCTGCCATTGAATTCCCATTACTTGTGTCTCTGGCGTCGGGTTCATTTACATTTTGCAAAGTTGCCTCTCTTTTACCTTGCACTGATTAGGTCTGTCTGAAGTAAATTACTGAGTTCATTGATCTGAACAGTTTTATTTCAATTGGGGTGAAGCACACCCAGTGAGTGGCCTTGGCAGCAGCCCCCTGCCCACAGCCCCTCCCCTGAAGGCAGCCCCACAGCCTGGAGCGTCCCCAGCCAGGGGAGGTGCAGTGCTGTACCAAGGTATTTGAAATTGATGTCCACTCCTGCAGTGAAACATGTCTTCAAGTGTGTTTTGGGAGGAAAAACCAGGTCAGACCAGAGCGGAGAGTATTTATTTCCTCTGGGACTCTGTGTGTTACTTGTGGTGTATTTTATGGATAGAGTCGGCCCCATATGTCTTGGGGAAGGTGTTTGGCTCAGCAATGTGTTAACAGTTAGTGTGCTAAGGAGCCCTTGTTTGGGTACTTTAGTTTTGACATTTAAATGCATTTTTCAAATACAGTGAGATGAATGTGATGTCACCGGGGAGTCAGGAAGGACTCTCAAGCATAAAAGCAGACGGTTGGGTTTTAATCTTTAACAGCACACTGGCCTCTTGTCCCTGAAGGTCCCTCAGCAGAAGCTGTGCTGGGCTTTAGGTACCCACAATATCAGGTTCTTTATCCACTTATGACACTCTATGTGAGAGAAAAATGTGTGTAATGCAAAAGTGATATTTAATGCCACTCAGACCTTATTTTGTTTGACCATGGGAAATCTGGAGGCTAAAGATCTTTGTGGGCTTTGGCAAAAGGCACTGGGTCAGACACAAAGGGTCTGGACTCAAGTGTTTGTTTTTATTGATGCATGACTTGTGCAGAATGTGAGGATTTTATGGCTGGACTCTGCAGAACAGGAACTGGTACAAGAGGAGCACCAGGGAAGGAAAGAGGTGAGGAAGGAGCCTGCCCTGGGTGCCAGTGCAGGGGTGGAGATCCTGGCTGGGAACCCCAGGGATGGTTTCAGGGCAGGGGATCCTCCAAGCCCTGAGCTGGAGCAGCCCCAGAGCAGAGTGCAGCCCTGCTGGGAGCAGGCACTGCCAGCCCCACGTGCCACCAGGCTCTGGGGCCTCACACAGACAGCAGCACTTCCATCTCAAGGAGTTTCTTTGCATCCACACCTCCCCATTTTGGAAACATCTGTAGCCTGTGGTTTTCACAGGGTCTTATCTTCAGGGAAAGATCACAGATAAACATGAACAAGCTTTTAATTATAAGATACTCATTGTTGGTTTGCACAGCAATATTTATTCAGTAAATTGCTAATTAATGCAAAGAAAGCTCCATGTGACATCAAATATTTGCTTCCATTTACACTACAAAATTTTATTTTTCACAATGATGACAGTAAATGAGAATTGTGAAGACAGGCAGGACAAGGATAGAATCATAGAATTGCTCAGGTTGGAAAAGCCCTCTGTGAGGATCAAGTCCAGCCACTAACCCAGCGCTGCCACAGCCACCACTAACCCGTGTCCCCAAGTGCCACATCTAAGTGTTTTTTAAATCATTCCCGGGACAGTGACCCCACCACCTCCCTGGGCAGCCTTTGGTAAATATTCAAGAGTAAGAAATTGCTGTTAGAAGAACCCTTTCCAGCAGCTGCATTTGGTAGTGAGAAGAGACACAAAGTAGTCCCAAAGTGTGTGAGAAATTCAGTGTTAGGAGCACAGCCAGAAGTTACACAGGTTTATCTGACCTTGCTGAGCTGACCTGCAGCTGCCCTGTTGATATGGAGTAATTTATAGACATAATGAAAAGGCTGAATTTATGCCCTGATCATAGGAGAGAAATGCTACTACGTAAAATTGGAAGTAGCTTTTGCAGTATATAGCTAAATCTTTAATTTTTATAGCAGCTAAGAGAAAAATAAGCTTGCATACAGTACACATGGCATAAACTGACTGTAAATCCTGGCCCTGTGGAGAGCCCCAGCAAGAAGCTGCTGGTTCCCCCTCCAGACTGTTGGCAGAGGTGCCAGAGCTGATGGCCCTTGACTTGAGTCAGAGCTGGAGCCACCAGGCTTCTCCTGGCTTCCCTTGCCCAAACTAGGAATGAGGAAAAATGGGAAACAGGCCCTGGCTTTGGGATCAGCCTGGCTAAGCAGGAGCCACTGGGCCTCTGAGGCTCTGTAGAGTGTTTGTCTCTCCCTTGTGTAGAATAAACTGCAAATGAAAATGTCCATTTTTAAACTAAGTCGAATTTAACTGTCAAAAGGAAATTAAACTTTTTCAGGGCTTTAGCTACATTTTAAAGCAGAAGTTATTCACTAAGTTCAGGTCTTCCTGAGCAATGTCAATCCCTCTGACTCATCAGTAAATTCCCTATTTGTGGAAGGAATTAGCTAAATAAATTTCCAGGCCGTCTGGCTGGCTACTCATCCCTGCTGCAGCCTGAGCCTGGCAGTAGGAAAAGATCCAGCTGCTTTCAAGAGTCTTCAGGACTGGGGATTGGGCTGTAGTGACTCGCAAGGATTGTGTAAGGTGTGAGACACTTAAAAATAAAACCAAAAACTTTCAGATCCAAAAGAGCTGCTGAGTGAGTGTGAAGAATTGGATGAGGAAAGGGAAAAATGGAAATTAATTCAAAATATGGTATATATTTCAAAGGTATTTGGGTTATTTTCTTTTTTATCTTTTCTGCAGCTCTTCCTGATTCTTGGCTATTGCAGTAACAGCTGCCAGGCTCCAGCCCCAGGCCCTCCCAGCACCATCCTGGCTGCTGTCCCTGGTGCTGTCCCTGCCCTGCTGGTGCGAACCAAGCTGGTGCTGAGCCTTTGGCTTCTGGGAAGCACTTTCCGAGGAAATTCAGGGAACACTCGGAATGCCTCTGTCTATTAAAGAGTGACATTTAGTGTTGTAGTTTGAAATATGTTTGAAGTACCACACAGCATAAAGGCCCTAAGGGGACCCATGAGCCAAATGAGATTTCCATGTCAGCACCAGTCACGACCTTTCCTTTACTGCATCTGCTTAAATACAGAAAACACGTTTTTGTTGTAAAGCCAAGTCAAAACAGGGATTCGGAGTAAAATAAAATATATACTTAGGGCTGCCCTCGGGGACCTTTTTAATGGTTTCATATAAACCAATACTCTGTTTACAGTAAGATATCTCTCAGCTGAGCACAGTGATTCCCAGGGTCAGCAGCAGGAGGGGCAGCAGGGTGGGCAGCTCTGCCCGGGGGCTGGGCAGGGTCTGCAAGCAGTGCCACCCGCAGGGGGACAGGCAGGGGTCTGGCTGCGGGCAGGAAGGGCTCATGGAAAGCCCTGCAGAGCCCGGGAAGCTGCCTGGGGCTCATGGAAAGCCCTGCAGAGCCGGGAAGCTGCCTGGGGCTCATGGAAAGCCCTGCAGAGCTCGGGAAGCTGCCTGTGCCCGTGCCCGCGCTGCTGCCCGGGGCTCCTGCGGGTGCTTTAGAGCAGCACAGCCCCGCAGCATCCTTCGCAGCATCCGCGGGGCTCCAGCTGCCCTCCCGCACCTGCAGCAGCTTCTGCTGCTCAGGTTAACACCTGGAGAAGGTTTTTTTTGGGGAAAACAGCCTTTCTGGGGCTGCAGCTGGTCAGCAGAGAGGGCAGGACAGCAGGAGGGGCCTCCCCCTCACCGGCTAATGCAAACAAAGCGCTAATTGTGAAATGTTTGAGCTTGGTATCCATAAAATTACTTAGTAAGCACTTTGCCCGAGGCACGAAGGACTGGCACAAAGTCTGTTCCAGGCCATTGAATGTCTGTCAGAAGCAATCCCCCGCCCATTCATTACCGTGTGGCAGGTGCGGGCTCCCAGCCCGCCGGGCTGCTCCGGAGCCGTGCCACCGGCTGGGCCAGCCTGGGAGGACATTTCTGCTCTCACAATTCCACACGAGGTGGAGAAAGAGAAGCCAGGTGTAGCAGCCTTTTCTACAGCTGAAGGGGTTGCTGCCACCAGCCCCAGCATCAGGAATCCCAGCAGCTGCTGGAAACGTTCGTGGTGCCTCCCAAGAAAAAAGCACTTTCGTGGAGTGACTCTGTCAAAACCCTTGTACCTGCCGTGCAGTATTCACCTTGACCTTGTTTAGAAAAGAAGTTGTCCAGGCAAAGAGCAGTGGCACCATGTCAGGAGTGTGGCACACCATGAAGGGCAGCCTCACCATGGGGGCACCTGCCTGCCAGCAGCCTCTGCCCAGCCTCCTTAGGGAGCACAGCTCAGGGGTGTTGGCAGAGAAGCCTAAAATCAGATTTTAAATTCATCTTGATGGCTTCTATCAGAATCTGGTTTTCAAACTTGCTTCCCTTTCCCTGGAACTGTATTGGGGTGTTAGCAGGGAGCCTCAGCTGCCAGAAGAGGAGTGAGCAGGGAGGCTGGGAGCTGTATGAGTTCCTGCAGACACCAGCTACAGCTCCCTGGACTTAACCCTCTCAGAGCTGCCTGGAAAACCAGAGGTTTTATCAGTGATGTTAAAGCCAGAAATGCCCTGCTTGGATGAGCCCCTCCTGCTAGTGATGCTCCCTGCCTAATCCTGCCAATCTCTGTAATCCACTGATCACCAACATCTCTCAGAGGTTCACAGCTGCTCTGAAACCAGCCAGGCAGAGGTGGGGATGCTGTGAAAGGTGATGAAGTTCAGCAAATGATGCATTTAGCTATACAGAGTTTATACATCATGAATGATTTATTCGTTTATAAATACTCCAAACTTCACACACATATTCTTCTGGTTGTTTAGTTTATTGTAATTTATTGGTTCATTATTATTTCATATGCAAGTTATGTCATCCAAGAAGTTAAAAAAATATCTTTTCCACCTGCTTTGTTGACTCTGTTGGAAGAGCAGAAGGAGCAGGGTCTCCAGGCAGTCTGGGGTTTCTCTGGCTCTAGGTGGGAAGGCACTGGAGGGCACCATGGGTTTTCCAAGTGCTCCTGTACTGGCAGCAAGAGAACAGGCTGGGGGCAGGAGTGGCTGTGCTGAGGTCCATGTGTTTCCTTTTCCTGGTGTATCTTTGCTTTATGTCTGCCTGAAAACATCAGGAGAAACTCAGAATCATCTGAGCATGAGCCAGGTGGCCAACCCACCACAAAAAGTGGCCTGGACAGGAGGGTGGAGGGGAGAAGGTGAGTTCACAGCCTGAGCCCCCCAGCCCAGTGTCCTTCCAGCACTGCTGGGACAGGACTGTCCTGCCAGCACGGCTGAAGCCAAGTGGAAAGGAACTGACACTGGCAATTCTTTCATGTACTGTTAGTGAACAGCCATCAGAAGACATTGACACTAACTGTGGGCCTTTTAAGAGTGTAATGTATTAGCAACTTGTCTCCTTGAAAGCTAATGACAAATGCCTTGTTTAAAAGGAAGATCAAAACATCAAGAAAAATTAGATTAAATGGTTATGAAACTCCCAGTGGAGGACGCATTTCTCAGAAGTATTCCCTGTTGAACCTTGGAAATCTGTAATTATTTCCCCTGCTTACTGCATTAGGGCTGGGAAGTGTTTGCATTGCTGCAGCACAGAATGGTTGCACAGAGAGCCCTGGCCTGGGGACCTGGCCCTGGCAGGGGCTCCCTGTGCCAGGGACACACAGGAGGGTGGCAGGGACACAAGTGGGTGGCAGGGACACAGGAGGGTGCCAGGGACACAAGTGGGTGGCAGGGACACAGGAGGGTGGCAGGGACACAGGTGGGTGGCAGGGACACAGGGTTCGGTGCCAGGGACACAGGTGGGTGCCAGGGACACAGGTGGGTGGCAGGGACACAAGTGGGTGGCAGGGACACAGGAGGGTGGCAGGGACACAGGTGGGTGGCAGGGACACAGGTGGGTGCCAGGGACACAGGAGGGTGGCAGGGACACAGGTGGGTGGCAGGGACACAGGAGGGTGGCAGGGACACAGGGGTGGGTGGCAGCCACGTGAGAGACAGGGCAGGAGCGGGCAGACACCGTGGCACTTCGGCACCAGTTGAGCCAGGGAAAGGTTTTCCAGTGAATACTGAATTGGAGTTGGCAAGGGCCCGTTTGGCTGGGGCTGGCTGGCTTTGCAGAGCCCAGCCTGCTCACATGTAGGGCTGCCCAGATTTCTGGTGGCCGTGGCGTGTGAATCCACAGCAGCATGTTTAGCGTTTTTTCTGGGCAGAAATGTGCTCAGGGCTGCCAAAGACTTTATTTCAAAGCAGGAAGAGCATGAGCAAAGTTTGTCAGAATTTCCCCTTTGCTAGAGCAAAGACAATTGTAATGGTACATTCCAACTCTCACCCAAAGAACGTAATTTGCCTGTTTTTAATTAATTTCCCTATTAACACATGGACATCAAACCTCACTGGCAGTAGTATGCAATTACCAGTTCCTGACCAAACTGTGAAGGACTGACCATTTATCTTTCCAGTTACAAATTATTTTAATACCTAAGAAAATTAATGTTTTCCTTCTGATTTTTGGTGAAATAAGATTTGTAGTTTTTTGCTGCAAGTAACAGCTGTAACCATGTATTTGAATACTGAGGTCCTGCACAGAAGTTTGGTGGTGAAATGGGATGAGGCTGTCTCATGGGGCACTGCTGGTCTGCTCTGGGATGGAGAGCTCTGCACTGGCTGGCGTGTTTGTAATCAAAGTCAGCTGAATTAGGCTCTTTCTCTCCTATTTCTATGTACCAATTTGAAGAGCTCAGATGAAAAGTGTTGCATTACACCAGCACCAATAAGTCACACTATCTGTGTTGTGACACACAGAATGTTATTAATTGTCAATCACAAACCACCAGGCTTGTCAAGATGTTCTCTTCTGAACAGGCTGCTTTAGACCTGAAGTGATTTTTAATCAAATGTTAATAACACAGCATCTGTCAGTGGACCATTGGCATCATACAATAATAAAAAGTTAACATATGACATGGCAAATTCTAATGTTTTCATTTTTACTTCTTTCCAATTATCTGTGGAATTTCTGCCAGAGTGAGAAGTGTGCTGACATTATTACATGCAAAACACACTGCTGAAAGATGAACATGTCTATTAAAGCCTGTGCTCCCCATCACGCCAGCTCCCAAAAGCACCTTCCATCTCTGCTCCCAGGGCCTGCTGCCAGAGCCTGCCCATGCCCAGGGGCAGGGGGTGCCAGCCCTGGGGAGGGCTCCCTGCCTGCCCCTGCCATCGTGGGCATCCTGGGACATCCAGGGGCTCCCTGCCTACCCCTGTGAGCCCGGGCATCCCGGGACATCCAGGGGCTCCCTGCCTACCCCTGTGAGCCTGGGCATCCCGGGACATCCAGGGGCTCCCTGCCTACCCCTGTGAGCCCGGGCATCCCAGGACATCCAGGGGCTCCCTGCCTGCCCCTGTGAGCCTGGGCATCCCAGGACATCCAGGGGCTCCCTGCCTGCCCCTGTGAGCCTGGGCATCCTGGGACATCCAGGGGCTCCCTGCCTACCCCTGTGAGCCTGGGCATCCTGGGACATCCAGGGGCTCCCTGCCTGCCCCTGTGAGCCTGGGCATCCCGGGACATCCAGGGGCTCCCTGCCTGCCCCTGTGAGCCTGGGCATCCTGGGACATCCAGGGGCTCCCTGCCTGCCCCTGTGAGCCTGGGCATCCTGGGACATGCAGCCACAGGTCCCTCCTGGCTCTGGCAGCCCCTCAGAAGCGTGCAGGGAGACCAGCAGGGCTCTCCCTCCCTCCCCAGGCCTCCCCAGTGCCCTGGATTTGGACAAACACGTGTCCTGTGCTCACCCCGACCATGGGTGGGTCGGGCAGGGCTGGTGGGGGGTCAGGGGCAGCTTTTCCCCTGCCCCAGCACAGAGTGAGCAGGAATGGGGCAGGAGAGCTCCATCTCTGTCCTACGCTCCCCTCTGGCAGCACAGCATCAGTGCCAGCTCCCGCCAGCGATGCCTGCCGAGGGCTGTGCCTGTCAAACATCCACCGAGCACCAGGGACTGCTGCTCCCAGCAGCGCCCTCGGGCCAGCCCTGGCACCGGGGCTGGGAGGGTGGGGACACCCAGCGCCCGGCACGGGACGGTCTGGCTGCACCAAGGTGTGGGGAGGGAAATGCCACTCGGCAGGACTGGGGCACGGTGGGGATGGAGGTCCTGGGCTGCAGGGCTGGGGGCCCTGGCTGCCCACAGAGCCAAGAGCTGCCGGGGGGACGGCGAGGGGTGCCCGGGCTGCAGCCACATCCTCGGGGGCACGCAGAGTTGCAGAAGCTTAGAAACCTTAACAAGAGAGCTCAGTGCAGCGGGAGCGTGATTGTTATTAATGGTTTGTGTTACAGGATAAGCGGTGCATAACAGATCTGCTGCAATATCAAGTATTCCATCAGAAATTCATCATTTTGAGGACTTTGTCAAAAGTAGGCTGTGTATGCAGTGTATACAAATCTGCAGGAGCATAAAGCGATATGGAAGTTCCAAGCACCTGTATATTTAAAATACACTCAATTTCCTTTCCTAAATGCATTGTTTTCACTTGAATACTTCATAGCATTCAATGGATTGCAGTTGCTTTGTCTATAGATTCAATTTGTGTCTCCGGACAGAGTTTGAATGGATTTATTATATTGAAATGCAATTTTGCAGACATAACCTTATATCTGACCCGTCATTACTTATAATGCTAAACTTTGATATGTTAATTCTGCCTTATGTTTTTATATATTTTACGACACTTGGCTTAAACATTTTTAATCTACATATTGGTTTATGTCCACCTAAATTATTGTTGCTTCCGGGGACAATGTGCGCACAAGATCTGGCAATTCATTATGTTGGCCCTGCTTAAATGAATTTCAAAAATTTAATAAAGTTCTCCCCCTCCTCCCATTGTGTTCAAAAGCTCCAGCATAAACACCAGTCCAGTGTTATCAAATCACAGAAGAAGAATAAGGTTAACCTCGAACAGCCCGGCCATGCCGCAGACCCCGAGAAATGTCGCCTCCGATTAACGCTTCTCTCTAAAGCTCCACGTGTCCCCCCGGCTGGGAAGGCGGTGTTCCCGGGCAGGGAAGGCGGTGTGCCCGGGCAGGGAAGCGATCTGCCCGGGCAGGGAGGGAAGCGATCTGCTCCGGCAGGGAAGCGATCTGCCCGGGCAGGGAAGCGATCTGCTCCGGCAGGGAAGCGATCTGCTCCGGCAGGGAAGCGATCTGCCCGGGTAGGGAAGCGATCTGCTCCGGCAGGGAAGCGATCTGCTGGGGCCGGCTCCGCGCCACCGGGGCTCCCCGGCTGTCACCGGGGCAGCCCGAGCCACAGCCGCGATGCCACCAGTGCTGGGCTGGCACCCAGGGCTGGGGCCGGAGGAAGGGGAGGCACAGCGACATCCGCCCCCTCGGTGGCACAGCCGGCAGCGCTCCCGGGCCGGGGCCGAGGGGCGGGGAGGATGCTGCTGCCGGCGCCGCTCCGAGCCAGCAGCTTCGGAACGGGACAGCGGCCGAGGCCGGGCGGGCTCGGCACCGGCTCCACTGCGGGGACACCCGGCAGAGCCCGGGAGCGCCCATCCCCATCCCCGGCTGTGCCCAGCCCCTGCCCAGCATGTCCCTCCATCCCTTGGCCTTTTTCCTGCCACAATGTCATGAATTTTTCATCCTTGATGAACTTCAAAGTCTTTTAATGACTCTTCATGAAAAAACAGAGGGGCCAAAAGTTGAGCAAAGGGAGATGATTAAAGGACCTTATTAAAAGCAACCTTGTAGAATTCTCCACATGAAAGAGAGCGCCATTATGAGGGCTTATCCTTATAAATGACACTTCGCTTTTGCGAACATGCCGAAACCTGATTAGAGTGACAAGCACTGAGTGATACTGCAAACCTGTTAATAACATGAAAATTAGAAGAGGCTCATGCAAAGAAGGGAGATTAATTTAGCCCGAGTACATCTCGCGCAAATTGCAAAGTTGTGAATATGTTCTCAGATAATGAGCCTTCGCAGTCATCAGCTCACTTGTCATTTTCTGTAATTAATGTTAAGGAAGACTCCTTCCTGATGGTTCGTATTACTCATATACCAAGAAAATTTCTTCAGAGAAATAATTTACATTTATTATCATCGGTCTGTTTGTGTGGTTTATTTCGCTGTGGAGTAATTTATTGCAGCACCGTTTCACTTGCCTTGATTAGTCGCTCGTCAGCCTGAAATGTAATTTTTTTTTCCTGATGGCAACGTTTGAAAATTGACAGTGGTGCAATACTCTTTTTAATCTGAGAATGCGCTTTCTTAACTTGAATAAACTTTTGGGCTGGAAGTTGGATCTACTTCCCAAGTTGAATTACTGTTGAATTTCTGTTAGAAACTCAAAGGTTTTTGCTGTCTTAGGTCCCCAGCTGCACGCTGGACTCACCACCTCTGCCGTGGGTGCTTGGCAATGTGAACATGCTATAGTCAAAGTACTTTGCTCCAAGAATGAACTTGCTATGGGTCTGAAGAAGCGCGTAATGGGCTCCTTACTTGGTCTCTCAGTTTGGATCTGAAGTCAGCAAAAGCCAAACTTCAGTTTGGATCTGAAGCCAACAAAAGCCTTCTCAAATCTTATAATCATTTTCCCTGGATTTCAAATTTATTTTTTATTTCTTTCATTATGAACCTCTTATTTTTATCCTGTCTTAAGAAAAAAAAGCAGTTCAGCTGTCTGACAGAAGCAGCAGTTAAATTCTGTATGTGTCCTCTTGACCTGCCTCGGCAGTTCCCCCTTTGGCAGCAGCCACTTCTACATCTGAGCAGTAAAACTGGGAACTCTTCTTCCTCCCAAACATTGCAAACACAGAAGCAGTTAAAGTGAATTACTGACCTCTGAGCTGCAAATGAACCAAACGTTACTGATTAGCGTTTTTAGGCAGAGATAATGTTTTTTTTTATTGGAGGCCTTCATTCCCAACAAGCTTCACAGAACACTCTGTAGGCAGCGACTGCCTGTGCCAGTTAATGGTAATCCATATTTATAAAACTATAGTCCATCAAAGTGGGATGAATATTTTAAAAGCCATGGACAAATCAAATTGTCTTTGTCAAATTGCACGCTCTCCACATCAAATGTATTTTATGATTCTTCCTTCTACATGAGCCAATGGGATCCCTGCACCCGCTGAAAGCTGCCTGCCTAATTTTTGCTTCTGTAAACAGACAAGTCTCTGCTGTTTTAAAGAACTCAATGAGCTGTGGAGATTGACATTTAAGCCATAAAATTGTACTTTATTTGATGAAGTTAACAAATAATGTATGAAGTAGATTTATTTGATGTCTCTGTGAGTAGTAGTTGGTTCATCCTTATAGGAACAAATGGACTATTTTGGAAGGATTTTCAGGTTGTGGCAGCACACTGGGGAGGGGAGCCTGGGCTGCTTGGGAGGATCACTCAGAGGAGGATGAGCTCAGGGGCCCTGGGTGCTGGCAGAGCTGTGCCATGCAGTACCACCCCGCTGCCATGGAGAGGAACAAACCCAGGCAGGTCCCAGAGGAGATGCTGGGTCCCCACACAGGGGTCTGGCCCCGCTCCTCAGCAGCAGTTCAGGGGTGTCTGTTGTCTTTTACCAGAGAAACACTCCAAGCAGGAAGATCGTGCATGGTGCTATGTAGGACTTGTATCTGCCATTATGGTTTTTAAATCCCACAGAATTGTAAAGATTAGAAAACTTAGAGACATTCTGAGAAACATTGGTGAAGCAGTGCACTTTGCTGACAGCAGTGTGCTGGGTGCCCACGTGGCTCCGTGAGGTGGGATGTCCCCTCTGCCAGCACCAAGAACAAAGTCCTTGTGGGGGTGCCAGCAGTGAGAGCTGGGGAGGTTGGTCCCCAGCCCACTGCCTCACTCTGCAATGCCAAGAGCAGCCACAAATCCCTCTGCAGACAGAGGTGAGAGCTGGGCCAGGGCAACAAATCATGGGGGGAGCAGCGAGGTAAAGCAGGAGCGCACGAGGGGCAAGGCAGTGATGAGATCCTGGAAGTGATCGGATTGGAAATGTCAGCCCAGGAAATAAAATGCTGGCATCCAGGCAGGCCTCACCTCTTCTGTCTGAATTTAACAGCAAAAAGTTTTGCCACATCTATCTTGTGATGTCAGAGAGACAGGCTGATAGTGCGGAGACAGCTGAGACAGCATGAGGGTTAGCAGACAAATAAATTTGAGAATCATCTGCATAGAAATGGAAAGCTACTCCACGCTGATGAATAATATAACCCAGTGGCAGCATATAAACACAAAATAACAACGGGCCCAATATAGACCCCTGGGGAACCTTGGAAACAACTTCACTAATGGAAGATGAAAAATCACCCATCGAAACAAAATGCTGTCTATTTGATAAATAAGATTTGAACCGACTGAGAGCAGCATCAGATAAGCCAAGCAAGCTGCTCACATGAGGATCCGAGGGGATACCTTGAGCAGCAGCATCAAGTGACAAAGACCTGACAGTGTGAGAACGGATCCCAAATCAGGGCTAAAATATGAGTCTTTTGGGGTCCATGTTGCTGGACCAGGCTGTCCCAGCTGGGCTTGGCTGCTTCCCACTCAGCCGGCCTTGCCAGGCTGCGGGACCTGGTGTGGGTTGCAGCAGCAGCAGTCCCAGCACCTGGAGCCAGAGCCCCTCTGCCCAGGTGGCCTGACTGCAGCAGGCAGGGGCATCTGTCTCCCTGCTGCTCCCAGGGACCATGGGAGCACTACTGCACTTCCAGCATCAGGAGAGGCAGAGGGAGTGTGCCCAGAGGAGCCCTGGAGCACAGCCAGCCCCTCCCTGCCCAAGCACAGCTCCCTGTGCCCTGGGTGCCTGTGCCTCCCAGCAGCCTGGCCATTCCGAGGTGCACGTGACAATGCAGTGCTGATCAGGAGTGTCTCTTTGCTCATTTGTCTTCAGAATTTGCAATTGCTCTCTCCAATTCTGTGTCAGCACAAAATAGTACAAAACACAGGTGGGAGCCCTCGAACTGCAAAAGCAGCAAGTGAAAAGCCCTAGGAGGCCTTTGCAGGCACGTTCTGAGCAGCGAGGCAGAGGATGTCACTGCATGCCTGCAGCATTCTGGGGAACCACGGAGCAGAGAAGAGGATGAGTCACCCTGAGCTCCCACGTTCCTGCTGCTGGGGAGGGTCTGACAGCTCTCAGCTCCCTGGTGCTGCCCCACTCACCACCTGTGTTCCAGCCCCTGTCCAGCAGTCCATGCCTGCCATGACTTTGGGGTTGCTTTTAGTGTTTGCTGTAAAAAATGAGAGTTGCAAATTTAAAGGAGAAAAAAATTGTCTGAAATAATCCAGCCCTTGGGTTTGCCACTGCATCCCCAGCCCAGAGAAGTGGACTGTGTAAAAACATGTACATTGTTTGGAAATTTATTAATAATTCTGTCATCTGCACTAACATTGGCCATTGGTTTTTAACAAATTGACACCTTCCTAGCTGAAAGAAATCTTTATTAGTTTTCATTTTGATGGCTTTTCCTGGAATAACTATAAATTATGTTTATTTCACATAATTCCTCCTGTCAGTAGTTATAAATAACTGTTTCATATGGAGATTGTGATTCTGGCCTGTCTGTGTGTGTACCTTAAACCCAGCATGGCAGCAGCGAGGGGCAATGGATTGCCCAAGTTTCCACTGATGAACCTTTCTAATTTAAAGAGTCACTAAAAATGTATTTGCCTCAGTCATCCTATCTTGGCTTTTACCAACAGCTCTATTGTATCAGTCCCTGCTATACAGCATTTTTCATGCAGTGTATCTCCGGCACTTTACAGGGCAATTAATTACCTGGAGGAGAGTGACGGCTGCGGGCGGCGCCGGCCATTATGCAGCAGCAGCATCCCCAGGGCTGCATGGCTGCCATTCCATTTGTGCTGCCATGGATGGGGACAGAGGGGAGCAGCGCTGCTCTGAACCCGCTCCTCCAGCCGGGAAAGGGGTGCCAGCACTGCGGAGGGCAGGCACAGGAGGGGGCTCAGCGCTGAGGCAGGGGGGCTGCAGGGCCCCACCCTGACCCCTCCGGGCAAAGCCCACTGGAGAGATGCTGCCTGTTGGCAGGGCTCAGAGCCCTCCTTTCGGGGAGAAATTCCGATGGTTCCCATCAAAATCAGAGCAAAACAAAACATTTCTAAACCTCCCCAGACTACGAGAGCAGTGCTTTGCTTTTGCTGGAATGCTGAAACTCCTCCATTTCCCCTTTGCAAATTGGGTCCCCCCAGGGGACCTCTTTTCAGGGTCCTCTCTTGCAACCCCAATACACAGAGCTGTGTAACAGGCCCCCAGTCAATATCAGCATCACTCACATTTTAAAACATTGGAGGAGTTTCTTGTGATTTTTGTCCATATGTTTTCATTACAGTTGACTGGATAATTCATAACAAATTGTTTAGACAACACAATTCATCTGGTTTCTTCCCCCCCCACATCTCCTGTCTACCAGTCAGCAATGTGATCCTTCATTCTTTTTTTTTTGTTTTAACTCCTGGATTTATCCAGAAAATCATTCTCTCTGAACCAGAACTGTCATGGTCCTGATGATCAAGACAAAGGCTAAACTCTCTTTTATTTACTAGCTGACTAGTTGTTAGAGGTGGACTTGCTTTTGGGCACATCCTGACCCGATGAACAGACTGTCTCTAAAGCTTTGTCAGCAGCACTGCTTGGTCTTTCAGACCTCTCCCTTCAGGCTTCACTTTTTAGGACTAAAAATGGCATTTTTGCCAAGTGATACACTAGTCAAAATTTAATTTCGGTAAGTATTTTGTTATTTAAGGCTAAAATATTATTTTCAAGAGGAAGGAAGGAAGGAAGGAAGGAAGGAAGGAAGGAAGGAAGGAAGGAAGGAAGGAAGGAAGGAAGGAAGGAAG
>JAYDZK010000051.1:494256-507035 GCA_034509185.1 Euphonia xanthogaster
GGAGGAAGGGAGGAAGGGAGGAAGGGAGGAAGGGAGGAAGGGAGGAAGGGAGGAAGGGAGGAAGGGAGGAAGGGAGGGGAGCCCCCAGCCTGCTCAGATGCAAGAGTGGAGCTGGTGTGACTGGGTCCTCAGCAGAGCAGTGCTGAGCTCCCCCATTCAAACTGGCCACTGACAGCTGAGTATGTGGGCTCAGCGAGCAGCAGCTTTTCCACTGTCCTGATCCCTCTCCGAAGCACCAGCTGTTGTTTCATCTATCTTTGTGGCCAGCAATCTGCTCCATGGATTGATAGATACCATCCTTCTAAAAATAGCAGCAGCAGATTTCAACCTGCCCATGGAAGGAGAATGGGGAAGAAATAGAATGTCCCACCTGGCCGCCAGGCAGGCGGGCAAGCCTCGGCACCCAGAGCACAGCCACTCTGTCACCCCCGTGCAGAGGAGCCTCGGGGCCCCTCGTCTGCTGGGAGCTCACTGGAGCCCTTGTGTGATGCAGAACTGCTCAGCTCCTGCCCCCTGCCCTGGGGCTGCCTGGAGCTGCCCAGTGCTGCCACCGCTGCCACCGCTGCCACCCTGTCACCATTGTCACCGCTGTCACCATTGTCACCATTGTCACTGCTGTCACCGCTGTCACCGCTGTGGCTGCGCTCTCAGGGCAGGTGCTGCAGCAGAAAGCAGAGGGGGACATGGATCCAGAGGTTGGGAGGCTGTCACTATTGGGCTTGTGCATTGTCCCCTGGCACGTGCTCCAGCCTGGCTTCCCACGACCATTGAAGCAGAGGGAAAGGGGCGAGGGATGCTCCCAGGAGTGGTCTGGGGCCCTGCTGTCCCCTGCCTGTGGCACGGTACCCACTCCTGTCCCAAGGTGCCTGGGCTGCTCAGCAGCTGGCACAGCCCGTGCCAGAGGAACCCAGGCCTGCTGTGCACAGGCCATGCTGGCACTCAGCACCACGTCCCACCAGCACACAGGGAGCCCTCCCAGGCTGCCAGACACCCTTGCCCTGAGCCACCCCCTGTGCCCCTGCAAGAGCCAGTGCTCCTGGGACAGGCTGCAGGGACAGGCTCCTGGGAGGTGCCATGCTCTTCCCTATTGGAATGATCCCTGACTGATCCACGTGGAGAACATGGGTGGAAATCTGCAGTGGGTGGAAAACAAAGGGGTCCTGCACTTGGAGCCATATGGATCACACGTATATCTGATACACAATAAACAACACATCTTTCAGTCTGGGTCTGTTTGAAACCTTCCGACATATGTTCTGCTAACAGTTTAACAAATTGATTGCTAATGTTATCCTGCTCGGAAATCTGGCAGAATGTGCAGGAGGGGAAAAAACCAAAACAAAAGCATTCCTACCTCAACAGAAATTCACAAGAAAAGCTATTAGAAAAGGCTTCAGGATGCCTGACAGGAGAGAATTTCATGCCAATTTGTGTGCTCGTTGGAAAAATCATTTATTAAAAAGAAGATATACCTTCATGTTAGTGAGATGAGGGAGTAAAACTGAGCTGGGTCTCCCACTGCTTCAGCTCTATAACTCAAGTTATATTCATCAGAGGCATATATTTAAATCATAGCTTACTTTGCTTTGTGTTCTGAAATTTATTAGCCTACTACTTAAATGTTTTATTCATTAGGCCATGTAAATAATGCATGGTTGTTTCCATGGCAATTTAACCCCTTCTCTCCGGGCCGCCTGCAGATCCCTGTCTTGTTTTCTGCTTAATTGCCACCATCGGATTTGCCATTTTCTCCATGTTGAGGCCATGGCCATTTTTCTCCTTTTTGTGGCAAATTCATTAGGAGGAAACTTTTCCACTAACAAATAAGATGTGTTCAGGCATGAAGAGGAAGGAGAAGGCGCTGCTTGCAGGTCATTCAGCAGAATTTGGGCATAGCAAATGATGCCAGATTCTGCTCTTCACAGACCCACACAAGGAGGGAGAGCCTAAAGTGCCTTGTTCCTGTGTCCTTTGGCTTTCATTGCCCTGTAACCTGTTCAGTGCTGTAGCCTGTCCTCTGGAACCTCTTACGCTAAGCAGGGCATCCTCTTGGCTTGCAATGATAAAGCTCCCTGCAGTTGTCTCTGGAGTGGTGCACTTGCAGTTACACAGAGCTCTTTATAGGCAGCAGTAACAGGCTGAGATAATTTACACTGGCAGGACGCTTGGAGCCCGTTCTTCCCCTTCCCTCTGCCTCTCCCTAGCCAGGCTGTCCCCATGAAGTCCTTCCTGTGGCAGGAGATGCAGCATCCCTGCCTCCCTGCCAGTGCCACGGCACAGCAGGCACCCACTGTGGGCAGTGCCTACACCCCACAGGCCCCTGCTCAAGGAGTAAGTGTCACCTGCCTGAGCACCCCCAGGAGAAGCCCTTGTGGCTGCCCAGGCCTCCAGCCTTTTGTCTGAGCCACATCCTGCAGGTGGCCAAGCAAAGAGGTTTGTGAGCAATTCAGAGGCAGGAGCAAATTTAAACTCATCCACGGTCACTGGCCATAGTCTGAAAGCAGTGAGGTGCAGTTCAGTAAAGACAAGCACAGAGTGGTTCTGTGTGGGAGAGGAAAGAGCACACACAGTGCAGAGTAGGGATTACTGCTGGAGTAAGCAGAAGCTGGGGAGGATCCAGGGTCTGCAAGACCGTGGCATCTGTCAGGAGGGTGATGCTCTGATAAAATGCAGGGAAAACATATCCCACGTTTGTAGCCTGAGAGAAAATTCAACTTTGGTCTTTCCAGGGACATCCTCAGCTTTCCCTTTTAAGTGAACAGAGAATGGGAAAGAATCCAGAGGCAACAGAAACTCAGCAGGTTCGGAAAATGCAGTGCATGATAATGGAAGCTGGTGGGCCTGGAATTACTTAGTGAGGAGCAGAGGAGCTCTGGCCATTAAAGTCTTTGGGGACACAAAAGTTTGGGACAAAAAGGATGGTTGTCTTTTTTTTTTTTTTTTTCTTGAATAATATAGAATATTGTGCTGTCCTTGCAGGAAGGAAAACCTCGGTGAGATAAGGCAGCAACTCCCAAACCATAAGCAGGTTATAATCTAGAGGAAATACAGGCTGTGGGAGGTCACTGAGGGGTTTTACTCACTGGGTAGAGAAACATATGCAAGGAGTCTGTGATCTTGCCTCACTGCAGAGAGACAGATTAGATGAGGTCTGTTCCATGCCTACATGTCTGTAATCCTTTTTATAAAAATGCCCCAGCTCAGGAGACAGCTCCTTCATGTCCTACAAGCATGAGGGTGCAGGAAACAGAGGCCATTCAGCCCAGCAGCTCAGCCAGGGAGCACAGGGGCAACTCTGGCATCATGCTGGAGCTACAGCAGGAAAAGGATTCAGTCCCATTGTTTCAGACCTGATTAGCTCTATTTTCAAACCGTAACACTTCTACAGGAATCATCTCCATATGAAATACAGCAGGAACCAGGTAGAGGTTAGGAGAGAGAAATCATTGAGCTCCACAGGTCTGAATAGCCGAGATCAATCAGCCTGAGCCATGGAGATGAGATTTGGGACAGCATGTCCGTACGGGCCTTCGGAGGCCTGTACATCTGCCCAGCCGTGCTCTCGTCCATGATGGATGGCAGAACAGATCTTCTTTTCCTCAGAATTGGCTTTGGCTCAATTCACTCTCGGCACGGAAGGAGGGAAACAAAGGATGAACAGTCAGATTTCCCGTCAGCGCCGGCTGCTCCATGGCCGAGCTCGGCGGTGCCTGCGGTGGCGGCCCCAGCGCTGCCCCGTGGGCTCTGCCAGCCCAGCCTCTGCCTGCCCAGCCTCTGCACGGCCTCCCCACCGCCTCCCCTGAGGCCCCAGGAGGAGCCCTCCCTCTTCTCCAGCCTCCCGGGAGGAGCTGGCACTTGCCACCCCTTGCCGTGCTCACGGTGATTCCCAGGCTGGGGGCTCCCCTGCCCCAGAGCTTGCTTCCTCCTAACACAGTCTGCCCCAAACCTCATCTCCCTCTATCTCTGCTTCCCTCCAAATGCAGCTAATTTTGTGCTGCTCTTCTACAAGCTTCCTGCCACCATCAGCAAGGTCCTGCTGGTCCCAGGGCTGTGAGTGTCGGGAGGGCCCCTTGGTGTCCTCTCCGAGGGATGCTGGCTGTCACTACACTGAGGGAGGCGAGCTGTGTGCCATCACTAACCTGGCGAGTTCATTGATCTTCCTGAGAACATCAATCTGTCTTTCTAATAGCACAATCAGGTGTCTTGCAGAACAATTTGCTGAGTGACAACAGTCACAAAAAGGTGTTCACTTCCCTCCGGCTCCAGCAGCCAGAAATGCCCTCAGGGCTCAGGACCCTCCTGCTCAGAGAGCAAAGGTTTAACACTGGGGGAGTTAAACACTGGCTTCTGTTCTGTGTCGAATGGATTCTGACAGGCAGCACCAGCGGAGAGGAGACACTGTGACAGTAGCCAGCATCACCTGCAAGAGCGTGAGGGCCCTGCTGCCACTCGTGCACGTGCTGGCCGTGTCCCATGCACGTCCCAGGCACGAGCACTTGCACATGCTGGCCCACTGCCATGCTTCCACAGAACGTGGTAGGCTAAATACAACTCAGGAGAAGTGCCAGCCGAGTTTATTATACTGCCACGTCTGCTCCTGCAGTCTGTCATTTACATCTTACCCACCATTCTCCATAGCAGTAAGCATGCATTAAATTTGCAGGACACAACAAACCCCGCGATGCCAGGCTGCCGAGGCTGCTATTAGCCAGAGAGCTCCAGCAGCACACAGAGTAATTCCTGGCATTCAAATGGATGTATTTTATTAACGAGGCCGTGCTGATTGCCCGTTAAGTAGCTCTATGTTAATAGCCCACTGCAGATGCCCTTCTCGGGAGCTGTGCTGTACTTCCACAGCTGCTCCGTCAAGCTCCAGCACCCGAAGTCACCATGTCCCTGTTCTCACGTGTGCCTTGGGATCCAAGTCACCACCCCTCCCCTCCCACACATGCCTTAGGACCCCTGTGTTTCTCCCCAAGCCAGGGGCTGAGCCTTGGCACCCCCGGGTCTGTTAGGGAACAGAGAGATTTGTTTCCTGCGCTGTGCAGTGCTGGGCACCACGGAATCACTGCTGTAGAGCCTGTTCAGTGCTCCTCAAGGGAACTGGAGCCCAGGGATTCCTGGGCTTGCTCTGGAAGGAGAGAGGGCTCTGTCACTCCAGCAGGGTCATCCTGTGCTGCCAGGACAGTCCCTAGCTGGGCCATGTCCCTCGCTGGGGAGGGTTGGAACAGGATTCCCACCCTCTCCATCGTGCCCAAGTCAGCAGAGGCAGGTTTTCATCTCCAGGCAAGTACCCTAGGGAGCAACTCACTGCTGAACAGTTCTTAAAGGGATTTGAAAAACAAGCAGCCACGTGAAGGGTTAACAGTTTATTATATTTTTTTCTGAGTGATTTTATCACTGTCGTTAGAACATTCATTGAACTAAGTGAGAAATCCATCAAGACGTGACAGCAATGTGCAGACTAATGGCTGTTAGATGGTAATAATTTTTAATATGATTTTTATTTCACTTAATTTCATATGTGCTTGACAAAAGGTCCCGTGTCACTAGGGAGCTGTGTGAAACTGGGAATACGCTGATGTGAAGGTCTATTAAACCAAGTGTTTGAAGTATTTTTAAGTCCCAACTTCAGAATTCCAGAGAAAACTCCAGCATTTTAAACCTTTTTTGGCAAGAAGTCAATGAGACAGCAGGAAAAGACTGCGTGCCAGCTCCACAGGGCGGATCAGCCGTATGCATGCTCTGTGTGCTCCTCAGCTCAGGCTCATCTCTTCAGGGCTCCTCTCAAATGCCCAGTGCAAAGCCCTGCTGTGCCCCGTGGCTCCTCCTGCCTGGACATCAGCATGCCTTTGTTAGGGGCTAGGAGGTGTGGGGCAGGACCAGCCCGAGGGAGGAACAGTCCCCAAACCCTGGAGGCAGCTTTGCCCATCATCGCCTTGTGCCTTTTCTTGCTGCAGCAAGTTGTAGAACAAGTTTGTAGAGAAATATGTGATTGACTGCTGACAGGCACCACTGCAAACTAATAATTAATATAAATTCCAATAAATCCTGTCAATAGAAATAATAGAAATAGAAATAGAAATAGAAATAGAAATAGAAATAGAAATAGAAATAGAAATAATAGAAATAGAAGCAGCCATTCCTGAAGTGTCATCCCCTACAGCTGCAGCTGAGATCCAACCCCAGTCTCTCTCAGCTAAAACCCCAAGAGCAGAAGCACAGCTTCTGTCTCATGTCTCCATGGGTTTTTACCTGCTCCATCTCAAAGGTCAGGAATTTGAAATAAACACTGATGTCCTTATCTAGACAAAGTGTTTTGTTGTCTAGTGAATAAAGAGCTGGATTTTCTTTTAATACTGCCACATGGTACAATCAGAATGTCCTTGGGCAGCTGATGGCAAAGCCACAGCCACCTTTGGGAGAGGGAAGGTGGGGTGAAGAGCTTTCTAAAGCACATCAAAGAATTTTCCCTTACCTGAAGCTTGGCAAGACTCTTCTCCAAGAGGAAATCTCAGAGGAGGCTCCAGTGCAGAGGGGAAAGAGCAAAATCAAAGGCTGTTGGGGTACAGATGGTGCCAGCACCAGAAAAAAATGCAAACACTTAGGTTTTTGTATAAATATATTTTTAAGAATTTATTTGTGAAGGACTGAACCCCTCCTCCAAGCATCTGAGCGTTGAATCCTCAAATGTTTTACATTAATTCACTTTGGTACCTTGTTTTCACCTGTCTTTCAAGGATGAATTGTGCCCTGGTGTCCCAGCAATGCCTCTTGGTGCAGCTGTGGGGGAGCAGTGCACACAGCCACTGGGGCTGGAGGGGAGCTCCACAGGACTGGCCAGGGGCCGTGCTGCTGGGGAGCCCCACAGAGCCCTGAAAAAAACGCCAAGCCTGGTGTGGCAGAGCTCCAGAAGATTCCAATTCATCTGCTTTCCTCAACAGAATCTTGCCCTGGTTGCTGCAAATTTAGCAAATCCTCTCATCCATCATCTTAATCCTGGACTAGGATTCAAAACAGGGAGCCCAGACCCGGGAAGGCTTTCCCCCAGAGATGGTGCTATAATTAATGGTGGCAGACCTGTGAGCACCTCACGCGCTAGCAGAGCCTTTCAGCCTTAATTACGAGGGCTCAGAAATGCTGCTGTGCCTTTAACACAGAAAAGGGTGACGTGTGCGTGTGCACGCGTGCTTAAATATATAATATATAATATTTGTAGTAAGAGTCAAGTATGGAAGCTATACATTCCCCTGATAAATGGGAGGCTTACTAGAAAAGCCTGAGATAGAGAGATTTTACACAATCTGACACTGGTTTAAGGAAGCAATATCAACCATTGTTTAATGTAATAAAAAGCCAGAGGTGTAAGAAATGATGGTAATTCTATTGTAACTGAACTCGAAGATCCCTGTCAAATATGAGTGTGAATGTGGCAGTTATTTTAGGTATGTTTGTAATCTTTGCAGGCGTTTTGTCAAGGAGGCACTGTGATATTAGTAAGAGTGCACAAAGGCTCTGCAATGGTGTCATGCACAATTAATGTCCCCAGGTAGCAACTCCATTAGTCTTATGAAGTGAGCTCACAAATGGGAATACTAATGGGGACGCGCCTTGGGGCATTTGCTGAGCTCACTGCGAGTTTATTTCATACCCTTTATGCTCAACACCAAATTTACCTAGCCTGGATTTAAAACGTGTCTCATTACACAGGCAGCATCCTTTTACTTCAGTGCTTCCCTTTTAACATGCAAGATTTGCAATTCTAATCATATCAAACCCTGACTACTCTTGCTAAAAGGGAAAAAAGGGGATAAATAAATGAAAAAAAACAATCTTACAATAAAGACTGTCTGGGGTTTTAATCTTCCCTGACAGGCTTTTTCCCTATGTACATACAGTAGGGCATGTGTTCCCATTCGGGGACTCGGAGCCGCAGGTGGCACCGCCGGGGGTGCCAGGCTGGGGTGCCAGGCTGGGGTGCAGGATGGGGATCCACGGCCGGGTGCAGGTGGCAGCAGCCAGGGAGGGTGCAGGGACAGCCCCTGCACCGCCCCAGCTCTGTGCTGCTGCAGCCAGGGAGGGTGCAGGGACAGCCCCTGCACCGCCCCAGCTCTGTGCTGCTGCAGCCAGGGAGGGAGCCAGCAGCTCCTGTGAGCGGCGCCAGCGCAGCTGGCCGTGGGGCATGGGAGGTGTCTGGGCAGCCCCAGCTGGGGGTGAGGTCACTGTCCCCACCTCGCCGAGCAGGATGGCACAGGGACAGTCTGCCATTACCTGAGTGAGTGCTGTGGTTTCTGTCTTGCTCGCTCCTCTCCCGAGAGCTTGCAAGGAGTGATACCCAGGCAGTGAAAATGCTCTCACTGCCTACCTGCAGAAACAGAAACAGAACAGCTCATTTATTTCAAAGCAAGCAAAACTCCACAGCAGAGAAGCCTTCTGGGAAAATCTGGGGGAGCATCAGAACGGCAAGAGCACCACCCTGTCCCTCTCCTGTCTCAGTCCCTACCCCTCTCCTTGGCCTGGTCCCAGTCAGGGGCACCCCAGCTATGACCATCCCTCTGGGCACAGCCTGGCTGGCAGCACCCTCCTGGGAAGGGGCACCTCCTGCCCTGGCAGCAAAGCTGTCATGTCACCAAGATACTGTTCAAGTGCCACAAGCCTCGTGGAGCAACAAGCCCAGGAAGGGCTGGGACGTGGAGCAAACTGTGGCCATGCAGCAACCTCTGTCCCAACACTGTCACTGTTTGGAGAGCCAGACTCTGCTGGCTCAGCTGGGGAAGGGGGTCCCAGCCCCAGAACTCAACCCCTGAGCAGTGAGCCAGCAGGGCCAGCCGTGGCTGTGCCCCTGGCCATGGTGCCCCTGCAGCTGGACGGTCCAGCCCACAGCTGGGCTGCAGGAGCAGTGCCTGATGCTGCCTCTCCCAGCACCAAAATGCCAGATGAGCCCCAGACAGATTTATTTTCAAACCCTGACTCAATCACAGCATTGGATTTGTAATCACAGGCTCCAATTTTAGTGGAATAAATATACTAACAAAACTAATAGTTTGTTAGCTGCAAGGTAGGGACAATCAAAGTGTCTGCGGTGAAATACAAGGCTCCTCAGGAGAAACCCCTACATGATAAAGACATTTGGAGTTTTATTTTTTTAAATAAATATATAGTGAGGTGTCAAGCTGTTCCCAGTGCATGCCACTCGCTCACACTGCATGTGTGTGTGTGTGCCCCCTTTGGGGAGGGGGTGCTGGGAAAGTTCACTGGTGTGTAACTGTCTCCAGCCACAGCATGAGCTGCACCGGAGAGGACATAAACCAAAATGACTCTCAGGAACCCAGAGGAGAAGCAGGAACTGTTTGGTGGAGAATTATAGCTATGGGTGAAATTAGATGTACTCAGAGCCCCAAGGCTGAGAGAAATAAAAAGCATTTTAAATGGAGTGTAGAATTCATATTCCTCAGTCACTTCCAATAAATAAATCCTTGACAATTTTTTCTGTAAACAGTGGTTACACTTTGCTCTATTGTCTTCACATTGCATATTCCAGATGGGACTGTGGGCTCTGTCCCCCTGCCAGGACATGCTCACCCACCTCTGCCCAGGGAGGGTCACCGAGGGCTGGTGGCTGCACACTGAGCCTGGCGGGGTCTGGCTGTGTCATCAGGGCCCCCTCCAGCCACGAGCCACGTTTCCAGTGCCTCCTAAAGCCTGAATCCTCGTGCTGTCTCCTTTTCCTTCTAAACCCTTGGGGCCCTGCCTCTGTGGAGCCCCTGCAGGTCCCTGATGGGGCATCCCTGCAGGCAGCAGGACAATGCCCACCCCAGTGCTGGCTGTGAAGCAGCACACACTGCAAGGGCCTTCCCTGGCCATTCAGATTTCCATTTCATGAACAAATGAAGCATTTTATACTTTACGACTTCCCTGCAATGGCAGTCGTCCCATTCCACCTGTCTGGGACAAGAGATGATGGAAGAAGAGCCCGAGTGCCGGGCTGCTGGCAGCTGGTGCTGAGTGCAGGGGAGGACACGTTCACATCCACTTCAACTGCATCTTTTATTAACAACACTAAAGTAATAACTCTGAGGGCAGTAACAGCAGCCTTCTCCTTGTGGGACTGTGGAAAGAGAAGACAAGCTGGGCACTCTGATTACCAGGTGGGGAATGCCCAAATGTGCTTTAGGTGCTGCTGAGCCCTCACGCCTGCCATGCCAGTGAGGCTGAGGGCACTGCCAGAGCACACGCTCTGCCCCTCGTGTCTGTGACACCCAGGGGACACACAGCCAGTGCCACTGCCCAGCGGGTCTGTCTGTGTGAGGGGGCTCCCAATGCCACCCCAGCCCTCCTGCACAGAATGGTCCCTGCCTCTGCAGAGCCCTTCAGCAGAGGGTGAGGGGCAGCAGCGCGGGGTCACCCACGGGAACTCCGTGTCCTGGGGTCAGTTGCAGGGAATTATGGCTGCAGACTCTCATCCCTCAGACAATGAGGCCCTGGAGAGCCCCTGTGTGAGCCAGGGCTCTGTGCTGGGCACTCCTCACTGCTGCTGGGGAAAGCTGCAGCTCCAAAAAGCCTGCAGCAGTGCATGGAACGCTTTCCTGCTGGAGGAGGCAGCTTTGCCAATCTGAAATCCTTTGTGAGAGAAGGCAAATCCAATCACAGTAGGGATTTAAAGCCAAAATGCATCAATCCAGTTGGTCTTTGTTTGGAGCAGTTGGGCCGTGCTTTTACCAGATTGAGAATGATTGAGTAATTTCAACATTGTTCAGCATTTCATTCTGCAGAGAACTTTGATATTTCTTTTTATTTGAAATGTTGGGTGGATTCAGCTTTGTTTTGAGGGTTTCTTCTGCAAATGGCTCCCAGAAGCATCTGCAGAGCTTTAAATCCCTCAAATAGGTTGGACAGTTGTCAGTCTGGAGCAACCCTTCTGACTCTCCCCTTTCAGGAGCTTTTTCCACAAAATTGTTCACATCCACTGGGATTCAGGAAGCAGGAGAGACAGGAAGAGCTTTTGTCTTCTGCTATGGAATCTCCATTTGGGAAACCCAAAGGAGCTCTGCCCATGGAGCAGTAGGGAATATCCACTTTGTCCATGTAACATCATTCCTTGACGCTGAAGCCTTCATTCAGGCTGATGTGGTGCCAACAAATTTACTAAACTTTTTGTAACTAGCAAGTTATTGAGTGTCACTTTAGTACAGTGTGTGTGGAAAATGCGTGGAAGGTGCCAAGAATGCTGCATAGTCTTTAACTATTACATTAAGCATCTGCTGCTGCCATTTATGGATCAGATAGCATTTTACTCTTGAGATATTTGATTTTATTACCTTCTAGGGAGAGAGCCAAACAAGTGTTCTTATTGATTTGCACATTAAATATATTAGTAATAAAACAACATCTCTGTAAACCAATTGTAAAATCAATATTAATTGGTACCAAAATATCACAAGTAGCTGAATTACAATTAAAGAGGGTAGTTTCAAAGTCTCCTCCCAACCCAAGGGTGGTGCATCCAAATGAGAGAGGGACACCAAATCTGAGTAGAACAACAGTGCTAGATCAATTAACATCTGTTGCAAGTAAAATGTGAAAGGAGCCTCAGATGTGTTTGAGGATAGCAAGGGTCATGGGGATTAAGTTCATGGAGAGCAGCTCACTTGGGCTGAGTGGGCACATAATCAGCTGTTTAATCTTGTGGGGACAGATTCAAACCTTGCCTCTGTCTTTGTGTGCAGGACTGTGCTGGGGTCTGTGGGGTCAGGCTGGGCAGAGCTATGGGGCTGTGGATCTGATCCAAGGTCCCAAAGGCCAAAGCAGAGCTCAAAGAGCACGAGTGGTGGAAGCAAAGAGCTGCTCAGAGAGAGCAGAGCCTGAGGAATACCCTCAGCACCCAGTGGTGAAACTCCCACATGGGAGAATCCCATCCAGGCATGGCCCAGGCCATGTCCTGGGAGCCAGAGCCCTCCTTGTCCACCTGGGACATGCATGGGAGCTCTGGGGCACCCCTGCTGCTGCTGCTGGGCTGTGCTGCCCCCGGGACACGGCAGAGGAACACCTCCCCTGAGTGCCAGAGGCATTTCACAGCAACCTGCCCTGATCTCAGGAGTCAGCTGGCCTTGCTGGAGCCCCCGTGGCTGCCACCAGCTGGGAATCCCATCCACACTTCCCGTGGGAGCAGAAAATCCCCTCTAAAAAGAGAAACACTTTCCTGGCACCCACAGGCAGGACGGGGCTCAGCAGTGGGTGCTGTGCCCATGTGGTTGGGTGTAGCTCACATCAGCACCCACGGGACACCACAGCAGCCCAGAGAACACACCCTGCTCCCCAGCCAGCCAGGTGCCCTGCAGGAGCAGCCAAACCCACCCAGTCTGGGCTGTCACTGCCCAGCCGGGGCGCTCCTGACACAGCCACGGGTCTGCTCCCACGGGGAGTCACGGCTCAGCACCCTCCACTGCCCACGGAGACCCCGAGGGAGGGATGTACCCAAGACACAGGCTGCAAAGGGATCAGCTGAGCCTGCCCGGGGCTGCACCGCGCTCACTGCCAGAGGGGAGCACTGGCTGGAAAGGTCTGAACATTAATTACCTGAACAAACTGTCAGCAAACAAGTGAGAGTCCGAAAACTCTTCTCAGAAATGATATGGTGAATAATTGTAAATAATTAATGACATTGAAAAATGTTCATGAGAAATTCTTAAAAAATACATTATTTATTACAATTATTCATCAAGTTCTGTTTGACATAGATTTTCCTTTATTTTTTCTTAGTAGTTACTCTATTGTGAAAG
>JAYDZK010000051.1:514507-538873 GCA_034509185.1 Euphonia xanthogaster
CTCCACCCACCTGGGGCAGGGCAGGGCCCTCAGCAGGTGATGTGTGGCCCTGGCACGGTCCTTGGCATCTGCCTGGAGCAGGACAGGGCTGTGCAGAGCCAGGGGGCTCAGAGGGGCGGATGCTGCACTGAGCCCTGGGGTGTGGTGATGGAGCCCCTGCAGCCAGGGGTGCAGCGAGGCTCAGCTTCCATTTCCAGCATCCTCACCCAGCAGCCACGGCAGTGCTTGCAGAACAGGCCATCCTTGGGAAGAAAAAGTCAGTGCAGGGTGCCTGGGACGTGGCAGCTCAGCCCTCACCCGCAGGATGGTGATCATGCAAATGGGCTCACTGGGCCGTGCAGAGCCCTTCTGATTCCAGCAGCCTGGCCAAGCTCCCGGCTCCGGCTGCACGATGCTCTCAGATGGATGAGGGCCTCAGCTTGAGCCCCTTTAAATCAAAAGATGCTATGAAAGTGAGAGATTACTATTTTCTTCAAAGCAGAGCTAGCTGTGCCTCAAACTCTGCCCCTTCACTTGCTTAAAATTAAAAGACTTCTGGAAGTATTAGTATTCCACTGAGGATCTCCAAATCACCTCCTGGTGTGGTTGAAGGTGGAAACAATTTTAAGCCACTGTTTCCAGCTAGATTTGACTGCAGCAGCAAAGTCCAGTGCAGCAGCATTTTGCATTTCATTCATTCTTGAGTGCTAAAGTGGTCTGGTGCATGTTAATTTACACAGAATGGGAGGGAGGCAGGAGCTTTGGTGAGAGGTGGGCAGGGTGGGCCGTGGCCAGGGGGCCACGAGTGCAGCTGTCCCTGGCTGAAGGGGCAGAGGGAGCGTGCCAGAGCTCCAGCTCCGTGCCTTGGGGTGCCAGAAGTTCTCCTGGGGCATCCCGAGGTGCATTTCTCCTCCTCCCAGCTGGGACTGGGCTCCACAGGGGTGGGCAGCACCTCCTTGGCAGCTCAGCCTGCTGCGGCCAGAGCAGAACAAGGGCAGAGTCCATCTGGCCCTGGGTACTAATCCTGGGCTGTGTCTCCACTTTTCTGCCATTGTGGGCTGCTTGAAAAGCACATTAACCCCAGGTTTAACAGCACTGCTTGGAATAGTCAGCAAGGGGAGACTTTTCAACAGAATACAAACAAAAAAGGGAAAATAACCAGGTACAAAGGATTTTCTTGGCATTCCTCTTGGTTTTTTTTGCCAGAGGTCCATATGATGCTCTGTCCCACCACAGAGGTGTTGGAGACCTCCTGAGGGGGTGATATCTGGCAAAGGGAAGGAAGCAGTGGAAGAGTGCAGGTCTGCAGCACAACCTGGCAGTGTCCCAGCTTGGGCCTCTGTGAAAACCAGCAACAAATCAGCTCCACTTGCCGAGGACACTAAATTGAGGTGAGTGCTGAATGAGCTTGCAACAGCACAACAAAAATCCAAAGGATTTTATCATCTTTGTAGCAGAAGGGACATATGGTAAATAAAATTTAATGCTGCCAAATGGGGAGAAATGTAAAATGGCCTAAGAACCATAAAGCAAAGAGCAGCATGAATGGAGGCAGACTGGTGCAAGAGGGAGGATCCTGAAGATAAAGAAACAACTGAGATAATTACAAAAGCATTGAATGCATCCATGGATATTCACCCTGGTTGCAGAGTAGCCCCAGCCCTGGCAGAGCCACCTGGCCCAGGAGTGCCACTGGCTCCTGCAGGCACTCCTTGTCCCTGTCCCTTTGTCTGTCCTCCCCGACACCCCTCCCCTGGGCTCTGACCTGCCCTCTCCTGTGCCAGGGTAGGTCAGGACTGAATGCCTCTCCCTGACACAGTCCCCTGTGTGAAGGTCAGGATTTTCCCATTTCATGGTTGTAGTCTGCACTTTCCATTCCTCAGTTCTGGCTCCTTGATGAGACCCAGTCCTTAACTGCCTTGCATTCCTGGGCCAGGAAGGCCACATCCCAAGCCCAGATTGTGCTGGGGTTCAGAGCCAAGCCCTAGGCTTAGGGGCCTCCATCACCTTTATGGAGTAACACCTTTTTTTCCCACCATGGAAACTGCAGCCAACTTCACATTTCCCTGCAACACCATGCTTGTGCCTAATTAAGCTCTATTAATACTAATGAACAGACTCACCATAGCCCATCACTTTAGTTCTTAATCTAATGCCATGTTGTGACACTTGTTCAATGATGATTTCAGCCCATGAATCAAATCATTGTGGTTCAGCCCATATGCCAGCTCCTTTCTCACGTGGGAGCAGAGAGAAATCCAGGCCAGCATAGAGGAAAACTGGAGAAGGAGCTTCTAATGGAATAAAAAGTCAGACACAAGGCCAGGTTGTCCCAGTGAGGGGCAGCAGCTGTGGGAAGGGGCAGAGGTCCTGTGCATGGTGCCCCAGCCCAAGCAGAGCTCAGACCCAGAGCTCGTGTGGGGAAGGGCAAGAGGCACAGAAAAGGAGCAGAGAGGGCACCAAGGGGGAAGGCTTCGCTAATGAGAAAACCCCAAGAGTCCTTTTCTTCTTCTTTTTTCCCCTTCCCCATCCTAGAGAAGAACTGAATTCTGTTACTCTGGGAGGAGGGGCCGCCCCTGCAGTGAGTACTGGCTCTTGGAATAAATGGTTTGTGTCAGATTTGCAGATTCTGAGAAAAACCAGCTCCCCTTTAATCCCAAAGGTTTCATGAAATCAAAAATGCTCTTTATTCCTGATATGTTCCCATTGCTTGTCACTTAGCTTTGTAGGATGATGCAGAATTTAATTCTTTCCATACCTGCAGACAATTCCCAAACTATTTGTGCTCCTCGGGTACAGGTTTCCCATTGCAATGGGCCACAGAGCACCACGTCTGTGTTGGGTGCAGGGCTGGGGCCTCCATTCCGCCTTCTTTATTTAATGCTGCTGAATTATTCAGGTGGGAGACTCCACTGAATACAAAGGTTCAAGTAAGAAACATTAAAGTTGGAAAATCCCAGGCTTTCAGAAGTACTGGAAGTGAAAAAAATATTTCAGCCAGGTTGATTTATGTTTAAAATACTGAAATATACTGCTGCACTGATGGCTTTGAATTGTGCTGTCATGCTGGGTGGCAGAAAGAGATGAGATTTTTCAATATGTTAAAGTGTAAATGTTGTTAAAAACACAGTATTAGGAGATTAAGATTGTGACCCTTTACGTTCCAATGATGGTAAAGATCAGCCTTGCAGCCCATTAGGAGCAGCTTGCCGAGGCATCACACTGAATCACTGCAGCACCAGGTGCTATAACCCCGCTCCAGCTCATCCACAGGCATCTGCTGATGTGGCATCCACATCGAACTGTGAATGCAAATGCAACGTGCAGGGCTTGGATGTGCTCTGATCAACCCTGCCAGGTTCCCCCTGCTCATCTCAGAGCTCCCACAGCCACAGTGGCCACGCAGGACACCCGGTCACAGTGCCAGCCCCCGCGCCACTGCAGCTCTCCCTTCCCTTCATTCATCCTCAACCAACCCTGCAGGGAAATGGTGATTTCCAGCTAAATCTGCAGATCAGAAGGCGGCCAGATGGGGAAGGGATGTCCCCCCAAGACCCTCCCAAGGAGCTGCCCTGACCCCTTCAGCCAGGGGCTGGTCCCCAGTGGGACAGCTGGGCTCATCTCCTGCCGGGGCAGGCGGGGACAGGCAGGGCCACCAGCTGCGGGTGCAGCCTCTGATCCTTCCAGCAGCAGCAATTATTTAATGTAATGAGGAGGATCCAAGCCCTGGAACTTTTCAGAAAGATTTAATGTTTTATGACAGACCAAAATTGTGTAATGAAAAAGCCTGATTTGGTGTGTGGGAAGATACTTAGAAATAAGAAGTGTGCTGGTGCCTGGGAGGTTGAGGCAGATGAGTTCTGGAGCTCCCTCTCAGCCCAATCCTCCTCCTGGCCACCCCCTCCACTGGGACAGCACTTGTTACCCATCCCACCATCCCCTCAGCAGGACACAGCCCTGGCAGTGGCACCACAGGGACACAGGAACAGCTCACCAGCCAAGCTGAACCTCCAGAGCCCTCCCTACTGGGGTTTGGCACAGAAACATGCAGATTCTGGCTTTTATTTGAAGCAGGTTTGAAAGAGCAGTGAAGGTTATTGAAAACATAACGAAAGCTCCTCCTTATTTCATTAAATACAAATGTGAGTGGGGTCATCAGTTTTTATAGGGGCTCGTAAAGCATCCCTCTTGTTCAAATAGGCTATCAAATCACCCAGGGCTCCTCTCTGTGAGGAGTGCAATAAACCCAGAGTTTCTTCTTTAAGAAACTCATCTCAACATCATAATAAAATAACCTTAAATAATACAGTGTGGAACAGGTTTTCAATAACATAATTATAGGCTTCCATTTTTTTCCTGGCAGGTCATTTCTTGGTATCTATTTTGGATGCCATATTGCAGAGGAAGGGGGTAGGGATGGAAGCATGGGTGGATTTTGAAGCACGTCCTCAGGTCATGGCAGATCACCTTGCCTTTCCTCGGTGTGATGTGGGCTCTCCCTTCTTCCTCTCTTCTGGGTGATGTGAAGCCTGGGGTCTGCCCAGAAGACACAGCATTCCCCTCCTTCCATTACCTCAGGACAGTGCAGTCCCTGCAGGAGCTTAGCAGTGTATCTGTTTCCCTTTTTTTGTGTAATTGGGGGCTGACCCACCTGTGCCATGGAATGTCATTAGTCCCCAGGAAATGGCTTGCTGGGTAGGCAAATGGTGTGCGTGTTGAAGACCCGTCATGATTTTAACCCTCTGCTTATTTACCTGAGTTCTATGCCCCGTTTATTTGGAGCAGCAGTCTGATTTTTAATGTTTGGGTGTCCACAGGATGTCACTGATACCACCTGGGCATTCTCACTTTAGTTTTAGAGAAGGTGCATTATTTTTTCCATGCTTATATTTGAAGTTAATTTACAAATAATAATTAGCAGATGTTTGCATAAGGCTCTAAGTCTGAGCTACTTCAGGGCAGCACACACAAAAATCCCAAACCAGAGTGATGAAGCTGCAGAGCCAGCTCCAGTGCACAAGTTATGTGCCCAAGTGTACACACACACCCCATCCCACACACTCACGTAAAAAATTGATCTGTACATCACATCATCTGCACGTGTTTGCAGATAATACAAAGTTGTGTTTAAAAAAAAGGAAGAAGGAAAAGCCTCAAGTGGCAGAGCAGTTAAGGAACTCCTAGGTGTTTTTAATAACATTGATCAGCCCAAATGAAAAAAGCCAGAGCAGTGGGAGACAGGAGCAGGCAGCAGATGCTGACATTCTATCACAGCAGACACATATTGACTAGCGGTCTGAACAAGTCACTCACTCATCAGCGGCCGGCCTGATTGAGTTGCCTGCAGCCAGTAAATGAGCCTTCCATCCACTGTGGGTCGAAATGAACTGCAATCTTTTCAGACCTCGTTGTTGGCCAAATGAGAGATTTAAAACCCCGGAGGACTCCAAATGAATTTACCAAGGAGCCACAGTGACTAACAAAGCTACAATACATCAGCGCCGGGCGCTGGCTGCTGCACACACTGCTGGGTGATCAGCACTGGCTATTAGCTGGCCCTGCTGATCAGCAGCCCCAGCCATGCAGAGCTAACCAGATTAACCAACACGCAGTGTGCAAACCTTTCATGGGTTCTTTAAGGATTTAAAGATTTTGATGAGAAAACACTACAAGTTTCCCGGGGGAAATTCGCTGTTATTGATTTAATGTTTGCTTGCATGCTACCTGTCAATTTTCCAAGAGCTTCAGCAACAAAATTCGTATTTGATATTTGACAGATCTCTTCCTAGTTTGCATGAGCTGAGCAGCAGAGTGCTTTCAGAAAGAGCTCCTTTTGGAAACAAAAGAAGGGTGACTTCTGCACACACCCTTTTAACCAAGATGTAATTCAGGCTAAAACGAATTCCAGGACCAGCTACAAGCTCCAAACACTTCAGAGGATGGCAAGGGATGGGTCAGACTGGCTGGATTTGTCAGCCAAACGGGGAAATTCCAATCTTGTTCAGGGCCTGGTTGATGAAACATTGCTCACCAACACACACGTGTGTGTGCGTGTGTGTTTGAACACATTGCATGGTGGTCATGATGATGGAGGGATTTTATTGACTCTTCCTCCTGACTTAGACCAAGATTAGGAAGTTCAGGTGTCTCAGGTCCACTCAGGCATGCTGGAACTGCATTAGGTGTGCTGAGACCAGGAGTGTGAGGAGAGCACACAACAGCATTGGCCTCAACCAAAGCTATAAGAGAACCTCCAAAGAGTCAAATTTGAGCACACATGAACCCAGTGCAAAGACCAGAGAGGACAAGAACCAGTAAAGGAGCACTCCCTCCATGGTCCCTGTGGGTATGAGGAGGGATTTCTCAGAGTTTCTCCAGTTTGAAGGACTCAACTTGCCTGGGAGAGAGGCAGAGCCCTCTCCTTCCAGCACTTCCCCCTGCAGCCCAGTGCTGCTCCCCCCAGGCAGTGAGTATTCCATTGCTAACATTTCCATGATAACAAATTGGTCACTAGCAGAGGAGAAAAATGCAGTGATCCTTCCCTCTCACAGTTAATTCGTCCCTCTGTGCAGGTGCTGACCTGCTCCCTCTCTTGCTTGAGCAGAGCCCTGTGCAATGATTCAGGCCAGGCTTCACTCCCTGCTCTCCCTGGGTGCTCTCTCCTGATCAGTGCACCCCCAGGACCACACAGCTCTGTTTGTGGGTTACTTCATTCCAGCTGAATGTAGCAAAATGGTTTGTCATCTCCATTTTTTGCTGTAGTGTCCTAGAGGAATATAGTACTCAGGAATGCCTTCAGCTAGAGCCTCTAATCTGGAAGAGTCATTTCTCCCTCTGCCTCTTGCAGTAGAGGAGGAACACAGTGGCTGCTGGCTGGAAAATTAGCCCAGGGAACTCTCTCCTCTGTCTGTCTCTCACCTCATTAGACTAGTGAGAAAATGTAATTGTAAGTCTCTCAGGCTTCCCCCTCGCTGGCTGGTGGGGGACTGTGCTTCAGCAGGGCTGGGAGAGGCAAAGCTGCACCGGGGGCTGGCCCTGCAGCCAGCCCAGCCCCGGGCACAGAGCAGCTGGCTCCCTGTGCCCCCACGGCTGTCCCTGCCCCAGGGCAGCTCTCCTGTGCCCCCACGGCTGTCCCTGCCCCAGGGCAGCTCTCCTGTGCCCCCACGGCTGTCCCTGCCCCAGGGCAGCTGTCCTGTGCCCCCACGGCTGTCCCTGCCCCAGGGCAGCTGTCCTGTGCCCCTCTCGTCCCACCAAGGCCGGGCTGGGCTGACCAGCAGGCAGAGGCCACTGCTTGGCCGCACAGCCACAGGTGGAGCTGGGCAAGGGCAGCGTGGGGACGGCCACCCTGCAGCCCTGGGGCCAGTCCTCCACCCCTGGGCACAGCACGGGCTGCCCTGGGGACAGCATGGGACACAGTGTGCTGCCCATGGTGGCCCTGGCTGGCTTCTGCACAGGCACAGGCTGCTGGTGCCACCGTGCTCCTCCCGACACTGCCAGCACAGGGCTCATGGGGACACCACTCTTCAAACCTTCCATCCCAGTCTGCAACCCCTCACCTCTTCTGGTTGTTACAACTGAATCTTCTCTTAAACTGTTCCGCTCTGGATGAATTCTCTGCCTGCTTTACCAACCCTGGGGTTGCTAAGTGCAAGCACCAAACATTTGCTGGGAGGTGAAGCCGTGGGTCCAAATGAAATGCAGTCTCTGCCCCTGAAATCCAAAATAAAGAGGGATGTTATTCACACCAGCCCCTGATGCACACAGGGGTATTTGGAGGGTAACACAGATTCAGATGCAGAGGCTGCTTTTGGTGTAGGATGGGAAATGCTGAGGCTGAGTCCAACCAGCTCAGCAATAACGTGTCCACCGTGTGTTTAAAGGCAGGAAGCAACGCCTGAGCTGAAATCACTTAAACAAAAAGATTGCAGTGAGGGGCATAATGCAAGAAAGTAATAAGGTTTAAAACAGGTCAGAGCCCTTTCCCTGCTCCACTGCTCCTGAGTGAGATGCATTATTTAATGGTCTTTGGTCACCGCTGATATACTGTTGATGAAATAGATGATTTTGTTCAAAAGAGCATTAGAGAAGAAATATACAATACTGCATTACACTCCAGCACAGTTCCCTCTCTGGTAAAAGCCGATAGATTGAAGGTTTTTCCTCTTGACAGGAAAGCAAAGCAGTTGAAATGAAAAGTCTTATGAAATGGCAAATACAAATGGTAATAATGCCACCATATTCAAAATTAAATTGTTGTAATTTTAGTTTCTGAGCATAGCAAAGTAATACAATATTCAGCACAGGTTTGGGGAGCAAAACCTTTTGGCAATAACAACAGTGCCTCGAGAGCTAACCAAACCATCCTTCATAAAAATGCAGGGTCTGATGGGGCTCTCCATCAGCCACAGGATCTGCTGTGTTGTGGTACCCCAGACGTGGAGCGTGTGGCTGCAGTGCTGCGCTCAGCCTAGGGAGGTCTCTTCTGAAAGGAAAAGATGTTTTAGCCGTCCAAATGGGTTGGAGTAGAGATCATATTGATGGCAGTCAGCAGCCAGACATCAGTGGTATCGTGACAGAAGAGCTGTCTCACCCTTTGTGCTCCACCTGGTTATTTCCAGGCACGGCTGAAGAGTTTGGTGTGGCACAAAGTGGCACTGCCAGCACCCCTGTGGCAAAGGGCAGTGCTGGCGAGATCCACGGGTGAGCAGGGCTGGAGAGGGGCTGATCCTCCCCGTGTCTGCTGTGAGTTTGCTGCACAAGGAACCTTCCCGTGGCTGTAGCAAGCGGGCTGTGTCTGCCTCTCCCACTCCTCCTGCCTCTCCCAGCCCTGCAAATAGCTTTTGGTATTGAATCTGCGGATTGCAACTGCTCCGTGTTTGAATAGCCTGCTGACCTTTCCCAGTAATGCCTCTTTTATAACCTTCATCTTCTGTGGGGGTTCGTGCCATCCCTGTACTCACAGCCCAGGAATCCAGGGTGTAATGATAACACGGAGCCGGGCGCTCCAGCCACGCAATTATTCTCCCTGCTCCCCTGTTTGTGCTGTGACTTTCATCGCGGTTAAATGCTGCTATTTTCTTTTGCCAGGCCCTGGGAGAGACTCGAGTTTGCCCTCGACAGGTTCAAGTCTCTTCTGCCAACAAAAGGTGTTACACTGCAATGAATGGTGCTGGGCAGGGGGGCCGGGCCCTGGCCGGATGGGCGTGGGGGCTGCAGGGGGATCCCAGGGGTGCGGGGCCCCTCCTCTGACACGGGGCAGGCTCCTGACCCACTCCCCAGTGATGGAGCTGGGTCTGCAGGGCGCAGGGCCCTGCCCCTTGCAGAGCAGTGCCTGGGAATTTGCCAGGGAAATTCTGGAATGACCCCATGGGCACAGAGGGCAGCCCAGAACAGGAGTGACCCCAGCTCATCCCCTCTGTCGCTGAATGCCATCTGGAGGCTCAGAGACACCAGAGGGACCGTGGTGTTGGGCCAGTCCTGGGCCAGGGGTCGGGCTGAGTGAAGCCCCTGGGGCTGGGGCTCCCCGCACCGGGCTCGGCTCCACGGCAGCCGTGCCACACATCCATTACCCAGTAATGGGGGAACGCAGCAAAAGCGGCTCTGAGAGAAAGGAATACATCACTGGTAATTATCTCTAACCAGAAATCTCCTCCACTGCTCCAAGCCCCATCATTCCAGCCCTATTCTAATAAAGTGACACCTTTTTAATTATGGTAAGGACAAATCTGAAATTCCGGTAAGTAATTAGCAGGCATAATTTGCCATCTCTGACACAATGTGACTTTATCACAGGTTACCTCAGTACAAGGCAGGAGTGCAAGGCTGCTGTATATCCTCTTTTAATTTTAGAGAAACCCAAACTGTCCATTTATTTTTATTACAATGTATTTCTCGAGTAGTTGAGTGGACAGCACTGAGAGTGCTCTGAGAGTGCAAATAAACAGCAGCAGCCTTGGAATGTTAAATTTAAGGGTTGTTTTCAAGAACAGGACACTTAATTTAACAATAAACTATGTTTTTATGTACCTCCCTGATACCCACTGTTACCAAGAGCACAAGCTAGCTGGGCCCATTCAGAGGTGTGCAGGACCCACTGAGCCATTCAGCCTGGTTTATTTTCAGTGAAAGGAGGTGCCCATCAAACCAGAAAACACTTTCACATTGCAATCCAATTATTTATTTGCACTTCCAAAGGCTGCTTCCAGTTTTATTGTCTTCCTCCATTCTCCCCTGCTATTTGCATGTGTGCTTCAACGGTGGTGCTTGCTTCTGCTAATGGGCATAATATCAAATCCTGCAAACCGTGGCTAAGAGAGATTTTTCTTAAAGAATCACAGACTTTTGCAGAGTAGATGCACAGTGTGGCAAGGTTCCTGATGTCACTGCGATTCCTGAGGTTAATACTCTTACACCTAATATATTTTTGAGAAACGTATGCTGTGGGCTAATTTATTAATATTTTGAGTTTGAGCCCTGCTGTCCAGCTGGGATTAGTCATTAAGCTGCATGGGTTTGTTTCTCCTTGACAAGGGGACAAGTGCTCCAAACCTGAGTGCTTCTCTATGAATAAAGGACTTGGGACCTGAGGTACCAGGACATGCAGAATACACTCAGGGCCCTGTTGGGTCTCCTTTCTGTGCATGGCCCAGCACAAATCCCCACCTTCCTTTGGGAGCTGCAGCAACTGGGACAGCAGTAACTGCTCAGGAAGAAAATTGGTACCTCTGTCCAGGCAGTAAGCGTGGGGAGGATCCCAAGGAGCAGCTGCATTGGAGGAGCATCCCAGAGAGTGGAACACAGCTCTGTCCTGGGATTGCTCTGGTCTGTGCACACACAGGGCTCTGCCCTGCTGTCACAGGGACTTCAAGCTCAGCAACTTAAACAACCCTTTAAGACAGATTGGATGTTTCTCATGGATCATCTTTCATTCTTCAGATAAAGACTTTAGAGACAGTCACAAAACCCCCAAATCCCAGGCTGTTAACCTCTTAGGAGACAGGAACATCAGAAGGTTTGCAGAGCAGAGGAGCCCGGGTCAGTCCCACGTGTGGTGAGCGGCCCGGGCTGGGTTGAGCCGCGGTGTTGTGCTCCCGTTCCCTGGTGCCTGGGGGACAGCAGAATCTGAACTTTTGTTTTGCGCTGCACAGCCCCCCAAGCACCCCACAGTCCTACTGTGCACGCAGGGCTCCAGATTTGTCTTTCCTTGTCTGTGTTAGTGAGAGGGAGATGCATTAATAAGGCGGGGAAGCAGGGTCGGTGGCAGCCCTCGCTCTGCTTGAGGAGGAGTGATTGCTGCGCAGAGGGCTGGGAGGCAGGAGGATATAACCCTAATGTCTGCACCTCAGGACACGCCATTAAAAAGGCATCTGCACTGACACAGATCTGTTGTTTATCAATACCCTGACAAGCGTTTCCCCTGCAGCCTGGAAACACCCACCTGACGGGCGGGTGAGCGATGGAGCGCCCGGTGCCCGCGCTGCCGGGACAGCAGCGCAGCCCGGGGCCCTGCCCTCCACGTGTGGGAGCAGCTGGGCTGGCAGCAAATGGACTCTGAACAGGGTGGGAGGGATGCAGAAAGTGCCACTGTTTGATCGTGAGTATTTGCACCTCAGTGCTTCTGTTGGGGGAATTTTCTGGCATTTTATATCAAAGAGAACTTTTTCATGTAAAAGCTGACCTGAACCAAAAGTGGAAGGTAGTGAATATATCAAACCAAACATTTTTCAGATTGACAAAAGCATGGTTTTCTGTCTGGTTTTCTTCATTCATTCCCACAATCAATTTTTTCTCCTTTCCCATCTTTCCAGCTTTTTCCAAACTGCAACATCACACTCACCATCCCACCTCCTCCCATTCTTGTCTCATCATTCCTACAGCACAGAAAGCCTCAGGGTGACAATGGCATCCACTTCACGGGGCCCAAAACCATCACCACATCCCTTCCCAGTTCAGGTCCAACCTCCATTTCAGCACAAAAAGATGTACAATTTCTCAGTCTCACTTTGTGGGGTTGCTCCATTCCCTCCTTCCCACTGCAGGTGCTCCCAGCTCATCCTCTGCACCTGACAGGGCTGGGGGGCTCACCCCTCCCTGCCTTTTGTCCAGTGCACAAATGAATCAGCAATGCCTTAGAACCCCACATTACATGCAGCTTTAGTTAATTAAATGTAAAATCATTGGAATAAAATTATCCTTTCATTAGAAATTAACTCAGTGCTTAAGACTTCAATAATTACTTTTTTCTCCTCAAACCACATACAAAACGGTCAGTTAAACAGTATGTAAAAAAAAAGTTTAATGACCACAGAGCAATCAAGATTACTATTATTTAAGCACAAGCTATTAACATGTGCAATGAGGTATTAGCTAATAAATTATCTTTATAAAATTAAATTGTAATTTTATCACAAATTTTACAGAGGTTATGGGTTTTAATGGCTGTATTTAGCTCTGGCACTGAGCATGCCGCTTTCCTTCATTACTTCATTAACACATTGCATTTAGACTCTTTCTTCTTATTATTTCAATTTGGGAACAGGATTAATTGATTTATTTCTCCCCTCTTTGGGAGCCACTCGCTCTCTGCCACTGCCCAAGGGCTGGGTGCCACCAGCATGGTGGCTCACGCTCTGGCTTGGCTTTCGTGCAGACATGAGCACGGGGACACTGCAGGGCATTCATCCTCGGGCTTGGCACAGGGAGCTCAGGAGGAAGAAGAATTCCCTTTGGGATATTCTTGAGCTGCAGAAGAACCCTGTGCTGCTCGTCCAGGTGCTGCGGATGTGGGTGCTGCAGCCTCCAAGCAGGAGCCCTGTGCCTGCAGGTCCTCACCTGTGCAACCCCCACCACATTCCACTTGTTTTTGTGGAGGCAGAAGCCATGAGGAGACGCTCCAAGCCTTCTGCCAGCACTGGAAGTTTTTGCAGGGCTCCCGTGCTCTGTCCCACTAGGCCTGGCTCCAGCTGGTGCCAGAGCCCTGCTCTGCTCGGTGTGGCTGTGCTGGGAGCGGTGCTGGCTCTGGCTCGCGCCGCTTATAAACTCCCCTGCGAGTCCCCTGCAGACAGATATCCTTGAGACTCACCTCCATCTCCCGCTCAGGTCACAGGGAGATTTAGAGATGGGGAGCTGTAGTTAAGGTCCAGATCTGCTATCTGAACTTGAGTGATGGAGGACACATTCCCGGGACATGTTTATTGTCACCCGGCGGCCCGCAATCCCGCTCTCGCAGAGCCACCTCCACTCCCCGTATAATTCATGGGCTGACTCCATGGTGGAGTGACTGATAAGGCCTTCATGCCGGGCTTGCCGGCCACATGTCTCAAGGAGACTCCAGAGGAGCTTCAGCACAATATAAATGTGGCTCTGTGTCAGCCTCAAACCCCTGGAAAATTCCCCGTCTCGAGAGTGCAGCATTTTAAGTAATAAAACCATAGAGAGATTACAACAAAATGTGACAGGAATTTATAGCCCTCTGCATGAACCTTTTACCTTAAGATGGAACAAAGTTGAGGGAAAAAAATTGCATGGTTCACTTAGGTAACCTTTCCAACCACCCCCGCTCAGCTCCTGGCCCCACATTCCTCTTCGCTGATTTAATAGCAAGAAAAAAACAGCCAGGCAGGGACCTGGGGAGCAGACAGACACCGTGCTTTAACCCTCACTGCCTCCTCCCTGCCTGAAGCACCAGGATTCCAGAGCAAAAGGAGCCCCAGGTTGTGCTGAAGGTTGGTTTTGGCCCCTGCTCCTTGCTGCTGCAGACTGGGACACCGGGGCTGGGACATCAGGACTGGCTGGGCTTTCTTTATCCTTTCATTTTCTTTTCCCTTGAGAGAGACACCAAAATTCCTACAGCATCTCTAACTCCTAATGAAAAGAAGGGCTCCTGTACATGCCATTCCCTGATGACATGGGGCCTGTCTCCAGCTGCTCCGTCCCTCCATGCAGGGAGGTGTTTTTATTGCCCGTGAAAGGGTCATGCAGCACCACTAAGCAGATTCCTGGCTCTCCCTGATGCTGAATTTACTGCCATTTTCAGCAATAAACAGTGGAATTAATTCTGAGTTTACTAATCCAAAGAGTAAACAATATCCAGTGGAGACACTCAGGCAAGATAAATGCAAGGGATTAAAAGCAAATGGGGTGAAATCATTCTGCTCCCAGCTAAGGAGTCATTGGAGGAACGTGAAGCCTCCACATACAGAATTATCAAACTGTTAATAAACCTTTCTAAAGTCTGTTATATTGGGAAGCTTTTATTTCCAATTCATCCCAGCTGTGGGTTTTATACATGAAGCACACTGGGTGCTGAGCAGAAACTTCCCACTGTACAGGCTGACAGGGAAGGATTGGGCAGAGCTGCTGGTTCAAGAGCACAGGACAGAGCTGCTGCCCCCCTGAGTGAAGTGAGAACTTGTCTCTGTGCAACAAACACACCTGCAGCAGTGCTGCATTCCCACGCAGGATGTTGGTCCATATTTTACATCATCCTGGGTTACTGCTGTGCCTGTTAAATAATTAAAGGCAGAGAATGTGTTATTTACTGTCCATTTAGTGCAGCAGGCCCAGAGCTTCGCTTTGATTTTCAGTCTGGAAGGAGCAGTGACATGGCCCTGGGGAATTCTCCCACAGTGCTTAATTAGCGTGGCACGGTGCAAACCTGCATCACGGGCATTATTTGTGACTCAGAAATAATATTTGATTGTTAATTTTATTGGTTAATAAATTTTTAAAATATTCATTTATATTTTTGCAGACGGTATTTTACAGCTACCAGACTTGCAGAGTCACGCCCGATGGTTTTGGGGATCATTTCAGCAGCAGCACCTACTTTCTGTGTGAGAATCAGCTGCAGAAATACAACAGCACCCCAAGCCAGGCTGGGGAAGGCTTCAGGTGCAGCTGCTCAGTAGCTGGGATGGACACTCCAGGCACTCTTGTCCCTGACATCCCGCTGATGGACCCTCACTCTGTCCCTGCAGGCTCTGGGCCCCCAGACTGGGAGGGTTTTGTTGCCTGACCTACATCTGCACCCCATTTTCATTATCAGGGCTGTAACCAACTTCTTTTTGAACTTGAAAAGTGCAGGAAATGGAAAGAGTGTGGGGAAAATTCCTGATAAATAGAAAATTTCTTCCTATAGAAGAGTGTTTGAATTTGTCATCCTTGGACAAGAATAAGTCGGTTCTGTGAAGAAAAGAGTACAAATTATCAGCCCTTCAAAGCTTTCCCATTTAACCACTTTATTGCAATACAACTGCCCATAACATTTGCTTTTAGAGCCCATGATGCTGAGTGTAGTTATTACATTGCATACATAAAAGATGTTTACAATTTTTTATATATATATATGTAAAATGTTGATCCCCTGGGCCACATCGATTTGTGCCGGCTTCACGGCTGGGTTGGTGCAGGAATTTCCCTACGAGATGTGATTAGGCTGCAGGGAACTTTCATTCTTCTTTCCTTTTTTAATCTCCTGCTTACCCATTTAACAGACCTGTCTTGGATTCCATTTATGTCAACATTTTGGGGCAGTACTGGGGTGTTCTGAGCTTGGGGGTACAGGGCACACGCAGGCTCTGACACCTCATTTTCACGGTGTGCTCGGGCTGTAGATGGAGCTCGGTTGATTTATTAGTTCTTGGTTGTTTCTACAGCTGAAACCAGAATTGGGACAAACGCAGGAATTAGCACTTTGTGGTGACGGGGAAGGCAGTGCAGGGAGGGCACACTGGAGCAGCTCTTTGGGATTCTCTCAAAGTTATCCCAGCTCAAAAGTTCCCTGGGAATGGCCTCAGCTTCTCCCTTTGCCTGGAGCAGGAGCAGAGCATCACCTCCAGACCATGGGCACAGCCTGTCCCAGGCTGGCACAGGTGTCCCAGCAGAGCCACCTCTGCCAGCACCGTGCTGGAGGGACAGGCAGTGGCTGGTCCCCGTGCCCCTGGTGCCTGTGCTGGGAAGGGCCAAGCCTGCAGGGAGCTGTGTGAGCAGTTCCTCTTTCTGTAAAGCAGAGACATAAGCAACAGAAAGGACAAATAATTTCCCAGTAATTTGTTTTCTAATGAGCAGTGGGTTGCAATTAAGAGGGTATTCATTCTAAAGAAATTAACTGTTCTCCAACAGAGAAGAAAAAACTGGTTTATAGCTTCAATCTTCAAATTTTGACAAGCTAATCTGTAGAGTGAAATAATAATAGGGGGAGTGCTAAAGATTCTTTATAAAAACTCTTGGAAAAATGGATGAACTCCAAGGAATTGGGAAGCACCAAAGCTGAAATGGTGGCTTGGCAGAGAGGACCTGACCCAAGAGGTCTGGTGGGAAAGGAAGAGCAGGTGACCTGTGGGATGCTCTCTGCTCCAGCCCAGCCGTGGTGTGGGATCCAGCTGGGACTGCAGCCTGTGGATGGATAAGAACACAAATGTGTGGTTTATTCACATGCCTGTTGTGTCTCATCCTAGAGCTGATTTGAGAGGAAATAAAAGGCCACATATTGAGATACTCACAGCATTTAAGGAAATACAACAAACACAGCAGCAATATTTGCACTGTTTTCCCTTACTGGAAGAAAAGCAGAGGGGTTTTATCTGTATATTATACATTTTTAAAAGACTCTAAGTGTGATCCAGGATATTAGACACTATTCAGCTTCGCACAGGTATCTGGCAAAATGGTTTAAACATTTATTAAATATAGAATGATAAAATACCTTGAAGATCACATCCAATCAACACAGTTTCTGCTGTGGAAAATCATGTCTCATTAATCTGTTAGAATACTTTGAACCTACCAATATATAAATGGATAAAAGAGAATATCTTGACATATTTTTAGACTTTCAAAAGGCTTTTAATGAGGTCTTCCCACAGGATTTCTTAGGAAACAAGATAAAAATGGGGGTAAGAGATACAGTAACATCATGAATCAATAAGATGGACTAAGAGGAAGGAAACAAAAGTGGGAGACAGTCAAGGTAAAGGGTCACTAGCAGTGTGCTACATGGTTACACACTCCATCTAATGGCATTAATATATTAATTACTGACCTGGAAAAGGAAGCAGGAGTATAGATTAGTTAAATTCAGAAAGAAATTCTGATAAATTTGGCAGAGGCAGAAGGATGAACAGGAGTTAATGAAGGCTGGTGTTGATAAATATGAATTCCCTAAACCCCAGAACTTCCCCAGCATGTAACAGACCAGTCTGGAGAGCAGAGACCTTGAGCAACCTGTGTCCAAAGCCAAAGGCAAATGAGGAGTCTGGGGCTCAGAGGATGGGAATGAGAAAATATTAAACTAGCAGGTGGAGCTCCTGAAGATGCAGCGGAAGCCCTGGTGTGCAGCAGGTGGCCCTAAAGGAGCTGTGGGATGGGCTGAGCTGGGAGCAAAGAGGGAAATGACCCAGGGTCCTGGGAGCTTGGTCACAAGAGTGTGAAACCATGGTGGGTGTGATCAGGACAGGCAAAACCAGGAGCTGCCCTCACTGCCCTCCCCAGCACAGGAGCAGCGGACACCGATGGGAGCTCAAAGGTGAAAATTCAAAATACAAGGAATGAGGTTTTCACATGAAATGGAGGGGGGCTCCTCACAGAGAGACCACAAGAGCCCTCAGCTAAACACTGGTGGCCTAGCAAGGGGAGGGACCTCTGCATGCCTGGCAGTCAGAGATCCACTCCCTGTGCCTGAGGGGATGGCTCTGGGGAAGGGGAGGTTGTGGCAGCGATGCTTGAACCCTGTGGCTCCAGGTGTGCAAACCCAAGCCCCAACTGCACAGCACCAGCATGGGCAATTTTATCCAAGCATTTTAGGATCTATAAGGCTTATGCTGCATGTTCAGTTTTCTAGATAGTTTCTCTTGTTGCTGTTCTGGAAATCCATTCCAATTAGACACCAATACTCAGGTTTCCAGTCCAGGCAGCGGGATGCAGTGTGGAGAGGTGACACTGAGTGGTCCCTGCAGGTGCAGTCTTATAAGCATGGCTCACCTCCACAGGCAGTTTATAATAATCATACTTCTCATGAAGCTTGAATTCCACTGCCTCCAAATTAGATCTCACCGCTTAAAAAAAACCAAAAAACAAAGGTAAAAGGAGGAAAATCAATGCAAACCCCGTTCCTCCCTCTCCTTGCTCCTCGTGCTTTGCTCCACCTGCATCACGCACAGTGCCCCTGCCGTGGGGCAGGTCTGGCCCTGGGGGGGCTCTGGGGGCTCAGGGGGGCCCAGGACTGAGCAGCCCTTTGGAGGCAGCAGCTGCCCAGCACAGGCCCAGTTTGCCCAGTCCTACCCCAGTGCCCGGCAGTGCACTCAGGCAGCTTAATTGTCTTGTTAAATATAAATGGGCTGGCGATTTCTTAAAACTGGAAGAGTGTGGAAAGCCATTAGGAAGAGGATAATACCAGTGGTATTTAAAAATTAAAATCAGCTGTAGCCAACCCCAGCAGCAGCAGCAGCTTTGTCCTTTGGAGCCTGACTTTGACTGTCGCTCATGGATGCTATAAACACAGGGCTGTGCTCGCAGCCAGGCAATAAAGTGACTGGTGCATTTCTTTTTGCTTTATACACCACTGTATTGATTTTGTAGTTTATTTTTTTCTTGGAGGAGAAACTAAGGTATTGCGATTTCATTTAGGTACTGCATTATAATTTCCCTGATGATTTTGTCAAATGTTCCTGGAGGAGAACACCTTCTCCCAGCGAGCAGGATTCAAAGACACCAAGCCGACTAATCCATACCTAATTGGATGAAATCGTTATGCACTTTCCCTCCTTTTGGAGGTTTTTTCAGAGTTCCTGGTTCCTTAGGGATCCTAAAAGCCACTGAAGAGGTTATTATAGTATGTCCTCGGGGATGTTTAATACCCTAGCCCTGTTCAGACATGCAAATAATCTAATTCAAAAGCCTCCTAATTAGCAAGCCAGCTACAGTTCTGGATAAGGGGAGAGAGAGAGGGAGAGAGAGAGAGATCTAAAAGGACGGTGCTTTTTCCTTTTATAGGCTGCTATTGTGCAAAAGGCAGCATAATGGATAAAAAGTAATTGTTCTGATTTTAATTGCGATCCACTATTTATAGTTTTGTTCTGTCATCTGAATAATGAGGGGATTTTGTTCCTGCAGCTCATGCTAAACACGCTGCAACTGCAGCAACACAGGATGCAGCAAGCGCCTGGCATCTCCTCTTGGAAGCACAATCTTGCCTAGCAGAGATGGTCCAAGTAAAGGATGTTAAGCTCATTAATGAATTAGCCATTTAATTGACATAATTAGGGATAATTATTTTCTTTTAATCTATTGCCAATTTTAGGACAATTAGACTAAACAACGGTGAAGCAGATCACGGAGGGCCCTTTGCAATCCCAGTGAATGCTCTTGCCCTAAATGAAATGGTTTAAATATTAGGGATGTGCAGGTCAAGGGAGCTGAGGGTGGCCCCTGGCTCACATCGCTGGTCCTGATGAGGGGACAGGACAGCCTGCACGCCCTTCCTCTGCTGGGGAGGGCCCTGGTCACTGCAAACAGCTCCTCATCTGCCATGTGTGGCACTGGGACAGTCCCCACCAGAGCCAGCAACCTTATTCTTGCTGCTGTGAGCTCTGCATCCAGGCTGGAGCTGCACTGCACTGTGCTGCCAAGTCCAGACAAAGATTAAATTTATAAAGAGCTGCTCAGTCAGCTGGTGCTAAAGCACAGCAATACCTGGATTCCTGAGGAGCAAAATGCAGAGAAAACCGAAAGCAGGACTGAGGCCAAGCCTGTGTGAGCACAGAGCAGAAGCAGCACAAAGGCTCCAGGTCCCCAGGGCTCTGGGGCAGATGCAGGGCTGCCCTCGGAGGGGGCAGGAGCAGGAGCCCCATCCCTGCCCCTCCCATCCCTGCCACGGGAGGACGAGGGGCTCCAGTGCAAGGTGTGCCTGGGGGAGCATGAGGGGCCCTGGGGCGAAGAGCTGAGCCCGGGGCAGCACGAGGGGGAGGCTGGCCCTGGCTTCACCCTGCCCAGAGCCCCCCGGGGGCTCTGTGTGCCCTGAGCCAGTGCCCTGTGCAGAGCAGGCAGCTCCTGCCGGCCAGCCCGGCCACACCTTCCCACCTCCCTGGGCCCAGGGCCAGTGGCCTGAGTGCAGTGGCACCGAGGGCAGGGCTGTGGCAGAGTGAGGGCTTGCCAAGCCCTTGTCCCCCAGTGCCAGTGGCCTGTGTGCAGTGGCACCGAGGGCAGGGCTGTGGCAGAGTTGTGGCTTGCCAAGCCCGTGTCCCCCAGTGCCAGTGGCCTGTGTGCAGTGGCACCGAGGGCAGGGCTGTGGCTGAGTCGTGGCTTGCCAAGCCCGTGTCCCCAGCGATGCTCACTCTGCTGCACGTGGCTCCGCTCGTCACTTCATTATCCTATTAGAGACCCGCACAGCACCTGCTCAATTGGAGCCTCGTGTGCTAGCAATTAATATGTTATGCCCTGATTAATTAGCAGGGTTAATTATGATTGCTGTTGCTTAAGCCTATGTAGAGAGAGACGGCATCGTGTTGCTGTGACTCGCAGAGCTGGGGATGCGCCCCTGGGATCGGGGACCGGCGGGTGCGAGCAGCACCGCCCGGCGGGCAGGGGCCGGGCTGTCACCCCTCTGCTGGCCCTGCCGTGCCCCGGGCCGGGCTGTCACCCCTCTGCCGGCCCTGCCGTGCCCCGGGCCGGGCTGTCACCCCTCTCCCTGCCGGCCCTGCCGTGCCCCGGGCCGGGCTGTCACCCCTCTGCTGGCCCTGCCGTGCCCCGGGCTGGGCTGTCACCCCTCTGCTGGCCCAATTAGCAAGCAGGGCTATCCAGGTGCCATCCAGGATGGCACCTGACGCTTCCCTCGGGAGCTGCAGCCCCACAGCCGGTCCTGCAGGCGCTGAGGGGCCGGGGGCTCCTGGGGATTTGTTCACACTTTACTCAGTGTACCTTCAAAGTGACTTCACCTGTACAAGAGAGAGCAATCACTCTACAGATAGTCTGGGCTTTCCCTGTGCCCAGGAGTTTCTGGCCAGTTTTCCCAGGCAGGCATCAGTGCCTGGAGCCACGGGCAGCTCCAGCTCAGCCAGCAAGTGCTGGGCAAGGGCAGCACAGCCACGGGGCCAGGGGCTGCTCAGGAGGGATTCTTCAGCTTCACAGTCACAAAAGCTGGCTGAGAACCACAGGCCAGGCTCCAATCTGGCACACAGCTGAGCATCTCCCATTTCCCATTAAGGTTTTGATTTGTCTGTGCATGAAATAGTGAGACTTGGGGTCTTTTTGGCAGTTGTGAGTGAGAGATGACCACCCTTCTCATTGACTTATCCCTTTGAAGCTATCATCACTCATTTCTCTTGGGAAGAGAATGTGAGGCACTGGTAAATAATATAGGGTTGTGTATTTCTTTATCTCCCATAGTGTGTTGTCTCCTACATGCTGTTCTGTTCTAACAACATCCATCAAGACAAATGCATACCTGAGAACAGCCTCCCTCAAACCTCAGAAATCTGTTTCTGAGGTCACCAACTATACAGAAAAGACAAAGAAGAAACAAGAAGGAAATTGCACAAACAATTAAGCATTTTTTTCCAGAGACAGAGAGGACTCCCCTTGTCTGCACAAGGCAAGCACCAAAATAAGAATGCCACATCTCAAACACAAGGCAATCTATTATTCTCAGAGCAGTAACATGATACATTATCAGCCACCTTATCCTAGCAAAATGTATCATTACCTGCACTTTCTGCACTTTCCAGATCAATCCACTTTAAAAATGTAGTAATATAGAAGGGTATTAGGTACTAGAAAACTCATTATGAAAATGGCGCACTCAAATTCTTTAAAGGTGATATTTCATAAAATATACTATGCCTAGCTCTTGGCTCAATCATTCTTTTTAATAGCTCCATAGCAGCCAGAAAATAAAGTATTCATGAAGATTGAAGAAGATGATCCCATGAACTTCAATTTAATTGGTGCAAATTAAAACGATCCATCTTTTCACGCTGCCCGTCTATCTCCAATCATCAGTGCACCGCACGTCCAGCACCCTGATTACAATTATCTTTTAATAGGAAAACTTGTCACTTTTTGTGTGATTTACATAAGCTTGCACAAACTTACTGGTATCATTTAGGGTTGGAATGTATGATTTTTTTTTCCATTCAAGTCCCCTGATATAGTTGGGGGAGGGGATGCCCAGAGGTGAGGTGAGCTCTTGGCGGGGGGCTCATTTACTGCACTTAAAGCCTGGACTTGTACAAGAAGAATGCCAGAACGAAGCCTTCAATACATCTTCATCCAGCAGACCTCCCCCCAAAGAAGTGCTAATGCAGTCAGATTTCATGGTGTCTTTGCAATGACCATTGCAATTACAATACAAAAACCTAGATGACATTTTGACTTTTAATTAGGAGGGAAATGATGCTGGTCCCTGCTGATGGCTCTCTCTCTCCCTCCGACTGCTCCTAGCACTCCCATCCTGAGAAGGTACCCTGCAGGGTTTAATAAGCCATCAAATCATAGTGGTGTGGGACGTATTCTCAAGAGTTCAAATAAAATTACCATAAATGTATGTTTGCTGTTCCTGGCCTAGAGTCTGGGATCTGGCTGAGGGCCCTCCAGCCAGCAGCAGCACAAAGCACCCACAGTATTAATTATTGTTACTATCATTATTACTATTTTCTTTGTGATGACCACAATCCAACGGCGAGGACGCTGCGGAATGATTCATTGCCTGAAGCCATTTATGTATAATATGTTTCAATTTTTTTCCCTTATCTTTGAAAGGCAACCCTCCTTATCACAGATGGCTTCTATCCCTTAAGATGTTGGGAGATTTAGCTCTAAGGCTGGGATTTCCTATGCATGGAAATAATGAGCATTGTTTAGCTGCTGTCCGTGTGTTCCCTGATAGTGTCCACCTGGAAGGAGAGCCTGGGAATCTGCAGAGCAGCCTGTGCCTTCCCCATGCTCCCCTGAACCTGCTCACACCTCCACTGAAGCACGTGAGGGGACAGTTTTTAATAAGCTCTGATTTCCAGCTCCCTCTCCTCCCTCGCCCAGGCCCCCATGGAGGTCATCAGCCTGCGAGTATTAAACTTTTGAGCACATCCACTGTAGAGCAATTTTTAGGACTCCTTTGCCGGCGGAGTTCAAATGAAACTCATGGCTGATCTCATTAAGCACTTGTCTCATTTAGGTGCATGAATATTAAACAGGAACATGTGTGAGCAGGACGCTGCAGAAAGAACATTGTTCCTCTCAGAGGCGCCTGACGCAGCTGCGGGCGCGGCCGGACTGACATCCCAGGGGTCAGCCCTGCCTCCCAGAGGCAGATGTTCACTGTGTCCCGAGCTGCTGGCAGAGCAGGAGGGTGCACAGCCAGGGCTGCAGTGCTGGGATGAAGGGTGTTTGGCAGAGTACGCCATGGCAGAAGATCTCCCCACACCCTCCCGGCAGCAGGTGCCCCAGGAGGGTCAGTGAGGGATGACCACGGGGCAGTGCAATGGAGGGAGCCCAGCTCCCCTCCCTCCCACACCGCAGGTGCCCAGGCAGCTCCCCAGAGCTCTGCCCATCAGTCTTCTGTCCCAGCAAACGCCACCGGTCACTGTGACCCAGATAAGCTCCAGGCTGATCTATCAGAGAGGCGTGCGGCGCTGCCCTGCCATAAATCCGGGGGCGGCGGGAGCAGCGCCCGCAGCCGGCCCCGCCAGCGCCCACCTGCCCGCTCCCCGGTAAGCAGGTAATCATGAGCTGCCACCGAAAGGTGACCCATTACCGTGATGGATTTGGTGCGAGAAACAAATGGACTGAGACCCGCGGATTGCTGTCCTTACTGCACCTTGGCCTTTGTCCTGTCCTATCAATATCCATGCTGGGCTCGTTACGCTGACGGGAGCGCAGGGCCAGCCCGCGGCCCAGCTCACCGGGGCACGCTGCCCACCCAGCTCACCGGGACACGCTGCCCACCCAGCTCACTGGGGCACGCTGCCCGCTCTGCCAGTGGGCACTGCCCAGCTCACTGGGGCACACTGCCCACCCAGCTCACCGGGACACGCTGCCCGCTCTGCCATGAGGCCCAGCTCACCGGGACACGCTTCCCGCTCTGCCACGAGGCCCAGCTCACCAGGGCACGCTGCCCGCTCTGCCAGCGGGCACTGCCCAGCTCACCGGGACACAGTGCCCACCCAGCTCACCGGGACACGCTGCCCGCTCTGCCATCAGGCCCAGCTCACCGGGGCACGCTGCCCGCCCAGCTCACCGGGACACGCTGCCCGCTCTGCCAGCGGGCACTGCCCAGCTCACCGGGACACGCTGCCCCCTCTGCCATTGGGCACTGCCCAGCTCACCAGGGCACGCTGCCCGCCCAGCTCACCTAGGCACGCTGCCCACTCTGCCAGTGGGCACTGCCCAGCTCACCGG
>JAYDZK010000051.1:543395-569206 GCA_034509185.1 Euphonia xanthogaster
GGGTGGGCAGGCCCTGGCACAGGGTGCCCAGAGCAGCTGGGGCTGCCCCTGCATCCCTGGCAGTGCCCAAAGCCAGGCTGGACAGGGCTGGGAGCAGCCTGGGACAGTAGAAGGTCCCTGCCACGGCAGGGGTGTGGGATGAGATCAGATTTAAGGTCCTTCCAGTCCCAACCAGTCTGTGATTCGATGATTCAGTGATCCAATATAAACCCAGAGCCTTGCCCGGGGCTCTGAGGGCTCAGCCTCAGGGCTCTGTATCTGCTCAAAGGTTTTCCTCGCAGCCGGCAGGCAGTGGGTGACCCTGGATCAGGCACATCCAGCTCTGGGAGCAGAATTGTGAATTTCCTCAGCGATGTAACACCCAAGCTTCACAAATGCAGGTTAAACCACCTGCATGCTCTTGCTGCAGGGACGTGCTAATATCCCCACTGGGGAGCCGAGATATTTTTATGCCTCTGCACTCATCTAACATCTGAGTTTCACTAATAACTAGATTTATCCAGTGGCACAGCTTTAAAAGAACAGGTTAAGGGGAAAATTGATCTGTATTCAGGAATGCCAAGTACCTGGATTAAGATGATTTTTCCCACCCAGAACACTCAGCACTTCCATCGCTATGCACATGTTCCAGGCACGGGCCCCACTCCATTGCTTTCCTGGTGGATTATATAGCTGTTACAATGGATTAAAAAAAATTCATGATCAAATGGCTGTGAGATCTGTGGGATGCGGGATGTCTCCATCCACCAACATCTCTCCACAGCTGGAATTAGTTGCACTGCAAAATGCACTGGAGTATGAGCAAAGACAGCCTGAAAGCAGTTCCCACTGAACTCTGGCAGGTTTTCAGGGAATTTGTGAAATGTCCTTTCTGAGGACTGGGCGAGACACTTTCAAGCCTTTTGTCTGGAATATGAAGGAGCACAGTAGGTGCTGTGAGTAGGTTGTTATAAAAATTGCTGACATAACAGTGCATGTCTGCTCCAAACCTGTCCGCAGATATGGAATTCCTAAAATTATCTCTCTGCCTCTCGGTGCATTATCTGCTTGTTCAGGGCTCTGCAAAGGGCTGAGGTGGGGGAAGCTCCAGCAAACCCTGCCCAGGAACTGCTGCAGGGCTGGGGATTGCAACCACTGCCTGACAGAGCAGGCAGCATTTTAATTGGTTTTTTTCTAAATTTCTGGTTTTTAAGGAATTCAATTTGGTTTATTGTTTGCGATTCATATCCAACATTGCAGAGTACATTTAATACACAGTGGTTACACTTGAAAGTGGTCTAATTAATAAAATGCATAAAAATAAATAGGAAAATCAATGCTTTTGTTAACATTCTGTCATTTTTACACATTTTAAAATTCATAGCAGCTCTAAGAGCACAGCACGAGTATAGTGGGCTCTGGTTTGGTAAAAAGCTGAAGATGCTGAGCAGACAAAAATATTCTTCCAAATGAGATTAGAGAGTCGGGATACTGTCTTGGGCAAAAAATGGAATTTTTGATGGTATTATCCTGGCTGTGGCTTTGCAGTTTGCATTTCTTCTGTCCACAGAGAGGAGAAAATATTCTGTCAGAATAATATAGTGAAAATTAAAAGTAAATAAACCAAAAATTTCAAACTTGGCTGGTGGGAATCTACCCTACCCACGGTTAAGGTTCCCCCTCTAGAATTCATGCAGTTAGAGAGGTAACTGTCCTCCTGTGTCTGCAAACATGGAGATCCACAATGAGACAGAAGCTGGAGGAGGAAATCCCATTTTCTTTGTGACTTTTTAAACCACACAGTGTTAACAGCCACATGGAAAATCTTTCTCATTAACACCTAGGGCTCAGGGGAAATGTTGTCGACGAACGCCTTATTGCATATAACCCCAAACCCTTTAGGACCTTGAGACGCTCAGACGAACTGGAGTAATGACCTGGAAATAGTCCTCTGGGCCTGCTGCAATAATGATGTGGCTGGCTGTATTTTTTTAATATGAGGAAAGAGATTAAAGAAAATAACAGCCCTGCTTGACTCGTTCATTATTACTGAGGTGAAGTGACCACTAAGAAATGATGACAGAAACCTTGCTCACCAGTCACCAGGCCCAAATGGGGCTGGGGAGGTTTCTGACACAGCCTGCCTGAAGGCAGCATAATAAATTCAGACATTATCTGATATGGATGTATCATAATGAAAAATAAATTTGCAAAACAGTCTGATATGAGTTAATCCATAAAGTATTTTATTACTTCATTTTCTTACATTGAATCCATCATGCATTTTTCTGGCAGTATATTTTTAATTACTTTTAATTTAAATAGATGCGTCCACTGCTCGGATTGGTTTTGACACCAGTTAAAAAAATAAATTAACAAAAAAGAAAGCAATTATTGTCCCCCTGCACCATGCTCCTTCCCCTGCAGACAGGGTGATGCCCAGCCATGGCTGGGCACGGGGACTGTCACCAGTGAGGACCTGTCCCCAAGCCCCGAGGTGGCAGGGGTGACCCTGGGTGCCCACAGCTCCTTCCTCCTCATCCCCCCGAGATGGGGCCAGGACAGCCCTGCAGCTCCAGAGCTGCTCCCTGCACAGCTGTGCCTGGCAGTGCCACAGCCACGCCGGGCACGTCCATTACCACTGATGCAAAAATGACCATTAAGGAGCCGTGACAGGGCCCTGCTCATTTGTGCCTGGGACAAAGCGCCGCTGCCCGGGGCTGCCTAATGAAATCTGAAACCATCACATTTATTTGTCATATGGGTGTAACACATTTGCTGAGCCGTCTAATAAATGTTATAATCCAAATATTCCTCCGGTTCTTTTAGAAGAAATACATTTATTGCCTGTGAAGCCTTCTAATAAGATTTCTTAACCGGTTCCCTGCCTCTTGTGTCCCCTCACCCTGCTGGGAGAGGGTAGTGGCCACCAGGAGTGCAAGCACAAACTCTCTCTGGAGCCTGCAGAGCTGCGAGGGGCTCCCTGAGCAGCACTGGCACTTGGCACAGAGCTGTGGCTTTATCCTCACACATTGCTCTGAAATAAACCCTGAGCTTTTCCATCTCTTGCAAACCCCCTGGGATTCAGATTTCGTGCCAGCATGTGTTCTCATGGCAGTGAATGGGGAGCAGAGGTGCTGTGTGCTGGAGGCAGCCCCTGAGAGTCCCCAGGAAGGGAGGAACTCTTTCAGTCTGAGTCACACCATGCTGTGCCATGCCAGGCTGTGCTGATGACTCACCTGCAAAATGTGCCCAAATTCCGATCTCCCATAGTCCCTTCCCATAACCAGAAGATTTCACGTGCCTGAGATGCTGGGGCTGGCGATGCTGGTGGAAGTGGGAGGCAGACCCCTGTGTTAGCAGAGTGTGAGCCAGCATTTCACACAGCACCACGCCAAACAGAACTTTGATATGCCGAGCAAATATTGAATTCTATTGGTTTAATTTAATTAAAATTTATTAACCTTTATTAAACATATACCCTCATTAAAATTCTCATTCCTGACTCCTACAACAGCCCAGCCATATTCTTATTTCCAAACTCATTAAATATCACCCAAAGAGAACCTATTTCTTCAGCACTGATTGTTGATAAACTGTAATATTAACCCAGGCATGTCCCAGAGACTTTGGAAAGGAGACAAAATGAAATCCAAACATGAGCCCCGGTGCTGCTGTTTGGAAAGGAATCCAGAGAGGGACGGAGGTGCAGGCTCAGCTCTGCCATGGCACGGGGACATGTGCTGGTGCAGCCGGGCTCTGGGACAGCACCCAGAGCAGCACCAGCCCGTGCAGAGCCCAGGGCTCGGTGCCTGCACGCCCAAGGCTTGCCCAGCTCACCTGCTGATGCCAGCCCAGTGATGCCATCCCAGTGCCAGGGCTGCCTGCTGCTCACGGGTGCCCCCGTGCTGGGCTGCCACGACTCTGCTGCTGTCCTTGGCTCCCTCAGAGCTCCCTGATGGACTCAGCTCCTTTGGCTCATTCTGCAGGAGCCCCTGTGCCCCCCAGGGTGCCCATAGCCCCCCGTGCCCAGTCACACCTGGGGTCACAGCCAGCCCCTCTGCTCTGACACTGGAGCAGCTCAGCACAGAGACACCCGTGCACCTTGGAGCAGGAGCAGTGCCCAGGAGCCCCAGCACCCTGCCAGGCTGAGCCCTCCGTGCAGGATCCCAAGGCAGAGCCATCCCTCAGCATCCTGGAAGGCAGAGCCATCCCTCAGCATCCTGGAAGGCAGAGCCATCCCTCAGCATCCTGGGAGCAGCGCTCGGGCTGGAGTGGGGGCAGCAGGTCAAATGGTTGGAGCCCTGATGAATATGGAGCAGTGCAGGGCAGATAATTGATTTCAGGGAAGCGGGAAGGGCCGAGCGTGACAGAGGTCAGGGGACAGAGGGATCTCTCAGGGAGGGCAGGGGGGAGAGCAGCTGCATCCCTTGCAGGAGGGAGAGAGGGGGACGGGTGAGCCCGAGCACCGGGGCTGAGCAAAGAGGGCTCCGTGCAGGGCTCTGCTTGCCTCCCTCACCCCCACCTTCACCCAGAACACCTCCAGCAGCAAGAACTTCTCCAAAAACTGTGGGACCCCAGAAACTCAGACAAAATCGTGTTGTTTTTTCCCCTTTACAAAGCCAAGTATTTTATTTAATCTTGTTCTCTGTGTTCCTAGAGCGTTACTCTATGATGCCATGTGCAGGTTAACACAAGTCCCAGTCACAGCATGCCCACTGCGATGGTGCTTGGGCATTCCCAGTGCCCAGCCCATTCTATTTTTGACTATTGAAATTCCTGGTTTTCCAGCTGTACAATGATCAGGCCTTAAAATCCACACCTGTCTCCTCCAAATCACAAAAGGTGGGGAAGAGACGGCCCTTCTGCAGGTGCTGGGGAAGCTGGGGCCACAGTCAGTTCACCGTGGGGCTACTGCTGCCACCCCATGAGCAGCCACTGGCCAGGGGCTCCCCCCAGCCCTGGTGCAGCTCTGGGACCTGCCCTCAGGATGCTGCTGGCCTGGAGCACAGCCTGACCTTGCTAAGCACAGACAAATTCATGTGCAATAGCTGTAAAGAAAAGATATGTTAATTGTGCCACATAAAATCTGTGATTACTCTGGCTAATCTGTCAAAGCTGGGAAATATTGACTATTGTGGAAGGATAGCATTTGCTGCCACATCTGTGGAGCTGAGGCCATGGAAAGCATCTGCAAGGAGGGAGAGCAGAGCTGGAGAGGGGCAGAGGCTGCAGGGCTCTGGGGCAGGACTGCAGCAGGTCCTGCAGAGCCCAGGGCAGTTTTGGGACACGTTGCCCCGGGAGCAGGGCACACTCATCCTTAACCCACAGCATGGCTGTGGTGATCATCTAGCAGCAGCCACAGACAGGGGCTCACCAGGCACGAGAAGGGCCAGAGAGGTTCAGAGAAGGCCGTGGGACACGGGGACAATGAGAGCCCTGGTGCTCAGTGCTGCAGAGAGCAGCCTGTGCCACACTGAGTAACCTCCCCTCTGCAGCAACTGCAGCCTGGGGGAAGAGCTCCAGGTACATCAGGAACCCTCCACTTGTTTGCTTTCAGCCTGGTCTGAATCTGACATCTCTTCCTAGATCCTACAAAAACTGCCCAGGACATATTTTTGGCAGCTCCATCCTCTCACGGCAGAATGACCCAAGCCTGTATTTTATGGATACAGTCTGGGTAGGTGTAGATCACTTGTGGCGTCATCCTACCCCTGTTAATAAGATTAAAAGCCAGTGCTTGCATGTGCCAAGCTTACCAAATCATTGCCTGCTGTATATTAAGTGTTTAATTGCATGAAATGACATCATGTTTATCTGTGCAGCATTAGCATCTCGTCCGTGGTGTCACAGTGGTAAACACGCGTGATACCATCAGTCATTACAGGGACTTAAAATCAATTGCTCTCCCTGCACCCTCTTGTACAGAGAGGAGCACAATACATTAATGAACTTGAGCAAGAACCTAAGTGACAAGATGAAACAGCATAAATAATAACACTTAAAATGTGTTATCTATAACAATGAAGTGTCTCAAATAATAGAATTATGGATTCCAAAGAGGAAAGCAAGTTATTGAAATTCACACCATGGGAGCATCAGTTTGTGCTCATCAACAAAATCACCTATAAATTAATCAGATTTAATGCTGGATGTAGGTTGTATAAGACACCAACATCACTAATCAGCTTTATTTTATAAACATGTCCCATTTTACAATCTATTTGCCTGCATAACTTGACTAAGCAAGAATTTAAGATGTGGGTCAAGAATTTTTCCCCTTGCCTTATGATAATTTCGCTTAGGCACTTGTAAACAGTTCTTCTGGCAACTTATTAGTCCCATTATTTCAGAATTTTCTTCAATGAACCATTTTTTAGCTATCAAAACATTTAGTTCCAGCTGACTTCAATGATATAGACTTCAGACCCACAGAATTTATGAGTTTAACAAGATTACATAGTCAAATAGCCATTCCTTACCAAGTTCATATTTCCAAATAAACTGTCAAGGTGCAGCCCAGAACAAAGTCTATTAGAAGAGGACACGCAGAGTCCATTGACTTTAACTGTATTGATTATGGATAATTATTTGGTCTCTACTGTCTTCTCACATTTTTACAAATTTTCTCTGGGAAGGCTTAAACTTTATTGTTTACTCCTCAAAAGGAGGGAGAAGGACAAGGGCATCTCCCCTGTGTCTGCCCCGAGCCGCCGTGGAGCCGCGCCGTGCCCCGCGGCGGGCGGAGGGTTCGGCCATCCTGGAGTGAGAGCATTCATAGCTGGAGGTGGATTATTTGCAAAATCAAAGCCAAGGCGGGTGACATTCTGTCAGGATAAACAAACCGTTCAACCACGAGCCCATGAGTACTGACCAGAAAGAAAAGGAATATCTTGCACCCACGGCGCCGGGCGCTGCCAGTCCCGCGGAGCAGAGGCAGCCAGACCCGGCGCTGCTGCAGCCATGGCAGCCCCCTGGGCTCCTTCTCCTCGCCCCCTGCCCTTGCAGCCCCCCCAGCCAGACCCCCAGCTGGTGCAGAGACAGTGCAGGACGCTCCTGTGCGTGGCCTTGGGGCTGCAGAGGCAGCAGCAGCACCCCCAGGGCCCCAGGAGCGGGTGCTCCCTCCACCCCTCAGCAGGAAGCCAGACCCCGGGCTGGGGCTGCTGCCCGCGGAGCCTCGGGGCCAGGAGACCCCCAGGGCTGTCCCCAGAGCCACCCCACACTGGCCATGGGCCCCACTCGTGCCAGGCGCCCTCACCCCCCACGGTGGCTGGGGGACAGGGACACCCTGGGACGGGACTTCCCTCTGACCCCTGCTGCCAATTCCTCCCCAGGGTCACTCCCCAGGGACCCCCTGCCCCACATGGGGTCTGTCCATGGGGCACATGGGCAGGGTCAGCCTGCGGTGCCCTGTGCCAGGGCTCATCCCCACCAGGCTCTCCTCATCCCCACCAGGCTCTCCTCATCCCCACCAGGTCTCCTCATCCCCGCCAGGCTCTCCTCATCCCCGCCAGGTCTCCTCATCCCCGCCAGGTCTCCTCATCCCACCAGGCTCTGCTCATCCCCACCAGTCTCTCCTCAGCCCCACCAGTCTCTCTTCATCCTCACCAGGCTCTCCTCATCCTCACCAGTCTCTCCTCAGCCCCACCAGTCTCTCTTCATCCTCACCAGGCTCTCCTCATCCCCGCCAGGTCTCCTCCTCTCGGCCGTGTCGCTCTCACCATTGGGGGTCACTGTTCCAACAAAAGCGGCGGCTCCGCTGCTTTCTCCGATTATTAAAAACAATATTTCTGCTACAGCTGTTTCCTGGTTTGGCTGATATGTTAAGCTAGAATGAAAGGGTTTGTTGGGAATTTTTTTTCTCATTTACAGCAACTTCCTTAACTTCACTTTGAATTTCCTTTAAACTCGGATGAAATACAGTTCATCTGCCACCAAAACCTGAACCAAAATGATGTGAAAAAGAACCCACAAAAGGGTTTTTATGAGATCTCATTCTGCCTGCACAGGCAGCCCTGATCAGGGACTGTAGGCAAGGAAATAATTTCTTTTAAATGAGTGTCTGGTTCCCTTTATATTTTTTTCTTTCACTTCAGATTGCAAGGGAAAAAACCCAAGGTGTCAATCAGCTTTAAAACAGTTGAGCTGATCTTATTTCTTCTCCGTACTGTATTCAAGCCAAACATTCCCTGAATAGAAAAAGCATAGAAAACTCATAATAGCTAAATTGGTGCTTTTAAACCCCAAATTTAACATGCTTCCTTGGGGACATTTTCCCGGCACAGAGGAAAACAAATATATGTGCTTTAGTGACTGTTATAGAGGTTAAAATCTGCACCTATTCTTTCTGACACCCATGAGAGGCAAGAGTGGATTTCGGGTGGGAGAGGAGGCAGCACAGGGAGAGGCAGGGAGAGAATTTCTCTGGAACAAGCAGCACCCAGCACAGCCAGGTGATTCATTTCACAGTGACACCATTTTTGTGAGAAACAGGGAAGATCTACAGCATTTTCCTTTTGAACTCAATAGACAGTGGAAAGGAAGCTGTTTCTCTTTTCTTTGTATTTAATTTTTAACTCCAGGTGTTTGCTGGCTGGTGATACAGCCCCAGGCAGGAATCTGAGTGTGAGGAGGATGCTCAGCTGGGAGGTGTGAGGATGAGGCTGCAGGGCTGGCCCTGGGGTGGCCTCTCTGGTGCTGCTCTGAGGAGCAGGTTTCAACTTCAACACTTTTAGTCCTTGTTGACTTTGGCATTGGAAGACTCAGACCTGGGCTGGAGCAAGCTCACAGTCTGTGCTCTCATCACATTTGCCATTTTGGTTGGACCTGGGCTAGATTTCAGCAGCCACTGCCATCTCCTCCTCCACCACCACCTCCTCTTCCTCCTCTTCCTCTTTCTTCTCCTGCCCAGAAGAGTCATCCCTTGTCCTGCACCTTCACCTGACCCGGGTCAGCACTCTGGGAGAGGGGGAGTTGTTAAAAATCCATCAGTCAAGGGGGCTGGCTGTGTTCCTGCTGCAGCTGAGGAAGAGGTGGAGGGAGGAAGAACAGCAGCTCTGGTGGTGCTTTTCCTTTGTCCCTCTCATCTGTCCCTTCATTAGCCTTCAAGACTTGTCCTCAACTCAGTTTGGGAAACTTCCTCCTTATTTCCCCTGCTGGTATCTCCCCTCTCCCCCCAGGCAGCCTCTCCCATACAGTGAATTGGAGAAGTACAAGAGCTGCTGTGAATTATTCCTTGCAGTCACTCCTGCACTCCATATTTATTACTGGATTTATTTTATCTGCAGTGATGTGCTGCTGCAGTGTCTGAGCTTGAGGGCTCCTGGCGTGGGGTCTGTGGGGGTCCCAAGGGCACAGCCAGCCCAGCCCAGCCTCAGCCAGGAGCCTGAGCCTGGCCTGGCCCCAGACAGATCTGCTTTGTGCCACCTTGGTGGGGGAACTGCTCTGGAAGATTGTTTGTTTGTTTTTTTTTAATTTTTAAAAATGCAGTAGAGGTGAACATTCCTTGCTGTAGTGTCCTGGAGCTTGGCAAGGTCTGAACTGTGAGAACCTGCAGCACTCCTGCTTGCAGCAGTCAGTCAGTCAATCCATTCTGGGTTTACTCCTGCTCACAGGGAAGCTGAATCTGGCAGGAGAAAGAGTTTAAAATCACTGTTAGCAGTTGTGCAGAACCTAAAAGCTAAAGTGAGTGGGAGAAGAAGCGGTGGCTGCCTGATATTGGTACTATAACATTTATTTGGGGCAATAAATTGTTTCCTCTCCCTCATCAGTGGTGTCACAGGATCTCTGCTGTGACCTGCCAAAGCAGTCTCTCCTCATTTGTGCCACTCCAGGCTGGGAAAGGAGCTGCTGGAGCAGGGAGGAGCAGCCAGAGCAGGGCTCTGGGAGCAGCAGGAACCAGGGCTGGGGAAGGGGAGCGTGGTGGGAGCACCCAGCCAGCCGCTCCACCCTTGGATCAAAAGCAGTAATGGTTTTAATTCAGTCCTCACCCCTGCCTGAGCTGAGTCTGTGCCTGGTCCAGGTGTGTGCACTTCCATGGAAGCCTCTCCGGGCCAAGGGAGCAGTGCCAGGCAGTTTGCTGGATCAGCTGAGGAGGGATTTGTGCTCACAAGAACATCCCCAGATTAACTCCTGAACTGCACTCAGACCTGTGCATCCTGCCTACAAGGAGGCTGTAGCTCGAGTGCTTCAAATTGTGTTCCTTTTTTCTCAGCTTCATTTTGACTCCCTTTATCCTAACTTTAATTTGATTTAAAATATTATGAGATGATGGGGAAGGGGGTTCCTTGAGCACCAGGCAGCTTAGAACTGAAACCAAGCACAAGTCACTTATTTGCAGCAGGTTTAAACAGCTGTTCCTGGCACTGCAGCATGGATAAATGTTTAAATTCTTTACAAATATTAGTATAAATCTCCACAGTTTAAATTAGGACCTAAATCTTACAAAGCTGGAAGAGAAGACAGGGCCCTCTAGTCAAATGGACTCATTGTTCAGTTAATCCCAGGAGGTATCTGGCTACTAGTGTTTTCTTGGTGCATCTCAGTCCAAGATGAATTTAGCCAATTAATCATCAGTTACAAAAAATGATTTTTGTTCATATTTTTTTCTGGATCAATAGATTTTATACAACAATCTTTCTGCTCGTTAGTTGGAGGGCAGCTCCTTGAAACGAATTCTGCCTGTGATTCTACCTTAAATTCATCAGTAGATATTAAATAGGTCATTGGTGTAATAAGGGCCAAATTTGCTTCTCATAGATCACAGTGGCCAGTGCTCCTAGGGTCTAATTATCCCATATTTGGTCAATAAGCCATTAACATACAGCCATGGATGTTAATAACCATTTCATGAAAAAGTCTTGGTAATTTATGAGATCAACATTGGTTAGGAAAATTAATAAATATTTCATTGGGCAAGATTTATCCGAGGACGTTTCGGTCTGAGGGAGGAAGCACTGGGCTGCAAAAAGGGGGCCCAAGCTCAAATAACAGAAGAAAGATGGGCTAAAGAAAGCCCAAAAGCCAAGCCCATGGTAGCTGGGTTTAACTTGGGCTAATAAAAATTTACTTCAAATCCTATAGCTAATAAATCCAAAGGGTGTATGAGGGAGTCCAGTAAAACCTGACTTAACATTATGTTAGTGCTATTAACAATATTTATATAGATGCCATTTCAGAGGAGGGCTAAAGCTGGTGAGTTATGGGCTGGGTGCAAGGAGTTGTGTCATGGAGCTGCATGCCTGTGGGCATTCAGGTACCATCACCTGCCCCTTTTGGGGTGACAGTAGTTTAAAATTACATGGAAGACAAAGGTGGAAGGCTCAGAATTTCCACTCACTTCAGCCTTCTGTCTCCCAGAGTGCCTTGGAGCTTAATAAACTTCATGGGGGAATGATGTGATTTACCATGTTTGCCAATCTATTCTTCTCTTGATAGTAAATCTATTGTATTTGATTTGGTATACAGCAGTTATGAACATGTGGCATTTTTTTCAGCTGTGGTCTTTAGCAGCAATCATGTTTTGCACACCTCTGCAGTCAAAACCCTTTCCGATGGCTATAAACCTACTGCAAGCCTGAATTGTACCTTGCAGTCACTTCCAAAATGTCAACTATTTTTAACTTCAGACTGCTCTTAAAAATCCAGTTGTAGCCTGTTAGGCTTAAAAGCCAGTTTGAGTCAGGAGCAGAGAGGGTGACCTGGCAGGAGGGGCAGCGGCGCCGCGGGCCAGCGGCCGTGGCTGTCCCAGGGCTGGTGCTATGCTGGGAGCTCACCTCGTGCTGTGCCAGCCCTGTGGGACAGGGTGACACCAGTGCCAGCTCTTCATTCAATACAGTGCTTACACAAGAACTGAAAAAAACAACAAAAACCAAACCATGTTTTTCATGCTTTGCTTAATTGTGCCCTTAATTACTTTTGGAGCTGAGGGGGTTGAAATCACCCCTTTGTTTGGGTGGGATGTTCTTCTTACTGACAGGGATTTGCACACTCAGATGGTGTCACGTGTTCTTACCAATATAATTAACTTCATTGTTTCTTTCCTGCAGAAGAGTTGGCTTTGGAGGTTAAACCCTGGGCTGTGGCTGCAGAGCTGTGAGGAGCATTCCCGAGGGGGCGCTGGGACAGGAGCCCCCAGCTCAGGGCACAGGGGGCACTGAGACCCGGGCTGGGCCTGCTTTGGCTGCACCAGCCTATCCAGACAGGGTGGATCTGGGCTGGTGGCACCCAGGAGGGCTGGGCTGGGGTCACAGAGGTGGCAGCTCCTAAACTTGTTTGAAAGGAAATGAAATGAGATGCTTCCCTTGCCTCTGCTGAGAACTTCCTGCGAGGGGAACTCCTGGGGGGCCGCTGGTTGATTGGAAGGCAGGTACACTCACCTGGGCTCACCATACCTTGGTACTCCCAGCTCCTGGCTGCTCTTTCCCCCCGGAGCCTCCCCTGGCTGGAGGAGCTGGCGCTGGGGCTGCTGCAAACACTTGTAGGCCACTGACGCAATTGTTAATCCACGGTGAATGATTGCGCCATTCCATCCTGCTGCCTCTCTCTGATTAGACTTGTAAATGAAAAACCATAAAAGTCAAAAATGAGAAAATAGAGGACAGAATGAGAGAAGACACTTATCCCCCCTGACGAGTGCCTGAGCACTGCAGGCAACCCCAAAGCTGGGAGCTGGGTGCTCCCTGCACGGACGTGGCTCTGGTGTGGCTGCTCTGGCTGCTCTCCTGTCCTGGGCAAGGACTGCCAGGGCACCCTCTGCCATCACCTCTGTGTGACAGGGCCAAAGAGGGGAGGGAAAGCAGCCACTGCTGTTTGCACAGGGTGTCTGTGGGGTCCCTCTGATCAAATACAGCCCGGCTTCAGGTCTTTACTTGCTGATTAAGCTCCAGCACCAGGTTTTTCCATCCACTCCTTGCCCTTTATGCCCTCGGTGACACCATGTCTATTGCCCCTGCCAAGATTCTCTTCAATGCATTAGCTTAGCTAGGGGTAAACTCTGACATCAGGGAAAAAAACCCCACTGACAGTTAATGGAGCCCTGTAGGTCCCTGACCCCTGGGGATATGTGCACAGTACCTGGCAAAAAAAGCACATTCTAATGTCTTGGGGAAAAGGTCAGAGTAGCAAGAGAAAATAGGCTGTTCATATTTTGTGGAATATTTATCAGGGCTGCAGGCTCTGGAGCTGCACAAGGGGGTCAGGGTCCCTAAGCAGGGTGAGGGTCTCTGGCAGGGGCTCAGCCAGGGCTCCCGGGCACTGCAGCACAGAGGGCTGTGCAGCAAATTGCCAGCAGTCAGAGGGCTGCACATCATTTGCATAATCTGGGAGATCTAATTGTGTCTTTGGGCTTTTAATAAAATGGGATTGGTTTTATTTCAGTGGTTGGCTCATAATAAAGGATCCAGCACTCCCAAAGCAGAATGGATGGTGTGTGCTGCTGCAGCCTCCCGTCTCCAGCAGAGACTCTGTGAGCCCCGAGCCCGGGGTCGTGGCTCTGTGGCACTGGGGAGGGGCCAGGAGCCATTGTCCAGCTGCCATTGTCCAGCTGCCATTGTCCAGCTGCCATTGTCCAGCTGCCCGGGCAGGACGTGCTGCAGGATGAGGCTGTCCCTTTGTCAGCCTAAAAAAGACTTTGTGCATTTATGCGTTTTAGGTTGTTTCCTTCAAGGAAAGAGGAGAGTAGGAAAAAAGGGAGGAGAGTGGGTGAGTAAAAAGATTGAGAAATGGAAAAAGAAAGAAAGGTGCAAGCAACGTGTTCTGGGGAAAGAAGGAGCAATCACCCTTCAGCTTCCATTTGCTTGAAGCTTTACTGAGGCTCCTCAAGAGCCAAAGTGCAGTTGGGATCTGGAGCACACCCGTGAGCCCTAGCAGCACCACAGGGACCCACGTCCACACCTGCTCACTGCCCACCTCAGCCCCTCTCAGACTGAGCTCTCCCTGCTGGGACAGCAACCTGGAACTGCTGTACAAGCAGCTTGGCTGAAAAAATCAATAATCTTTTCAATAAAGCATTTTATTCCTTATATATATTGTCTCTCATAAAGATTTTACACAGACAAAAAGTTCAGAAGTTGGTGTAAAAAATGTTGGGAAAAAGGTGAAGATACGTAAGTAAATTACAAACTTTAGGCTGTTTGCAGCACCTTGGGAAAGTGGGAGTTATATTGATGAGTTTTTATTGATTTACCATCATTCCCAGTGTGGACATTTTCTGGTCTATTATACCACAGTCGCAGCATATTCCCATCGCAGCACTAAAGAGGAAATATGGGCAGCCTGACCTTGGCAATATGGAGATAATGAAATACCCTTAATGATCCTTCCAAAAGATTTTACAAGCCAACTTCAGATTCTATCTGCTCTGTGCTATGCTAATTTTTAGGATGCCTTGGAAGGAATACCAGGGGCTTACAGCTTGAATCCTAGCCGTGGGCTTTGGGAGGTAAATGTAAGAGGAGCAGGTGAGCTCACTACCTGACAAACAAAGGCTGCTGAGAGCGTGCCTGGTGCTTCCAGGGCTCCTGAGTCCTGGTGCCTTGCAGGGGACGAGGTTTGTGGGGCTGTCCCAGCCGTGGTACACGTTGGCACCTTGGCTGCCCGGGCTCTGTGGTGCCACCTGGTCCCTGCCACGTCCCTGCAGCCCTGAGCAGCGTGCTCAACACCAGAAGAGTTGCAGCACTTCAGGGTGACTTTGGGGACAGCTCAAGGAGATTTACCATACCTATACCTGCCTGGAATTGTACCTAGCAGGGACATAAATAGTAGGTTTCAGTGCTCTGCTTTCCTCCTCTCCCCTCCCTGGCCCAGCTGGCAACACAATTACCAGCCCCAAAGTATTATTTTCTTAATAAAAATGTTATGTGTAAAGCAAAGCCACAAATGAGTCCCAAGCCCATGCAGATCTCAATCACTCCCTTCTTTATTCCCCAGTGAGATTGCTAATGACCTTCATGCAAACCTTCACCAAATCTTTTTGAAAGGCAAATATTAATTTCCTAGCATGAAAAAAGGAAATAAAAAAGCCTATTTTTCATGGGAACCACTTGGAAAGAAAGATATATTTTCCTTCAAAATGCAGGGAGGATTTTTACATTTTGTCACTTGCTTTGCATAGACTTGGTACCACCATTTGTTCACCTCTGAATGTAATCTCTGCCCATAAAGCTTCGCTCTAAATTCCTGCACTCCCTGTTGGGCTCTGATAGCTCCTGAGCTCTGCCAGAGCAGTGCCAGCACTGCTCCTGCAGCACATTCCCAACTCCATGGGAGGAGACTGGGAACAACGCTTTAAATTTTAACAGCTGAGCCATTCATTTTTAAAAAGGATGCACCAAAGCCATGTAACATTTTATAGCAAAATCTGCAAAAGTCATTTATAATACAAGAATCCTTTGCAGGAAGCTGCATTGTGCTGTGCCACAGCATCCCTGGCATGTGTGTTTCCTGTGCCAGCAAGCTCTGAAGATTCCATGTGAGAGGCAACACAGCTGGGAGCAGAGCCAGCCCGGGAGATGGATCCTCTGCACTCCCACATTGTGAGATGGGAGCACAGGAAGAGCTGATCCAAAATGAGACACGAGTCCTCAGTGCTGGTCAGGCCTCCTTTGGCCACTGAGTGTTGATGTTTTCGTGCCCTGTGAGGTGCCAGAGCAGGTTCACACGTGCTCAGGATGGGTTTGGAGCTGGCCCTTCAGCAGCCCCAGGCTCTGGGCTGTGCCCTGCAGCTGGAGCTGGCACAAGGTGTGGCATGAAACACAAAGCCACCCCCGGGCACAAAGCCACCCCTCAGCGAGGAGAGCACCCAAACCAGGCTGTGCTAAAAAACCTGTGCTCAATTCCACAGCCAGAGCAGTGGCACAGAGGCAGCTTCTTCCCTTGGCTTGCACCTTGCCTTCTTCTTCAGTGATATTTCAGAGCATTACCTCCATTAATCAGTCAAAGGAGTGCTTCAAAAGGTATTTTCTGGAGGTCACTTGCTGGGGCTTTATTCTTAAGTCTTGTAAACTTTGCTCAGACTGGTGTGTCTAAAATGAGTGAGAAAATTCTGTAAGCAGCAGAATGAGCCCTGAGCTGTGAGCCGTGTGTGCTGGCTCCATGGTGGCTCTGGCATTTGCTCACCCTGTGCTCCCTGGGCACGGGGGACTCGGGGTGCACAGCCAGGGCTGAGCCACCCCACTGCCTCCTCTGCCTCAGCGGGTCCTGAGCCCCTCAGCACACAAAGTGAGCAAGTTTGTCTGCACATATTTGGGGGAAAACCAGTTAATGTAACAATAGCACTAAATCAGGCACAGAACTTCAAGTACAATTCACAGCAAGAAGTTGTTAATACCTTTATTATGGGATAAAATGTATTCATGATATTAAAGACATCACATTTCTGCCCTGGTGTCACATTTTAGATGTAGCGTAGATAAATGATATATCACTGTAAGAGATCTACAAAAACCATTAGTAACCATGACATTTTGACGTCAGATTTTAAAAAATTCCTAAGTAATCTTTTTGATTTATGAAATGGTGTCCAGGTTCATCGAGACTGATCTCAGATTTATCACAGCCTGGTTAGAATTATTAATGATTTTCAATTTGTAAATCCAATGCCAGCATGTCCAAGTGCTCTCAGCAAAATCACAGAGAGCTGACAGGGAGATTTTGCTCAATCCATAGTTTTCAGCTCTTGCAGGATTTCGTGGTTAACCCCTTGTGTGCCGGCGCGGGCGCCAGCCCGGCACAAAGCCATTGTTCTGCGGCACAAAGGAGACCGGCCCCGCATGAATCACGGCCCGAGTGGCCATGAAACGCAGGCGTCAACAGCAGTGAGTGATCTGACTTTTACAGGCTCCTGCTGAAGACCCTTAAAGACTTAAATTATAATAAGAAGAAAAGCTGATCTAAGCCAAAACAGACAGGCTTGGGTAGTTCTCCCCTACAATTCATCACGGGAGCAGATGAAAGGGAGGCAGGGGCAAAGAAAAAAGCACCAAAAGCACCGGCACGTCTGCATCCCTCAGCAGCCGGCAGGAATAGCTCTGGAGAAGAAAGCACACCTCGGGTAAACAGCCTGCAGAGCCCCAGCAGAACATTCCCTTCTTAATTTATGGGAGAGCTGTCCCACCACTACAGGGAGGGGTTAGAGAGACATTTGGATGCTGAAATGTTCCCAGCAGAGGGAAGCCGGCCGTTCCTCCTGGGAGGGCTGAGCAGGCTCTGTGCCACCACACCTGCCCTTCCACGGTGCCAGGTGCCACCACAGACACCATCAGTGTCACCCCTCAGCCTCCCTGGGACCAGCACTGCTTTGTTTTACAGGATGGTTAAAGGAAACCCACCGTGATCCATCCTTAGGCTGCAGACAGCCACATTTTTATTTACTTTTTAAAATTCTCTGTCCCATTGGCCTGGATTTCCAAGACTTTGGGGTGGCTCGGGGTCTGCCCCAAGAGAGGCACGACTCTGGCTGCCTTGCTGGGGGCTCCAGCCCATCCTGGGCACAGCCACATGGCCCAGGGGCTCCGGTCTGTCAGACCCAGCCAAGCACACTGGGCATGCTGGGCCCGGCTGGCTCCTGCTCTGGAATCTCTGGAATCCCCCCGCAGGCAGCCCAGAGTGGCCCTGCAGCTCAGAGCCTGTGCATCAGCAAGATGTACAGGTGCTGCTCAGCCTCTGGGTGGGCTTCAGCTCCAGACTGCACGGACAGCAGGAAGGCAACAATTCAAGAAGGATAAAATTCCAGTAATCCTCCAGTGCAGCACTGCCACGGCTGCTCAGGCTTCCCAGAGCATGCAGGTGCCTGGAGAGAGTTGGTGTCTAGTTTTCTCTCAAGTACTCCACCTTAATTGGGCAGGTAAAACTCTATAATTAGGGACCTTAGCTGGGGAGTTTTTCTAATCCATCATATCTGCTCCATTATTCAACTCTATCAAATGCACACATGCAGGGAGAAGCAGGACATTCTTCACAACACTGTCAATATTAATGTCTTTCCAATTACAGAGCATTATAATGGCAACCTGATGAGGAACTGTGACATGCTGCCTGCAACTTCTAACTTTTGATTAAAGCCTCCTTCAAGATGCTCCCCTTTAACCTGTGGCACAGGGCTGGCCAGGCAGAGGTGAGGAAATGCAGGAGGGAGCAGCACAGAGGATGCTCTTGCACGCACCCAGAACAGCTCACCTGCCTGGGATGTGGTTCCAGGGGAACTCCAGCTGCGTCCCCACCCTTCCACACAGAATCACAGAATCCCAGGATCATAAAGAGACCTCCAAGATCATCGAGTCCAAGCCCTGCCCAGTCACCACCCTGCTGCAGCCTTCTCTGGGCAGCTGTGGGTGCTCTGGCAGCAGCAGGAGGTGCAGCCCTGCAGGGGCCCCAGCGAGCTCTGTGCCAGGTCACTCAGCTGCAGCCTCTAGGGGACAGAGGTGCAGCCCCCCGGGACCCCTGGCAGTGCTGCAGCTCCAGCCCCTCCCTGGCTCTGCTCCCTGGTGCCTGCCTGGGCTGGCACAGGAGGGGTGGGAGCTGCTGATACCACGGCTGAAAAAGGGGCTTTGTTAAAATATTCTTCTGACAGGTTCATTTTCTGAATTCCTCTGGATTATTTCCAGCATTCCGGTTCCATCAGAAAAAACTCTTTTCAGGGGGTGGAGAGAGGCTGTGGGGCATTTCTTCCTTTTCTTCTCATTTAGATGGTGAAAGTTAATCCTTTCAAAGTCTGGGACAACCAGAGCTGACTGTGATGGAGTGCATCATTTCACAGTGCAAGAGAAGTGCTGGGACAGAGCAACACCCTGAGAACCTGGAAGCTGCAGGAGAGCCCCACCAGCACGGGGAGCAGCCGTGGCTGCAGCTGCACTTGGTTTGTGGGGCAGCATTGTGGGAGGGGTCCTCTCCTGCTGCAGGACACTCACTTCAGCCAGCTGGGTGTCACCCTCCCGTGGACCTGAGTCCCTCCAAAGCACCTGGAATGACAGCCTGAGCCCAGGAATGCTGGTGACTTCTCAAATTATGGTGCCTTTCCAGAACAAATGTGATTCCAGTGGAAAACTAGCATGACAAGAAGTGCACACAGTAATAACCCAGTGAGGAGCCATGGCTCTCAAGACATCTACAGACCCAAGATTAAATGAAATTTTGACAGAGAAAAATATGTATTGGCAACATTTCTTGATCCACAATTCAAAGAGAAAATTGAAACCAAATTTCTGTAAGAATCAGACACTGGAAAGAAGTTCTTAATAAACAAAAAGAGACAGGTCATGTAATTCACTCCCTTTTCCTCTTTTCCATTTGTTGGCCAGGAACAATTAAGAGTTAAGGAAAAAAGGTTTTTAACCAAAAATTTGTACTTGAACCTGATAAAATCAACTTGGAAAGAAGTTTCTCAGCTGCACGGCTGAATATTTATGTCTGGAGATGTAAGGAACATTCCAAAGCATTAAATAATTTGCAAAACCAAAGCTGCAGGGTTGGTCTGCAGCCTCCTCTCCACCTCGCTTTTAAAAACACCATCTGCAGAATCCAGAGGAGGAGAGGCCTGGGGGGGCCTGCTCTCCTTGCTTGGTCAGGGCCATGGTACCTGCTCCCACTGCTGGAGCCCCGTTCCCAGGGCCAGCTCCCCAGCAGCTCAAATGCACCTGCACAGGGTGACTCAGGTATGGAGTGCCAGGAGATCTCTTCATTCAAGAGCCACTGCCCTGAGCTCAGAATTTTTTCCCCTGGATTTTCTGCTCTAATTGCTCCCAGGACATAAAGCTTTGGCATTGCATTCTTTTGTCCATTTGAAAATTCTCATCCTTTCTCCTGAGTGAAAACTGAAGGAAAACAAGGTAAATAATTAAAAAAAAAATTGTGGAAATCCTTAGGATCCCCCCCACTCCACAGAAGATAACCTGGAGATGCACTGGCACATGGAGAAGCCCTTTGCTTCTGCAAAGGTTCACATCAGACCCAGAGGAGCAGAGCAGCACCCCGGGGTGTGACCCTCAGCCCTGGTGAGAAGCCCGAGCCCCCTGGCCCCCTCCAGCCCGGGATCAGGTCCAGGAGGGACAGGGGATCTGTGCTGGTGACGTGCAGAGGGACAGGCACTGGCCCTCCTGCACAGCAGAGTGACATGAATTAGCGTGTGACAGTGACAGAAAATGGAAAAGAATGGCCCTGCAAATGCAGTTACAAGAGAAAAGCAAATTGATTTAGTGGACATATGAGTATTTTTGAGAGAGAAAGCAGGAGAGCTGCCTGACATATTCCAAGATACCCCACGATTGCCTCTCTTAAGGAGATGTCATTCAGATTTCCCTGAACTAGCCTTTAAATTAGTTCTATAAATAGCTGGGGCACTGGCAGTATTTACAGTGTGAGCATCAGGTGAGAAACTGCAGCGGCTGCTCCTCTCACCTTGTGCCTGCCCCGCTGGAGGTTAACTCTGATTTCCATGTTAATGCTGCCTGGATCCCAATGGCTGCCATTTGTCAAATTAACATTCATTTCAACAACCCAAAAGTGAGAGCTTTTAAACATTAATTCACAACTATGAGCTCTTCTCAGCACATTATTATGTTACTGTGATGAAACAAACTGCCTATGGAAAGATATAGATCCTGCTGGAGCTGTTGGCACTGCGGATGGGAGAGGAGGCCCACTCTGGAGGCAGAGCTGGCAGAGCTGGCACAGAGGGAGCCAGGAGCCCCCAGACCCGCTGCCCGTGGCATCTGCTCGGGCACGGCGCTCCCGAGAGCCACCCTGGGCAGCTCAGGGCTGTGTGTCCCCCCCGGGTCTCTGTGGGGTGGGGGGCTGCGGAGCCCCCAGCCCGGCTGGGAATGCCAGCCTGCCTCACCTTCCTGCCCTCTCCTCCTGCGTGGCATTCCCGGGAAGAAGTTTGCCAGGAACCCTCTCCCACTGCGAGCATTTCCAAGAGATTATCATCTGAAAGATTTAAATCGGTGCTATTTTGAGTCTGCAATTATTCCAGCTCTCACCATGACTGATCAGTGTGCTGTCTCTGATTAACAAGACAAATTAGGGGAAGGCCCTCGCTGCCGCTGCCCGAGGCTGCGGACAAAGGCAGGATGCGGTACCAGTGGGACATCCCCGGGCACGCGCTCCTCCCTCCCTCCATCCCTCCCTCCCTCCCGGGCAGCGATGCCGCTTCCAAACAGCTGCCGTGTCCGAGGGGCCGGAGGGAAATGCCGGGCACGGGGGAGACCCGCCGCCCTTCAGCGGTGGCACCGAGAGCCCTGTCCCCTCCCGGGCACCGCGGTCAGCGCTGTCCCCAGGGGCCGCTGCTGCCTCCCCTCCCGCCGGCACACCCCGGACCTCCCGACGCCTCATCCCTCCCATCCTGTTTGCCAGAGTCTGCTCGGAGTTTCAGTGGAATCCAGGATGAGCTGAACTGGTGGCGTCTCTTTCTCAGAGACCATCTCTGGCAACACGTGCCAGTGGTGCCACAGGACGGGATTTCCTCCGCTTCTCAGGAGGAGAAGGACCAGAGGGGAGCCCTGTGCCCGAGGGTGTGGGCGCTGGCACCGTGAGGGCAGGGGCAGGAGCCCGGAGCTGCTGCAGACAGGGCACAAGGCAGCCGTGCCAGGGCTCCGTCCGTGCCAGGGCTCCGTCCGTGCCAGGGCTCCGTCCGTGCCAGGAGCGCCGGCCCACATCTGGCCTCCTGATTTTCCTGAGGGTCTATCTCCCCAAATAAGCACAGACAGATACCTACAACTCAGCTACATCTGGAATAATCCCTGGCTCCTAACCGAATCCAGAGCTGTAATTCAATCAAGATGTTCTGCTGTGAACGGGAGAGCGGCGTGGGGCAGCGAGTGTAAATGGCAGCAGAACCGAGACTGAATTACAGCTGCACTGCTGCACCAGACACGTCGTGCTCAGACACAGGGGAACAGAGTCCTCTTTGTTAAACTAATTATTTTAATACATAGAAGGAGAGGACAGAAAGGACCTGTTAAATATTTACCATTTCAGGCTTTTTCTTGCCGGACATTTTTTCACTGTTGATATAAGCTGCTCTGTGCCGCAGTTAAACCTGCCCATAAAAGTGGAAAGGTTCGAAGTGTGCATGACATATTTCAGGGGGACAGGGTGACTCCAGGGGCTGGTAATGAAGCCCAGAGCCTTTCACCTCTGTAGCACTGGTTTCAATCCAAACACCATTTCCATCTGCAGGTGGTTGAGCTGCATCCCTGTTACGAGCTGGGCTGTTCTCTGCCCTTGGGACCGAGTGCTCCTCTGGGGAGACCTGGGGAAGGTCCCTCCCACTGGCACAGGGCCTGGTTGTTCCTTCAGAGGGGTCAGGAGGGCAGGGGAAGGGGCTCCAGCTCTCCCTTCCACCTTTGGGAGCCCCAGGACAAGCACAGCCTGCACAGCTGTGTCCCGTGGGGACAGGACCAGCAAATCCTGCTGCCACGGGAGAGCCCATCCCGGGAGCAGGCGGTGGCAGGGCGGCAGCTTCAGCGGGCACCGGTGCCCCTGTGCCAGGGGAGCCCGTCAGGGGGATGGAGAGTGTTCTGGAAAACCCACAGCCATGGAAACAGCCCTGCCGTGGGCCGGGCATGTGGCTCAGGCACTGCCACCCCTCAGGGCACTGCTGCCCTTGACCTGCCCTGGCACCTGTGACTGCCCGGGCAGCCACCTGGGCCAGGTGGGCAGGGCTGGCAGGAGACACCCCGGGAACGAGTCCTGCTGGCACAGTGGCACTGCAGCCCCTGGGGATGTGTCCTGCTGGTCCTTCACTGACCCTCTCCAGGAAGATCAGTGGAAAGCATCTGCCTCCAACGGTGCTGCCAGTTCTGTCTGTCTGTCTGTCTGCTGCTAACACGAGCTGAGCTCTCTGTTCCACCCCAGCAGAGAGAAGGCTCCATCCTCACCCCAACGGGGTGGGAACTCAGCTGCCCCTGCCCAGGGCAGGGCCCCTCCGAGGAGCTCAAATTCTGCAGATCTCAGCAAAAACTGTGGGAAGAACTCAAATATGCAGCAAGCACTGATTTTCCATGTGGATGCATTGCCATTAGGCTTACCCATTAATTGGAATAATAGTAATTGTTGTGATAATGATGATTATAGAGACTACTTCATATTTACTGAGGTTGGAAATATCTAAACCAAACCCTTGCACAAGCCACATGCTTTTATCAAAGCCATTAATGTCTGAGGTAACATTTTTAAATGCCAAATTTTCTATGAAAACGTATATTTATATCAAGAAAATTAAATTTCAGCTTAAGGTTCTTATTATAAATAAAAGAAAATAAGTCAATAAAACAATAAATATTTAACTGAATGAAGCAGAAATTATATCCAATTATATTTTCTTTAAAACCCAATTTATCTGCCAATATTTTCTTTAAATGCTCATGTTACTTTTTCACTTACTAACAATAAATGCCTGGATGCATTTCAAAGTGGTGCCTTTTCTATTATTTCATTTCCTGGAGTCCTCGGCTTGAAAGGACATTAATAGCACACTATAAATAAAAAAAAAAAAGTTACTTAAGGATTTACAGCTGAGGATTTCTATGGAAACAAACCGGAGAGGGGAGTTTGCATCAGGGTGGGGGTGGGGGATGGAAACAAAGAGCTGAAAACGGGAACCAAACTTCAGCTGCCACGTGGCAGCCCCAGATCCTCCTGCCTGCGCCCGGCTCCACGTCTGGGGTCACCGGGGTGGGGGGCACAGGGTACCCCCAGAGCAGCCCCCGGGGCCTGGTGCTGCCCTGGTGCTGCCCTGGTGCTGCCCTGGCACAGGAACACGCGGGCAGAGGGACGGTTTGGGATGCCAGGGGGAGCTGCTGCCAGAGCCCTGCCTGCGCCCAGGATGAGAGCTGCAGGAGAGTTACAGGGATGATCCCACATGCCAGGGCACTGCGGGACACTGGGACACCACGGGACCCTGGGATGTTATGGGACACTGGGATGTCATGGGACACTGGGATGTCATGGGACACTGTCAGGCCATGAACTTGGGGCATCTCCTTTGCCCCAGCTGCCTCTGCCCCGTGCTCAGCCACCCTCGGAGCATCTGAGCAGCAGCCAGTGGAGGGGAATGGCTCCATCCCCAGCTCTCACAAATGGGAAGCGGATTTCCAAGTGAGAGGAACCAAAATGACTTGCATAACATAGGAAACAATTCAACAATCAAAAAATCTTTCACTACTTAATAGGATTTTATAAATTGAATTATCTCTGTAAGCGCTGACAGTCCGAGCCGATCAATCAATTAAGGGATGCCCGGCTGGAGCCCGCAGAGCTGCTCAGGGAGGGTGCTGCTGGCAGGGCACCTGGCCCCCTGCCCACCCCCAGCCCCACAGGGGCAGGGCCCCCCAGGGCCTCCCCACCAGGGCACGGGTCCCTCTGGACAGCCCTGCCCCAGCTGGGGAGCCCAGCCTGACATCCAGGGCCACATCTGGGACACGGGCCCAGCCCAGCTCCGTGTGCATGGAGCCACAGGGTCCTGGGGACAGGCAGAGTGCTGGGTGTCCCCTCTGTCACGGGCGTTTTGGGGACTCCTGTGGAGGCTCCTGCACTCTGCCTCTGCCCCTGAGTGCGCATCGACGCGGAGGGCGCAGCGGGTTATTGATGGCGTGTAGGACCAGGTGTTCACAGACGAAAGGTTAGTTTATTAATCCTCTGGGAGACCTTATGAAAAACAAATTCAGGTAAACAACATATTTTTCTTGACTGCTTTCAAGATTTAAGGCAGGGATCCTGTTCTTGGAGTCTCTTCGATGCATTTCCATTGCACTCTGTTATTACATTCTTCAAAAAAGAGAGATTGCTTCTCGTGCCATGTTCTGGGAGACAGAAACCTAATTGAATCTGCTGCCCATGTGGCTGGACAGCATCTCCTTCCCAGTTATGGATGGGCTGGAGAGTCTCTGAAGCACATGGGCAGGCCCACTGGAAAGGCACTGTTCTGCTGGGTGCCTGCTGTTCCATGCTGCGTCCCTTCCCTGGGCCCACCTGCTCAGCTCCTGTGGTGCCCAGCTTTCCTATCCCACAGACACTCCCTCTGTGCCCAGAGCAGGTTTTGTGGTGGCTCTTTGTCCAGCCAAGGTGGGGGGAAGATGGGTTTCCAAGGGAAGCCTCCTCTGTGCCCTCTCCAGGGAGGACCTGGGGTCGCTGGGGGCTCTCGGGGGTGGCACAGACACTTCAGCCCCTGCACCCCACAGTGCCCAGAAGCACCTCCACCCCTCCCAGTGCTGCCCTAGACATGGCAGGACAAGGCCCCCAGCCTGGAGCCCACCACAGAGCCCACTGAGAGGAGCCAGCTCCCAGGTGGGTGCTCTGGGACCAGCGGGGACGAGTGGGGCTAATTTGATGAGGAATCCCACAGGGAGTGCCAGACACTGCACACGGCTTCATGTAAGCTCTGAGCATGGTGCTCAGGAGAGAGAAATCCCTGTGCCCTGTTTATGACCACTGGAACTTGATTAAGCACTGAACTTTAATTAATTGAGTGTCTTGGAGTAATAAGTTCTGCAGATTTGCTTGGCCCAATGAAGAGGTGAATAGTTAATTGCCATTAGCTGTCAGGTGTGAGGGCCAGCCTGGCACGAGCCCCACCACGGATCAGACGAGGCACAGACACCAGCACTGCCTGGCCCCAGCAGCCTGCTCTGAGTGTCCCAGAGCCCTCCCCATGACCCCCCAATCCCCTGCTCTGAGTGCCCCAGAGCCCTCCCCATGATCCCCCACCCCAATCCCCTGCTCTGAGTGTCCCAGAGCTCTCCCCATGATCCCCAATCCCCTGCTCTGAGTGTCCCAGAGCCCTCCCCATGATCCCCCACCCCAATCCCCTGCTCGGTGTCCCAGAGCTCTCCCCATGATCC